>CM025849.1:33527009-33609387 GCA_003952965.2 Morella rubra
AGTTATGAAAGAGTACTCGTATAAACCTACTTCCTTCAGGTGAAGATAAGATTGGATTTCAGGACATTATATACAGTTCTCTGAACTAACTTGGTTAGCATACTGAGGGTACAATTAATGCTGCACCAATAATCCGCAAGACTAAATTCAAGACATCACATCCTTGTCCGTTAGAGGAAGGTCCTATGGGATGCTGCAAAAACGACACACGAACTGTTCATCGTTTAGTGTTATAGCTAAAAATGTGCATGAGTGGGAGAAGAAGATGAATGAGAGATGGGTTCTATAAAGGCCAAAATAACCTTACTAGGTTATTGAGCTTTATAATGATTAAGGAGCTAAATTAGTCTTTTTGAAGTTAAAGCACAGATGTGGCTAGTGCTTGCCCTTGGGTTGTTATAATGTATCAGAGCTTCTAGTTACCACCAATGTAGGCTTGGTGGGCCTTGACAGGACCAAGGATTTAAGGGGGAGATTGTGATACCCTAATCTCATATGGAGTGGGAGAAGAGGATGAATGAGAGATGATTCTATAAGGGAAGATTGGATCTTACCAAGTTAAACTGGGTTTTATAATGATCTAAGGAGCTTCAAGAGCAACCTTGACTAATCCTTTTGAAGTCAAAACACAGAAGCTAGTGCATGTCCTTAGTTGTTATAAAAACTCTAGTGATTAGTTTGATGGGCAAGGAATTGTGAACCACCCCTTTTGTTGGATAGAGATCCCAAAGTAAACTACCACACTAACAGACCTATAGCCTTAATGTCTATCTATAACCTTTCTAGATTGCGTTTTTCTTCTTTGGGTGGGGAATGACTTGCTAGATAAATCTCCAGAGACTTTGGCTCAAAGTCCTTTGCATCTTTATGGCAGCGTGCGGCATATGTATCAATGCTCTCGTCATTAATAATCTATGTGAGTCTTAAGAACTTAGTAGCGTAAAGGCAGTAGCCAGTAGTCTGAACGTTTAGCCAACATGTAATTAAATATTTGTATGAAGAATCTATATTTGATTAAACTAGGATGTGGACGTTCCTATCAGAGAATTAGATATATCAGTTGGACTATTACAAAATTATTTCAAAATTGTCGCATAGCAGCATTTGTTTAGCTTGTAAAGTACAGCTTCTTTTTTACTGTGGATGGCCAATTTTATATACAGTGATGGGGATGCAGAGGTAAGGCTATGAATAGGTTGACCAGGAATTCCTTTTTATTTTCCTTTTCATTTGGCCTCCTCAACCTATAGTTCTGCAACTCAGGCTTTTTCCGAGAAATTCCCCTCATGCTAAGATGTATAATGTATTCCTAAGAAGATCTTAGGTTAATTCACCACTCTACATTTGTTTCCTTTGGAAAAGCCAGAAAACCTGAAAAATAAAAAGCATCTATTACCAGATTAATTTCCTTTCTGTGATGGAAGTTACCAACCACAGCCTCTCCTTTTCCCCATTCTTCTCAGAAACTGGGGAAAAATATTATGTTCAGGCGAAAAATTATCGTGACAAAAGAAGCTACTAAAAAGAAGATTACATAATAATTTAATTATAACCAAGAAATGCTTAGAAGGCTTCTCTAAGGAAACACTCTAGCTCTCAGGTGAAAATGTAGCTGCAAGATAGTTATTAGACTTGCACCAAAAATAATTAGGATACTAATATTTGATCAGAGCCTGACATATAATCATGCCCGGTTGAAATTCCACCAGATATATGCGCAAGAAATTATGACATCGTACTTGTGAAAAACAGAATTCGATAATAGATCTGAAGGAAAATGTACTGCAACTCTCTATCTCTCACTGTTGGCCTCATCTACTGCCATCCCAGCGAAGTGAGTCATTATTTGTGAGACATCTACAAATTCGCCACTTGGGTTCTTAGTTATGCGGAACCTGTCCTCAATTTCCCTCGTGGCTGCATTCACAAACTGGAAGATTCATGAAAACGGGTGAGATAACATCTAAATGTTCAAAAATAAAAATAAGAATGTGTATTGTAACTAACATCATGTCAAGTACCTATCCAATAAATAAAAAAAAAAAAAGACAGAAGACGTTATGTCCTTTCCAGATATCCTGTTTCATTAATGAAGAGCTTGAGCGTGTGCAATACTTTTGAAAATATTACTCACAAATGCAAAGGTAATTGCAGTAGGCTGTCAGTGAAACCTCTTTAACCAGCCATTTTATTTGCTAAGCATGCAAGCCACTAGGGGATTATGCTCAAAGGTGCACACTTACAGGATACAAACACAAAGGACATAAATAAGCAGAACGCCATTCTAATCTATCTAAAACTCTAAATAGGAATGTCTAAAGTTAAGCCCACAGGCTTTGGCTCGAGGAAAAGAAGGATATCTTGTGATTTTGGTGGACTGGTCATAATCGCCTTGTAATGCATCTGACTGAATATGTGCCAAGCAATACAGTAATGAAAGTTTTCTTTTCAATTATCCTCCTCGTCAAATTGTTCTCCAAATCTGAGCAGAGCATTGCCCCCATTAGTCCCACAGGATACTCTAGCTCCAAAATAATACAGGGCAATCTAATAGACTAACCTATGATGCTAAAACCTTCTTACTCTTAGGCATGTCAAATGACCTATTCAGTGTAAAGGACAATATTTGACGATTTGTCAGAAAGAAAACACTATGTAGGTATGATGGAAATAGGACCTCCCAAGTGCGGAATATAATACCAAATTTCCTCTCTGAATCTTTCAAATTACTGTCTTTTCTAGTTAGATTTTGGATATCAAACTTGCTCATACAAACCTCAAAACTTATCTCTTCCTTTGTTGCATGCCCTCTTAAATAACCAAATTCAGAAATCCTGCGTAGACTCCAACTGTCCACCTGTCCAAATTGACAAGAACAATAAACATAATGGTTCACCTACGATATATAAGAGTTTAGTATATATTTATTAGATGGATACATTCTTGGGAATTAACGGGAGAGGGATCTACTTACATCGTTTGTGAAATTGTCTAAGGTGAAGCCAGCCATACCAATAACTGCCTGCACTGGGGCACTGTAATTTCTGTTATCATAAGTTTCAATGCCATAGTCATCCATTGTAGGCATGGCTTTGCATTCTTTTCGATAAACTACGCAAGTTCTCTCATAATTGTGGACATGGCCAAAGAGAGCCAGATCAACCTAGATCATGTACCTAACTTTGTATTAGAATGCAAGAAAAAAGGGGAAAACTGATCATTCAAGAAGCTCAAGGAGTTTACCTTGTTGTCAAGTAGTAATGGTTCTACATTTTCAACAAATTTCTTATCCACACTGAAGATCCCAGATGTTGAAGTATACATGGGTCTGTGCCTGCACTGGCAAATCTTGTATCGATACATGTTGAAATTAACTTTGCACTTAAAAAATCAGTCAACTTTTGCTTTTGGTAGCATTTTTATGAGTTCAGTTCACATATATTGAGGACCTTTCGAACTAGACAGATGCACTGACAAGTATCGTCCATGCAGAGATTCATGCAGAATTTATGCCTGATAGAGACCAGGTCACATGCAGAGATTCATGCTGTGACATAGTAAGGGCATATTTCATTAATAACAAAGAAAGGAAATCAACCAGTCTGTGAAGTCTAATTACCCCATAAAAATTAACCAAGGGGTTTTTGATCGATCAACGTAGCCATGTCTTTTTTCATCCACTCATACTGCATCAGAAAAGCACACCCATGACATAAGTAAAAAGTCAAAAACAACTTAATAGGTCTCAAGTACTTTGATACATAAGTTAGATTAATTGTTTCATTTTACCTGCTCAGACTTTTCTGACCAATCATGCTCAGTGGAAATTATGGTGAAGTGAACACTTGCTTGTTCTATGGAATACCATGGCTTATCCTTAGCTGAGGTTGGCATTGGAAAGTAAGTCTCATAAGGAACTCCAGATTCACCACCTGAATCAGGAGTAATGTATATTGATCCTGAGTCTACATAATCCCTGCAAAAATAAAGAAAATATTCATGCCCAACTACTGATTCCACTCGTGGATCACATCATGAGTTTTTTAGGCGCGCAAAGTGGCTGCCAGTTAACCAGTAGTTCAAGCCAGTATCAATTAGCAATCCAAGCTCTAGCCAGCAAATACAGAATCAAAAGTTTGATTGCTTTGCTTCGGAGTTATATTGATTTTATCTTTAGGCCCATCACTGATGCATTACGTATTATAGCTCTTTCAGCATCATAAAGAAAATGCCGAATTTTCCCGCATCCATGGTTTCACTAAGACAATTTTTTTTATGCAAATATCTGGATTATTTAACAGCAAATCAGAAGTAGAGAATTGGAGAAAAAATGCTACCTCTCATGGTTTCCAATAGCAGTCATGTATGGAACTTTGGATGCAACCGGGCTTATGAGTTGAAGGAAAAAATCCCATTCTACTAAGAATCCAGTTGCGTAACTGAGGTCTCCAATATGGAAGATTGAGTCAACTTTTCCAGAGTTTACTTCGTCAGTCAGAGCTTCAATCACAGAAATGGATCCTGGCTATATGTAGGATACAATTGAGAAACATGGTCGTTAGTACCAGCTGTATCAGTTTCCATTCCCAAAATTTAGTTCACTGGCAGATGCCACAGTGCTTGCAATTGAAAAGTAGAAACTTTAGATTGGAACAGCAGGTCATCGCTGATACTAATTTGGATCAAAGAGTTGAAAATTATATGATGCTGTGATAATTGTACGTTGCTTATAATTTTTTTTTTTTGGATTAGTGCATGTTGCCTATGTTGAAGTAACTAGGTAACTTTGACCGCGGTTCATGAGAAGTACAAGGTTATGCACTTACTGCAAACATGTCTTTCACAAATAAATGATGTTATTTTCAGAAATGGTTCAAGCGGCATTAGATTTCTCGTGTCCTAAACGAGGCAATACAAGAAATCTGAAAGGATTCGTGTGGAGTCTAGTATTTTTTTTTTTTGTTTTTTTGAAAAAAAAGCACTAAACAACTAGGAAGAGAGTCTAGTAATTTGATGTACCTCTACAGCCTCACTCACAAACTCGTCTTACCTGAATGTAGTGTTCAACAGAAGCATCACGAGGAGCCTTTCCCATGTCACCATATACGAGAAAGTTGAGTTCATCTGACCCTCCAGCAGGAGGAGTCTTGAATTGCAATGCATCACTCCAACCAACTGAATCACTTTTTATGAAAATAAGAGGAAATAAAAAGAATCACACTTTTTTTAACCAATGAATTATACTGTTACTTGAGTGCTTTAAGAAAAAAGAAGTGGCTCTGTTAGTAACATCTTAGTCATGTTTAACGCAGACTCAATACATAATATTAAAATTAGACTTAATTATTCTCTAGAGAACGGGGATCATCCAATGATGTAACAGCAGTAAACTAGATCGTGATCTCAGAGATGTTCCAAGCATGTCCGAACTTCCACTTACTGAATACTTGGAATTATAATTTGAGCTCAGAGATCAAAATTCTATAGCAGCCACTTCCATTATTCCTTTTAATCATGCTGAATACTATGATAAAGGATCCTTGAGGAGTAATGTGCTGTATGCAATTAACTCTCACCGTTCACAGCACCATAAAATATTAGTATCTGTAACATGGGAGTTAACTTAACCAAGTCATAGGTGGATTAAGTGTGAAAGAATTTTCGTCATATTTGTCACCTTTAACGTTTGTAAATTGAAGTGTGAGGTTGTCTAGGATAAAAAAAGAAGCATACAAGTTTGTGCATTCTACAAAACTCTTCATCGCCTCTGTTTTCTCTGTTCTCTGCAGGAGTGCAGATTTGCCATGTGCGTCTAAAAGTGTGTCCTGTTTTTTTGTTGAAAGACAGGCGGAAACAAGAGCTTACAAGAATGGGATGTCACAGCCATACCTTCCATATCTGTAGGAGAAGATGCTTGAAGGCTGAAGTCCCGTCATCACTGCTGAATGAACGAATCCTGGGTCATGCCAACCGAATTCCTTGGCTGGACTTGGTAGAACAGCATCTGTCGATTTCACGATCCCAAGCAAGTTTTAAGTAGAAAATCAGTTGCCATATTTCGGAAATATTGTCTTTGTCAAAGAATGTGTCAAACAGAAAGCCCATTAGTGCAGAAGTGCACAAGAGTATGCAAAGGTACTAAAGGCTCAATACAGTAAATTGAGCTGAAAACAAAGAGAAAACATAAAGAATCCCCTATACTTAAGAAATGGAATTGGCACGAGTATCTCACGCTTCATGTCATCTTGGGAGAATGTAGTAACTTGTGATGGCTCCGTTTTTCCACTCCCATATTGAACTTGTTGAGGCGCCTCATCACCACTTACCCACGTTAATCTCATCTGCATCACCATCCTAGTGTTCAGTTGATAAGCAGACTAATCCTTTTCGTAGCATGGACTTATTGACTACTGGACACTTCATTTCATTGCTGTGTCTAATTGGAAGCAAACAAGTGACACAAAATGTTTATTGCTTACTGATGTTCCAGTTGAATCTATGCTTGATAGATGTCCATATAATGGCTGTTTTGGATTAGCAAAATTCACAGGGTTTGACCGAGTTAAGACGCAAGGTGTATCGAATCCACCAGCAAACAATACGAACTGGATGTCGGTTCTGATATTAATGACATGAAACCTCAATGAACCACTGCAAGTGGTTGTCAAGCATTTGCCATCCTTATATTCCTTGCATTCCTTCTTTGTGCAGTTGACGTAGCCTGGATCATTACTCATGAACTGTGCCTGCATTTTTATTCAGACATTTAGATTTTTGTTAGCATTCTATTTATTCAAGCTTGTAAACAAAACAATATTTGTTTCTGATTTCAATTAGAACCATGTGAGTGGTGTTTCTCTGAGAACGGAAAAAAGCACTGAAGGCCCAACTACTATCCAAGATTTATCTAGTTGTCGGTAATAGAGAATATAATTCAAATAATAAAATTTACGTTTTCTTGACAGCTCAAATTTTTGGGATAAATGATAAATTTACAGGCAAAGGAGAACAAGTTATGCTTGATAAATAAGGAGATACAACAGCAAAAGTCACGGATTTTTCTTTATTCATATTAATACTTTCACTGTTTAGGGAAGTGGTTGATGGGTTACGATCAAAGTTGGCTTGCAGAAGGACAGCTTTTGGGCTTGAGATTTGTTTATTGAGAATACCATACCAACCGCCATTCTGGCAATTACTTTGAAAACTACAAAGCACCTCTGTAACAGCCCTGATTGGGTGATTTTTTTTTTTAAGCAATACTTCATTAAGATCTCAAGAATCCCAAAGATCACAAAGAGAACTTAAAAAAAGTTTAAGGGGATCAGCCCCGTATACACCCAAGGATTATTAGAGAAAAGCTCAAGATTATGGGGAACACTCCCCTCAAAATGAGAGAAGGCGACACAATGAGTAATGTCATGCCCTAAAGAATTCGCATTAGGATGAGAAAACAGAAACTCCCAAGAAACAAAGGATGGAATTAAGAGTCGAGAGTCGTGGCTAATCGGTTTGATCTTCCACGGACAGCAACGAGGGTACTGCGTAAAAGCAGCAACCACCACCTGCGAGCAGCCCTGATTGGGTGATTGCTATATCGGATAGTTGATTATTGGTACTCGATGAATTGCATCTCTCTTTGGCAGTCAACATACCTCTGAGATTATGTCTAATCAACTACTCCGAAGTGCTTCGTTCTTTCATGAAAAATCATATTCTTAGTCCTTGTTCTTGCTTTTGTTCTAACACATGCCAGAATATTATATCCACAAGCATAGGAGTATTCCTTCTCCGCATTAATTTTGTCACTTGTTAGCCATATAAAAGAAGAATTACTTAAAGAAGCGAAAATGAATGAAGACCATGGAAGTGTTGAAGAAAAAGTTGAAGAAGAAAAGAAATTGCTCTAAGGCACAATAACCTTGCTTTTCTCAAAGGATATTGGGTCACGCACGTGCCCGTGAGGTGCATCATAACTTGCACACATCGTCCTATAGCAAATACATGTGAAATGTTTCCACTCATAAATGCCTTCAAAATACTAGCTATTATACAATACATAGCATATTATCTTTATCTTCTACATACAAGAAAGAAAAACGAAATGAAAAAAAAAAATCTGATTGGTTGAGAAGGAAAAAAAAATATCAAACTTGAATAAAATGCCATTGCCACAAGCAAGGAATAAATCCTGTGAAGGATGGAATATAGTCCTCATCCATATGGCTATCTTAATGCCTTTGCTGAACCATCGGCCATCCCCCATTAATGTTGATTGCTATTGGCTTCTTGACGTGACTGATTCTATGTTACGTACAGATGGTTTTACAGCCTGCGATTCGTGACTTGTTTTCCATGTGTTTGACAGCAAAACTGGTGTTTTATAAGTACACTTCCCCACCTAGATCCCACCCCTCTTTATTGTCCTTTTGACTGTAACGTTTCTGTTTTGTCTCTCTAAATGACAGTTGGTACACACATGGACCATATGTACTATCCATACGCGTGGTCTGTGGATTGGGACCATAGCCTAACTCCCAAAGCTTCAAAAGTTTCTCAAGACAAATTCTAGTGGGATTATACATTAATGGTCTTTCCAAAATTCTTTTGTAAATCAACTCTTTCCCTCCTAATTTCCTAATTCCTTACTTTTAACGTGGTTGGACGATATTAGCCTATGTCCACAGGGACCACAACGCACAAAGTCCAAAAGTGTACATTTTTCTTATGTATCTAAGTTCAAGATATTTTACAACAAAGTTTTTTTTATTCAAGGGTTTACAGAGGAGTTAGGTGACTCTCTGTAAAATTGGTAAGGTAATAACTTAGAAATATCGCACTTGTATGCACGCAACCTTGATCCTTGACTCTAATCTCAAAATGAAGTCATGATTAATATTATTTGGGGGGAAGACTTAAACTTCATTAAAATATGAAGGAAAAAAAAAAGAGATCACCACCAACCTCTGGAGGTCTGAATGATGATTATACCGAGGTTTTTTCCATTTGACATAATCTTAGACAAAGCCGAGGTTGTCAGGTGTATCTGATGACAGTACCTCGGTCGAAGACAGTTTTATAGTAGATGCATACGAGATTATTTACCTAATATAAAAAAGATTGATTTATCCAACTTTCAGTAAAAGAAAATCTAGGACGAATACCTGTTAACGAGGTTAGACTGATATTTGTGTGGCACGTAAAGAAAAGAAAAGAAAAGAATAGAATGATGGTTCCAAATATATGAGAAAATAGGATAAGAAGAAGCGAAGATCCTAGTTTGTGAGAAATAGCTAGAAATGATAGTTAATGAACCAGACCATGAAACAAATCAGTTCCTCCCTCCTTTTGTCTGAAAGAAAAAGGACGAATATCTGTGCTTTCTTTTTTTAAGAAGGAAAAGGTCGTGCTGGTGGGATATGCATAGAAGAACACCGGGACAAATTGGAACATAACAGCCACCAAACTGTAGATGAGGGAGTAGCATGCTGCGCACCTTTTGGTTTTTATATCTATATATCTGATTTTGGAGATTTTAGTATTCTGTTTACCTTCACAGGATAATGGCACAGCAGTGGAAGTTTACTCAAATCTCCAGTCTCTGCATAAAGAACCTCATTCAAAGGACATTTTGAGACACTGCATTTGTATTGCACAGAAGAGCAAACGAATTCAGTGACTTTACATTGAAATATGTTGCATTAATGAATACAAGGAAAAGATATATAACAGGGTGTATCTGGGTTCCTTCCGGTTCTTACTCTGAATTAGCAGGTGAAATCATAGCGACCCAATCATGCTCCTGAGGATTCAAAACTCCACTAACCGTGACTGTGACATTCTCCTCATCCGAGAGGTTGGAATTTGGGTTCAGGCTTATTTGGATCAAAGGGCTTGAATCAGGACAGTAGGATAAATTTCTTCTAGTTACTACCCGAAAACCAGACATTGAAGTGTAATGTTGGTGCTCAATAATAGAGTTGATAATTGCAGAAGGCAGAGACCACGGAAAGCAAGGAGAAGGAGAAGAAGAAAGAAGATGAATAATATGGATAAAGATTTGAAAACCCAAGAAGAAGAATGAGAAGGTTCCATGAGAGACATATGCAGGCTTGATATGGAGGGAGTTCTCATTTTGAAGCAGAATATAAAAAGCTTTTTGATTCTCTGGTCTTTTTACTCTGATTTGGTTGGCAAGGAAAAAAAAAAGGAACTTTATGAGAAGTTGGGCTGATGTTAGGTTAGGACAAGAATGTGGCTATGGACCACATATATGTGGAAGATAGGAGTTGTATCTTTTGGGGCTATGTGGAGGTTTAGTTGCTTACGCAAGATTGTTGGCTCTACATGCTACTTTTGTCTGATTCATTAGGTTTGTCAGACTTTGGCTTATATGAATTTTTTTTAATACTGTTAGTGTAAAGTTTCGAACAATATGAATCATACAACGGAATACATCTGTTATGTTTATCTGTCTATAGCGCAATTCAAACAGAAACTTGCAGAATATCCTGATCTGACTTGTATATCTATTTACTTCACGTGGTAAATTTTTTGAGGTTTGCTAGATGGCTTTTCAGGGGCTAGATATTTGCTTTTGAAGAGCTAGTATTTAACTAGCTTTTGATATTCTGCAGTCCCCTTAAGACAATATTTTGAGTTCCCGAGCAGTAACAAAATACTTAATGGAAAATGTAAGAGGGAGAATTAGATGCACGGAATTAATTCCTTTTTTCTTTTGCTGGTGTGGAAAAACAACAAAGGTTTTATGTCATTCATGAACATTTATAGCAGCAGAAAAGGGCTGGTAATCACCTTGTATTGAGATTATTTTGTAAAGCATTTTTCCTCTTGGCCCTGTAAGGGAAACAATTTTACCTCTCGTAGCAGCCGTCTCGTATACAGAGCTGTTTGCTAAAGCAAATTTTGGAGCCCCCAAAAGTTGCCATGAATCAATATTTCAGCAAAAACAAAAAGCAAAAAAACAAAAGAACATACCAGATCTAATCCAACAGTCCTCCTTTGTTTTATTAATTTTTAGTAATGCCCTCAAAATTCCACAACACATATAATAGGCTACACAAGGGGAGTAGCCCTTCCCCTGTATTGCTTATTTCAGTCAAAGTCAACACCAATACTTTTTTTTTTTTTTTATTCTCTCCTAAAGAGACAAACAGTGGTACAATTGATATAAAAAAAAAAATGCATTATGTAAAAGCAGTGTCTAAATCAACTTTTCACTCCATATTATTTTTCCACAAAAGAGACGAGGCATTTTATTTGAAAAGAAGCCTGCAGAGTAAAGCTGCCGCCTACTGGGAAAATTCTTGCTGGGGAGGAGATACTCAATCTGTCTTACCCCATCTCCCCCTTCCCTCTCTCTGGAGGGAGGACCTTTCTATTTGATTATGCGGAAGCTGTCCTCAACATTTCTTGTGATTGAGTCCACAAACTGCAAAAACGAAGGAAAAAGGCTAAGGCAACCAGAGGAATATATAAGATAATTTTCTCTTTCTTTGGGTTTTCTTTATAGTAATTCTCAACTCTTCTAAGATCAAAAATAAATTTTTGTTAAGATTCTGTGCTGCATTAAAAGAAAGTGATACTAAGTTTAAACGTGACTTATCAATCATTAACTTCAAAATTATCATGGATTCTTTCATAATAGTATCAATTTCAGACTTCTGCAATACATACGCAGTGTATGATCAATTACCTTTTGACAATATATTGTCTTCCAAATAACGTTTAGATGGTTTTTTTTTTCAAATAAATTTTGATCATTTTCTCACAGTTCTCTAAAATTGTTAAACAGCCTTGTCCCCATCCCCACTTGAAGAAACTTTCTGGATCACCTGCTACATTGCATGCCTAATCAAATTTGTGTGTAGTTATTCCCTTGCTAGTTTTTAAGGTGGAATTTACTGACCTCCCAATATAACTCTGTCGCGGTCACATTGACTCTTACGTAGCCAAATTCAGAAATCCTCACTAAACTCCAGCTATTTGTCTGTTGATAAGCAAGAACATGTAAATTTTTGGAAGTTTATTTATAAAACATGAAGTGTAAATATTTGCACGAGGATAAGGAGAAATGCTCACATTGGTGAAGTTGTCCAAGGTGAAGCCAGCCATACCAATAATTGCCTGCACAGGGGCACTGTAGTTGGTGTTGTTATATGTGTCAACCCCATTTGCATCTTTTGTAGGCACGGCCAAGCATTGTCCTTGGTAAACGGCGCAAGTTCTCTCATAATTATGAACATGACCAAATAGAGCCAGATCAACCTAGTCCACATTCCCAAAAATAAATTATTAGAGAGCAGCAAAAGGTCATGACCAGCTTGATGATCCTAAGCCAGCCTATGTGCTTTACCTTGTACTGAAGAAGTAGTGGTTCTACAGCAACAACAAATAGCGGATCAACACTGGTGACTGGATTTGAAGAGGTATACATTGGTCTGTGCCTGCAGTCATTGAATGTTATGCTTCACTATAACTTCGGCAAACTAGAAGATATCTTCAAATATGGTATTATATCTGTCACACAATTTAAAGGCGCATGCAGCATTTAAATTCTATTGGAAAAACTTAAGGAAAAGTGACCAAAATATAATCTAGACTAGCTATTACAGGTTAAGGATATTGATCCGACCATTCAGTTTTACTATACTCACCCCATAAAAATCAACCATGGAGTTTTTGATCGATTAACCGAACCCATGTCTGCCGCCATCCAATTATACTGCATTAATTCAGTATGCCCGTGACATTAGTAAGAGAAAAAGTGATATTAAATCATATAATAGAGAGACCCATGAAAAGACTTAGGAAAATATATAGCTTAAGGGATGAGCTTCCTTATAGCAAATTAATTACCTGCTCGGATCCCACTGACCAATCATGCTCCGTTGAAATTACTGTAAAGTGAACACTAGCTTGTTCTATCGAATACCATGGCTTATCCATCGCTGGGGTTGGCATTTGGAAATAAGTATCATAAGCAACTCCACATTCTCCACCTGAATCAGGAGTTACATATACTGAACCAGAGCCTGCATAGTCCCTGAAAAAAGAAGAAGAGCTATTTAGTGCTCTTGGTAAAAAGGAAATTGGGTGAAGAATATGTTCTTGAGAGAGAGAGAGTTTTGATGATTGGTATGTTAATTACTGATCTCAAAGGAAAATTCCAGACCTATTGCTCTTACTTATGCAATTTTAGCTTAATCACTAAATCATCACAAAGTGTAATTCCTCGACCATTATTTAGACTCAAAAGAACCAAATAATTTGAAGAGGATTGGAGTCCTTAAAATGAATAGATACGTTATACCTCCCATGATTTTCATTCCAGTTTGCTTGTAGTTAATTACAGGTACTGCATTATTTACCCCAAAAAAAGAAAACTTACCTCTCGTGATTTCCAATCGCAGTCATGTAAGAAACTTTGGAAGCCACCGGTTTGATAAGTGAAAGGAAGAAGTCCCACTCAACTAAGAAGCCTGTTGCGTAGCTTATATCTCCAATATGGAAGATGGAATCCACATTTACAGAATTCACTTGGTCAGTCACGGCATTAATCACTGAGATAGATCCCGGCTATATGCATCGAGAAACGAAAAAAAAGGTCTCAGTTAGTATGTAATAATACTATAGTTTGTACTTTTTCAATATGGTTCACTTGCACATGCAACATATATACATGGGCATATCTGTCACTTATACGCAATTATATGGATCCTACCTGAATGTAGTGTTCGACTGAAGAATCAAAAGGAGCCTTTCCCATGTCACCATATGCAATAAAATACAGTTGATCCGATCCTCCAGCAGGTGGAGTCCGAAATTCAATTTCATCACTCCAGCTATAAGAATTACTGCATTATATTTAAATAATGTTACTTCTTTGCAGTGACGGAACGACATGGGGCGCCCTGAGCGGCTGCCCCACTCTGTCCTGTAAAATAAAAGGAGTTTTTTTTTTTAAATGTATTTGCCCCCAGACGGGCCAGGCCCGCCCCCTGAAGCCCAGTCTCCTTCTTATAAGATCAAAAGCCGCTGCTCCACCATTTCACGAAGACTCTCTACCTCTAGGCTCCAGCCAGCCTCCCCCTCTCCTCCACGGCTCCGTCGCTGCCATCTCCCGAAGCCAATCAGCAAGGTATGTTTATCCCAATTCCCCCGTCCATATTTGGTCTCTTAATCCTTTATAGATTTAAATTTCTAGTTCATTCTTTTGACTGTTGTTCCAATTTATTGGTTTCCTCTATCTTGTTATGAACGCTTTTGAAAATGATAAGAAGCTAATGATGTTGTTCTGGTTCATTTTTCCTTTAAAGCTTTATTCCTTTCCCGGCGGACCATGTTTGGTCTCTTGATCTTGTTCAATCTTTTGTGGAGATAAAGGAATGAAGAGGAAAACTGGTTTGAATGATATTCCCTAAGTGAACTGTAAATAGGTGCTAATTCAGCATTTTCCAAAATATACGAGTAGAATCTGCAAAAGAAATCATCATGGGATGTCACTTAAAGAAACAAACAATGAGAAAGATGCATATAAGAAATATCTAATTATCTAAACCTACAACTGTCTCAATATTTAAATAAGTTACAATCTTATAAAGCTCACTGCTTCTATGAAAATAAATCAAGTTTGAACATATTGTGGACCGTTAGCTCATTGACAATGTAGAAGTTTTGGAATGCCCTATATATAAACATGTAGATGCTATACCTTCCATATCTGTAGAAGAAGTGCTTGAAGGCTGAAGTCCTTTCATTACTGCTGAATGAATGAATCCTGGATCATGCCACCCGAAGTCTGCTGCTGGACTTGGTAGAGCTGAATCTATAATCAGTTTGATAATTGTAGTGAGAGATCTAAGTTAAAGGTGTATAATTGTAGATAAAACTAGAAAGGAGAATAATGTTACTTTTTCTTTTTCCAAGTTCGGTTGATGTAACAAATTGTTGTCTATAGAGAAGCGAATGATAATAATATGGACGTAAGAACTCACTGGTGCACATATCAGCCTGTGTAAAGGTACTGACAACTGAAGTTTGTGACATGCCATTGCCATATTGCACTTGTTGAGGTGCCCCATTACCACTGACCCAGGTTAATCTCATCTGCACCATCAGTTCACGATATTAATTAATGTAGTGTTATTCTCTTTGGCTACTAATTAAGTTAGATTATCTCTTTATATCGGACTAAGTTTGTATATGGGTTAACCAAATTAGCAACAAAGACAAGGACTTCATAAACAAACAATTAAAAAAGGTTGATTTGCTACTTACTGATGCCCCAGATGAATCTATGCTTGAGAGATGTCCATTGAGTGGCATGTTTGGATTAGCAAAAGTCAGAGGGCTGGACCTAGTTAGAATGCAAGGTGTGTCGAATCCACCAGTGAAGAACACAAATTCAATGTCGGTTCTTATGTTACAACCTGGAATGTTATGGAACCGTTGCACGTGGACACAATGCAGTTGCCAAACAGATCATGTACTTGGCATTGCTTGTTTTTGCAACTCAGATAGTTGGGATCATTGCTCACGTACTGCGCCTGCAATTTTCAGTATCAATATATTAGAATATATGGATATGTCAGTTTCACGCAGCCTGGGTCAACGGAGTTAAATATTGTTTGAGTGCTGTCGAGAAAGTCTTTTGTGATAATTTCGTACGTCTTTACTTCAGGAAACCTCAAACGCGGGTTTAAACAAAAAATCAATTATTTAATGGAGTTATTTGGACAATCAACTAGATGCATGTGAAAGGCCACACGGAATGTGTTTTCCAAAATGAAATGATTTTTTTTTTTTTTTAAGATGGTATATAAGGCCATGGGCTCAAGTCTTTTTGTTCTCGTTTTCGTTTGGTGACTAGTACTCGATCTTACTTGAAACAAATCAATAGCCACAGCCTCTTGCGTGTTTCTGAGATTAGTATCATGTTTACCTTGACAGGATAGTGACAGAGTAGAGGAAGTTCACTAAGATCACCAGTTTGTGCATTAAGAAGCCCACTTAATTGACAATTTTCAACGCTGCATATGCAAGAAAATGGAACCAAACCAGGGAAGAAGAAAAAAGAATGTTGAGCTTGATAATCTACAGAATGTTATTGAGGAAGATAGATATCATTTTTCAATGTTGAATCTTACTTAGAATTAGCAGGCGAAATCATGGCGACCCAATCACGGCCTGAGGGATTCAAGACTCCGGTAACAGTAACGCGGAGATATTCTTCATCTGAAAGGCTGGAATCTGGACTAACATCAATTTGGAGAAAAGGGCTTGGGTTGGGGCACTCGATCAAAGTTCTTCTGCTTAACAGCCGGAATTCTGACGTTGCAGTGTGATTTTGGTGCATGGCAGTGGAGTTGAGGTATAACGGATGCAAGGACCATGAAAAAGAAGGAGAGGTAGAACAAAGAACGAAAATGAGTAATATGGTGAAGAGTCTGAAAACCCAAGAAGATTTGCAAGGTTCCATGAGAAAATTACAAGGAGAAAACATGTTAGGAAGCATAGAGCCATATGAGGATTATATAGTGATCTTAAGGTTGGAAAACATTGGAATAACGTTCGAATATTTATGGAAAATACGGCAAAGGATGCCTGATTAGGCAGATACTGGGTAGGGAGCTTGATTTCTTGACGTAACATTCTTTGTTGCATTGATACTACTGAGGTTGGTAACTACCCCTTCTTTTGTGTTGAGTTCCTTCGGTGAATTTATTTTTCTTTTTACCCTCGACTTATTTTAGAAACTTCTCACAAATTCACCTCTTTGTATGTTCCCGTCTCTCTTTCTTCCTCACTAGCTGACTACTTTTTTTTTGGTAGTTACTCTTAGCACCCTATCCGCTAGGACACAACATTAATTGCAGTCATTTCACAGTAGTTATGAAAGAGTACTCGTATAAACCTACTTCCTTCAGGTGAAGATAAGATTGGATTTCAGGACATTAATATACAGTTATCTGAACTAACTTGGTTAGCATACTGAGGGTACCAATTAATGCTGCACCAATAATCTAGCTGCAAGACTAAATTCAAGACATCACATCCTTGTCCGTCAGAGGGGAGGCCCTATGGGATGCAGCAAAAACGACACATGAACTGTTCATCATTTAGTGTCATAGCTAAAAGCCCTCGTGATTAGTATGATGGGCAAGGAATTGTGAACCACCCCTTTTGTTGGATAGAGATCCCAAAGTAAACTACCACACTAACAGAGCTAAAGCCTTCATGTGCTATCTATAACCTTTCTAGATTGCCTTCTTTCGTTTGTGTGGGGAATTACTTGCTAGATAAATCTCCGGAGATTGGCTCAGAGTCTTTTGCATCTTTATGGCAGCTTGCGATATGTGTATCAATGCTCTCTTGTCATTAATAATGTATTGAGACTAAGAACTTAGTAGCGTAGTGGCAGTAGCCAGAAGTCTGAACCTTTTAGCCAACATATAATTACATATTTGTATGAAGAATCTATATTTGATCATACTAGGATGTGGACGTTCCTACAGAGAATTAGATATATCAGTTGGACTATTACAATATAATTCCAAACTTTCACATCGCAGCATTTGTTTTAGCTTGTATGAAAGAGTACTCGTATAAACCTACTTTTTCAGTGAAGACAAGATTGGATTTCAGGACATTAATATGGGCAATTCTCTGAACTAACTTGGTTAGCATACTGAGGGTACTAATTAATGCTGCACCAATAATCTGCAAGACTAAATTCAAGACATCACATCCGTGTCCCCTTAGAGGGGAGGTCCTATGGGATGCTGCAAAAGCGACACATGAACCGTTCATCATTTAGTTTGATGGGCAAGGAATTGTGCACCATGCCCCTTTTTGTTAGATAGAGATCCCAAAGTAAACTACCACACTAACAGACCTAAAGCCTTAATGTCTATCTATAACCTTTCTAGATTGCGTTTTTCTTCTTTGGGTGGGGAATGACTTGCTAGATAAATCTCCAGAGACTTTGGCTCAAAGTAATTTCATCTTTATGGCGGCATGCGGTATATGTATCAATGCTCTCTTGTCATTAATAATATATGTGAGTCTTAAGAACTTAGTAGCGTAGAGGCAGTAGCCAGAATCGTTTAGCCAACATATAATTACATATTTGTATGAAGAATCTATATTTGATCATAGTAGGATGTGGACGTTCCTACAGAGAATTAGATATATCAGTTGGACTATTACAAAATTATTTCAAAATTGTCGCATAGCAGCATTTGTTTAGCTTGTAAAGTACAGCTTCTTTTTTACTGTGGATGGCCAATTTTATATACAGTGATGGGGATGCAGAGGTAAGGCTATGAATAGGTTGACCAGGAATTCCATTTTTATTTTCCTTTTCATTTGGCCTCCTCAACCTATAGTTCTGCAACTCAGGCTTTTTCCGAGAAATTCCCCTCATGCTAAGATGTATAATGTATTCCTAAGAAGATCTTAGGTTAATTCACCAACTCTACATTTGTTTCCTTTGGAAAAGCCAGAAAACCTGAAAAATAAAAAGCATCTATTACCAGATTAATTTCCTTTCTGTGATGGAAGTTACCTACCACAGCCTCTCATTTTCCCCATTCTTCTCAGAAACTAGGGAAAAACATAATGTTAGGTGAAAAATTATCGTGACAATAAGCTACTAAAAAGAAATTACATAATCATTTAATTATAACCAAGAAATGCTTAGAAGGCTTCTCTAAGGAAAACACTCTAGCCTCAGGTGAAAATGTAGCTGTAATCATGTCCTGTTGAAATTCCACTATATACACCTCCAATCAAATCCACTTATATGCGCAAGACATTATGAAGGAAAAGGTACTACAACTCTCTCTCTCTCTCTCTCTGTTGTCCTCATCTACTGCCATCCCAGCGAAGCTAGTCATTATTTGTGAGACATCTACAAATTCGCCACTTGGATTCTTAGTTATGCGGAACCTGTCCTCAATTTCCCTCGTTGCTGCATTCACAAACTGGAAGATTGATGAAAACGGGTGAGATAACTTCTATGTTCAAGAATAAAAATAAGAATGTGTATTGTAACTAACATCATGTCAAGTACCTATCCAATGAAAAAAAAAAAAAAAAGGCAGAAGACATTATGTCCTTTCCAGATATCCTGTTTCTGTAATGAAGAGCTTGAGCGTGTGCAATACTTGTGAAAATATTACTCACAAATGCAAAGGTAATTGCAGTAGGCTCTCAGTGAAACCTCTTTAACCAGCCATTTTATTTGCTGAGCATGTAAGCCACTAGGGGATTATGCTCAAAGGTGCACACTTACAGGATGCAAACACCGAGGACATAAATAAGCAGAACGCCATTCTAATCTATCTAAAACTCTAAATAGGAATGTCTAAAGTTAAGCCCACAGGCTTTGGCTCGAGGAAAAGAAGGATATCTTGTGATTTTGGTGGACTGGTCATAATCGCCTTGGTACTGCATCTGACTGAATATGTGCCAAGCAATACAGTAATGAAAGTTTTCTTTTCAATTATCCTCCTCGTCAAATTTGTTCTCCAAATCTGAGCAGAGCATTGCCCCCATTAGTCCCACAGGATACTCTAGCTCCAAAATAATACAGGGCAATCTAATAGACTAACCTATGATGCTAAAACCTTCTTACTCTTAGGCATGTCAAATGACCTATTCAGTGTTTAAGGACAATATTTGACGATTTGTCAGAAAGAAAACACTATGTAGGTATTGATGGAAATAGGACCTCCCAAGTGCGGAATATAATACCAAATTTCCTCTCTGAATCTTTCAAATTACTGTCTTTTCTAGTTAGATTTTGGATATCAAACTTGCTCATACAAACCTCAAAACTTATCTCTTCCTTTGTTGCATGCCCTCTTAAATAACCAAATTCAGAAATCCTGCGTCGACTCCACCTGTCCAAATTGACAAGAACAATAAACATAATGGTTCACCTACGATATATAAGAGTTTAGTATATACATATTACGTGGATACATTCTTGGGAAATTAACGGGAGAGGGATCTACTTACATCGTTTGTGAAATCTAAGGTGAAGCCAGCCATACCAATAACTGCCTGCACTGGGGCACTGTAATTTCTGTTATCATAAGTTTCAATGCCATAGTCATCCATTGTAGGCATGGCTTTGCATTCTTTTCGATAAACTACGCAAGTTCTCTCATAATTGTGGACATGGCCAAAGAGAGCCAGATCAACCTAGATCATGTACCTAACTTTGTATTAGAATGCAAGAAAAAAGGGGAAAACTGATCATTCAAGAAGCTCAAGGAGTTTACCTTGTTGTCAAGTAGTAATGGTTCTACATTTTCAACAAATTTCTTATCCACACTGAAGATCCCAGATGTTGAAGTATACATGGGTCTGTGCCTGCACTGGCAAATCTTGTATCGATACATGTTGAAATTAACTTTGCACTTAAAAAATCAGTCAACTTTTGCTTTTGGTAGCATTTTTATGAGTTCAGTTCACATATATTGAGGACCTTTCGAACTAGACAGATGCACTGACAAGTATCGTCCATGCAGAGATTCATGCAGAATTTATGCCTGATAGAGACCAGGTCACATGCAGAGATTCATGCTGACATAGTAAGGGCATATTTCATTAATAAAAAAGAAAGGAAATCAACCAGTCTGTGAAGTCTAATTACCCCATAAAAATTAACCAAGGGGTTTTTGATCGATCAACGGTAGCCATGTCTTTTTTCATCCACTCATACTGCATCAGAAAAGCACACCCATGACATAAGTAAAAAGTCAAAAACAACTTAATAGGTCTCAAGTACTTTGACACTAAAGTTAGATTAATTGTTTCATTTTACCTGCCTCTTTATTTTCTGACCAATCATGCTCGGTGGAAATTATGGTGAAGTGAACACTTGCTTGTTCTATGGAATACCATGGCTTATCCTTAGCTGAGGTTGGCATTGGAAAGTAAAGTCTCATAAGGAACTCCAGATTCACCACCTGAATCAGGAGTAATGTATATTGATCCTGAGTCTACATAATCCCTGCAAAAATAAAGAAAATATTCATGCCCAACTACTGATTCCACTCGTGGATCACATCATCAGTTTTTTAGGCGTGCAAAGTGGCTGCCAGTTAGCCAGTATCAATTAGCAATCCAAGCTCTAGCCAGCAAATACAGAATCAAAAGTTTGATTGCTTTGCTTCGGAGTTATATTGATTTTATCTTTAGGCCCATCACTGATGCATTACGTATTATAGCTCTTTCAGCATCATGAAGAAAATGCTGAATTTTCCGGCATCCATGGTTTCACTAAGACAACTTTTTTGATGCAAGTATCTGGATTATTTTACAGAAAATAAGATGAAAAGAATTGGAGAAAAAATGCTACCTCTCATGGTTTCCAATAGCAGTCATGTATGGAACTTTGGACGCAACCGGGCTTATAAGTTGAAGGAAAAAATCCCATTCTACTAAGAATCCAGTTGCGTAACTGAGGTCTCCAATATGGATGATTGAGTCAACTTTTCCAGAGTTTACTTCGTCAGTCAGAGCTTCAATCACAGAAATGGATCCTGGCTATATGTAGGATACAATTGAGAAACATGGTCGTTAGTACCAGCTGTATCAGTTTCCATTCCCAAAAATTTAGTTCACTAGCAGATGCCACAGTATTTGCAATTGAAAAGTAGAAACTTTAGATTGGAACAGCAGGTCATCGCTGATACTAATTTGGATGAAAGAGTTGAAAATGATATGATGCTGTGATAATTGTACGTTGCTTATGCTCTTTTTTTCTTCTTTTTTTGTGGGATTAGTGCGTGTTGCTTATGTTGAAGTCACCTTTAACGTCTGTAAATTGAAGTATATGAGGTTGTCTAAGCTAAAAAAAGAAGTGTACAAGTTTGTGCATGGTACAAAACTCTCCATCGCATCTGTTCTCTGCAGGAGTGCAGATTTGCCATGTGCGTCTAAAAGTGTGTCCTGTTTTTTTGTTGAAAGACAGGCGGAAACAAGAGCTTACAAGAATGGGATGTCACAGCCATACCTTCCATATCTGTAGGAGAAGATGCTTGAAGGCTGAAGTCCCGTCATCACTGCTGAATGAACGAATCCTGGGTCATGCCAACCGAATTCCTTGGCTGGACTTGGTAGAACAGCACCTATCGATTTCACGATCCCAAAGCAAGTTTTAAGCAGAAAATCAGTTGCCATATTTCGGAAATATTGTCTTTGTCAAAGAATGTGTCAAACAGAAAACCCATTAGTGCAGAAGTGCACAAGAGTATGCAAAGGTACTAAAGGCTCAATACAGTAAATTGAGCTGAAAACAAAGAGAAAACATAAAGAATCCCCTATACTTAAGAAATGGAATTGGCACGAGTATCTCACGCTTCATGTCATCTTGGGAGAATGTAGTAACTTGTGATGGCTCCGTTTTTCCACTCCCATATTGAACTTGTTGAGGCGCCTCATCACCACTTACCCACGTTAATCTCATCTGCATCACCATCCTAGTGTTCAGTTGATAAGCAGACTAATCCTTTTCGTAGCATGGACTTATTGACTACTGACACTTCATTTCATTGCTGTGTCTAATTGGAAGCAAACAAGTGACACAAAATGTTTATTGCTTACTGATGTTCCAGTTGAATCTATGCTTGATAGATGTCCATATAATGGCTGTTTTGGATTAGCAAAATTCACAGGGTTTGACCGAGTTAAGACGCAAGGTGTATCGAATCCACCAGCAAACAATACGAACTGGATGTCGGTTCTGATATTAATGACATGAAACCTCAATGAACCACTGCAAGTGGTTGTCAAGCATTTGCCATCCTTATATTCCTTGCATTCCTTCTTTGTGCAGTTGAAGTAGCCTGGATCATTACTCATGAACTGTGCCTGCATTTTTATTCAGACATTTAGATTTTTGTTAGCATTCTATTTATTCAAGCTTGTAAACAAAACAATATTTGTTTCTGATTTCAATTAGAACCATGTGAGTGGTGTTTCTCTGAGAACGGAAAAAAGCACTGAAGGCCCAACTACTATCCAAGATTTATCTAGTTGTCGGTAATAGAGAATATAATTCAAATAATAAAATTTACTTGACAGCTCAAATTTTTGGATAAATGATAAATTTACAGGCAAAGGAGAACAAGTTATGCTTGATAAATAAGGAGATACAACAGCAAAAGTCACGGATTTTTCTTTATTCATATTAATACTTTCACTGTTTAGGGAAGTGGTTGATGGGTTACGATCAAAGTTGGCTTGCAGAAAGACAGCTTTTGGGCTTGAGATTTGTTTATTGAGAATACCATACCAACCGCCATTCTGGCAATTACTTTGAAAACTACAAAGCACCACTGTAACAGCCCTGATTGTGGTGATTTTTTTTTTTAAGCAATACTTCATTAAGATCTCAAGAATCCCAAAGATCACAAAGAGAACTTAAAAAAAGTGGTTAAGGGGATCAGCCCCGTATACACCCAAGGATTATTAGAGAAAAGCTCAAGATTATGGGGAACACTCCCCTCAAAATGAGAGAAGGCGACACAATGAGTAATGTCATGCCCTAAAGAATTCGCATTAGGATGAGAAAACAGAAACTCCCAAGAAAAAAATGGATGGAATTAAGAGTCGAGAGTCGTGGCTAATCGGTTTGATCTTCCACGGACAGCAACGAGGGTACTGCGTAAAAGCAGCAACCACCACCTGCGAGCAGCCCTGATTGGGTGATTGCTATATCTAGGGTCTCTTTGTCTAATCGTACTCCGAAGTGCTTCGTTCTTTCATGAAAAATCATATTCTTAGTCCTTGTTCTTGCTTTTGTTCTAACACATGCCAGAATATTATATCCACAAGCATAGGAGTATTCCTTCTCCGCATTAATTTTGTCACTTGTTAGCCATATAAAAGAAGAATTACTTAAAGAAGCGAAAATGAATGAAGACCATGGAAGTGTTGAAGAAAAAGTTGAAGAAGAAAAGAAATTGCTCTAAGGCACAATAACCTTGCTTTTCTCAAAGGATATTGGGTCACGCACGTGCCCGTGAGGTGCATCATAACTTGCACACATTGTCCTATAGCAAATACATGTGAAATGTTTCCACTCATAAATGCCTTCAAAATACTAGCTATTATACAATACATAGCATATTATCTTTATCTTCTACATACAAGAAAGACAAACGAAATGAAAAAAAAAAATCTGATTGGTTGAGAAGGAAAAAAAAAATATCAAACTTGAATAAAATGCCATTGCCACAAGCAAGGAATAAATCCTGTGAAGGATGGAATATAGTCCTCATCCATATGGCTATCTTAATGCCTTTG
The DNA here is from genome assembly GCA_003952965.2 of Morella rubra. Classification (NCBI taxonomy): domain Eukaryota; kingdom Viridiplantae; phylum Streptophyta; class Magnoliopsida; order Fagales; family Myricaceae; genus Morella; species Morella rubra. The sequence goes on from CM025849.1 coordinate 33,551,355, forward strand.
CTGAACCATCCCCCATTAATGTTGATTGCTATTGGCTTCTTGACGTGACTGATTCTATGTTACGTACAGATGGTTTTACAGCCTGCGATTCGTGACTTGTTTTCCATGTGTTTGACAGCAAAACTGGTGTTTTATAAGTACACTTCCCCACCTAGATCCCACCCCTCTTTATTGTCCTTTTGACTGTAACGTTTCTGTTTTGTCTCTCTAAATGACAGTTGGTACACACATGGACCATATGTACTATCCATACGCGTGGTCTGTGGATTGGGACCATAGCCTAACTCCCAAAGCTTCAAAAGTTTCTCAAGACAAATTCTAGTGGGATTATACATTAATGGTCTTTCCAAAATTCTTTTGTAAATCAACTCTTTCCCTCCTAATTTCCTAATTCCTTACTTTTAACGTGGTTGGACGATATTAGCCTATGTCCACAGGGACCACAACGCACAAAGTCCAAAAGTGTACATTTTTCTTATGTATCTAAGTTCAAGATATTTTACAACAAAGTTTTTTTTATTCAAGGGTTTACAGAGGAGTTAGGTGACTCTCTGTAAAATTGGTAAGGTAATAACTTAGAAATATCGCACTTGTATGCACGCAACCTTGATCCTTGACTCTAATCTCAAAATGAAGTCATGATTAATATTATTTGGGGGGAAGACATCACCACCAACCTCTGGAGGTCTGAATGATGATTATACCGAGGTTTTTTCCATTTGACATAATCTTAGACAAAGCCGAGGTTGTCAGGTGTATCTGATGACAGTACCTCGGTCGAAGACAGTTTTATAGTAGATGCATACGAGATTATTTACCTAATGTAAAAAAAAGATTGATTTATCCAACTTTCAGTAAAAGAAAATCTAGGACGAATACCTGTTAACGAGGTTAGACTGATATTTGTGTGGCACGTAAAGAAAAGAAAAGAATAGAATGATGTGGTTCCAAATATATGAGAAAATAGGATAAGAAGAAGCGAAGATCCTAGTTTGTGAGAAATAGCTAGAAATGATAGTTAATGAACCAGACCATGAAACAAATCAGTTCCTCCCTCCTTTTGTCTGAAAGAAAAAGGACGAATATCTGTGCTTTCTTTTTTTAAGAAGGAAAAGGTCGTGCTGGTGGGATATGCATAGAAGAACACCGGGACAAATTGGAACATAACAGCCACCAAACTGTAGATGAGGGAGTAGCATGCTGCGCACCTTTTGGTTTTTATATCTATATATCTGATTTTGGAGATTTTAGTATTCTGTTTACCTTCACAGGATAATGGCACAGCAGTGGAAGTTTACTCAAATCTCCAGTCTCTGCATAAAGAACCTCATTCAAAGGACATTTTGAGACACTGCATTTGTATTGCACAGAAGAGCAAACGAATTCAGTGACTTTACATTGAAATATGTTGCATTAATGAATACAAGGAAAAGATATATAACAGGGTGTATCTGGGTTCCTTCCGGTTCTTACTCTGAATTAGCAGGTGAAATCATAGCGACCCAATCATGCTCCTGAGGATTCAAAACTCCACTAACCGTGACTGTGACATTCTCCTCATCCGAGAGGTTGGAATTTGGGTTCAGGCTTATTTGGATCAAAGGGCTTGAATCAGGACAGTAGGATAAATTTCTTCTAGTTACTACCCGAAAACCAGACATTGAAGTGTAATGTTGGTGCTCAATAATAGAGTTGATAATTGCAGAAGGCAGAGACCACGGAAAGCAAGGAGAAGGAGAAGAAGAAAGAAGATGAATAATATGGATAAAGATTTGAAAACCCAAGAAGAAGAATGAGAAGGTTCCATGAGAGACATATGCAGGCTTGATATGGAGGGAGTTCTCATTTTGAAGCAGAATATAAAAAGCTTTTTGATTCTCTGGTCTTTTTACTCTGATTTGGTTGGCAAGAAAAAAAAAAGGAACTTTATGAGAAGTTGGGCTGATGTTAGGTTAGGACAAGAATGTGGCTATGGACCACATATATGTGGAAGATAGGAGTTGTATCTTTTGGGGCTATGTGGAGGTTTAGTTGCTTACGCAAGATTGTTGGCTCTACATGCTACTTTTGTCTGATTCATTAGGTTTGTCAGACTTTGGCTTATATGAATTTTTTTTAATACTGTTAGTGTAAAGTTTCGAACAATATGAATCATACAACGGAATACATCTGTTATGTTTATCTGTCTATAGCGCAATTCAAACAGAAACTTGCAGAATATCCTGATCTGACTTGTATATCTATTTACTTCACGTGGTAAATTTTTTGAGGTTTGCTAGATGGCTTTTCAGGGGCTAGATATTTGCTTTTGAAGAGCTAGTATTTAACTAGCTTTTGATATTCTGCAGTCCCCTTAAGACAATATTTTGAGTTCCCGAGCAGTAACAAAATACTTAATGGAAAATGTAAGAGGGAGAATTAGATGCACGGAATTAATTCCTTTTTTCTTTTGCTGGTGTGGAAAAACAACAAAGGTTTTATGTCATTCATGAACATTTATAGCAGCAGAAAAGGGCTGGTAATCACCTTGTATTGAGATTATTTTGTAAAGCATTTTTCCTCTTGGCCCTGTAAGGGAAACAATTTTACCTCTCGTAGCAGCCGTCTCGTATACAGAGCTGTTTGCTAAAGCAAATTTTGGAGCCCCCAAAAGTTGCCATGAATCAATATTTCAGCAAAAACAAAAAGCAAAAAAACAAAAGAACATACCAGATCTAATCCAACAGTCCTCCTTTGTTTTATTAATTTTTAGTAATGCCCTCAAAATTCCACAACACATATAATAGGCTACACAAGGGGAGTAGCCCTTCCCCTGTATTGCTTATTTCAGTCAAAGTCAACACCAATACCTTTTTTTTTTTTCCTCCTAAAGAGACAAACAGTGGTACAATTGATATAAAAAAAAAAATGGCATTATGTAAAAGCAGTGTCTAAATCAACTTTTCACTCCATATTATTTTTCCACAAAAGAGATCGAGGCATTTTATTTGAAAAGAAGCCTGCAGAGTAAAGCTGCCGCCTACTGGGAAAATTCTTGCTGGGGAGGAGATACTCAATCTATCTTACCCCCTCTCCCCCTTCCCTCTCTCTGGAGGGAGGACCTTTCTATTTGATTATGCGGAAGCTGTCCTCAACATTTCTTGTGATTGAGTCCACAAACTGCAAAAATAAAGGAAAAAAGGCTTAGGCAACCAGAGGAATATATAAAGATAATTTTCTCTTTCTTTGGGTTTTCTTTATAGTAATTCTCAACTCTTCTAAGATCAAAAATAAATTTTTGTTAAGATTCTGTGCTGCATTAAAAGAAAGTGATACTAAGTTTAAACGTGACTTATCAATCATTAACATCAAAATTATCATGGATTCTTTCATAATAGTATCAATTTCAGACTTCTGCAATACATACGCAGTGTATGATCAATTACCTTTTGACAATATATTGTCTTCCAAATAACGTTTAGATGGTTTTTTTTTTCAAATAAATGTTTGATCATTTTCTCACACTTCTCTAAAATTGTTAAACAGCCTTGTCCCCCGTTGTTAGTCTTCATGGTGGTGTGAACTGACCTCCCAATATAACTCTGTCGCGGTCACGTTGACTCTACGTAGCCAAATTCAGAAATCCTCACTAAACTCCAGCTATTTGTCTGTTGATAAGCAAGAACATGTAAATTTTTGGAAGTTTATTTATAAAACATGAAGTGTAAATATTTGCACGAGGATAAGGAGAAATGCTCACATTGGTGAAGTTGTCCAAGGTGAAGCCAGCCATACCAATAATTGCCTGCACAGGGGCACTGTAGTTGGTGTTGTTATATGTGTCAACCCCATTTGCATCTTTTGTAGGCACGGCCAAGCATTGTCCTTGGTAAACGGCGCAAGTTCTCTCATAATTATGAACATGACCAAATAGAGCCAGATCAACCTAGTCCACATTCCCAAAATTAAATATTAGAGAGCAGCAAAAGGTCATGACCAGCTTGATGATCCTAAGCCAGCCCAAGTACTTTACCTTGTACTGAAGAAGTAGTGGTTCTACAGCAACAACAAATAGCGGATCAACACTGGTGACTGGATTTGAAGAGGTATACATTGGTCTGTGCCTGCAGTCATTGAATGTTATGCTTCACTATAACTTCGGCAAACTAGAAGATATCTTCAAACATGGTATTATATCTGTCACACAATTTCAAGGCGCATGCAGCATTTAAAATTCTATTGGAAAAACTTAAGGAAAAGTGACCAAAATATAATCTAGACTAGCTATTACAGGTTAAGGATATTGATCCGACCATTCAGTTTTACTATACTCACCCCATAAAAATCAACCATGGAGTTTTTGATCGATTAACCGAACCCATGTCTGCCGCCATCCAATTATACTGCATTAATTCAGTATGCCCGTGACATTAGTAAGAGAAAATAGTGATATTAAATCATATAATAGAGAGACCGGCCATGAAAAGACTTAGGATAATATATAGCTCAAGAGATGAGCTTCCTTAGCAAATTAAATACCTGCTCGGATCCCACCGACCAATCATGCTCCGTTGAAATTACTGTAAAGTGAACACTAGCTTGTTCTATCGAATACCATGGCTTATCCATCGCTGGGGTTGGCATTTGGAAATAAGTCTCATAAGCAACTCCACATTCTCCACCTGAATCAGGAGTTATATATACTGAACCAGAGCCTGCATAGTCCCTGGAAAAACCAAAAAAAAAATCAAGGAAGGATTAGAAGAGGAGTGATAACATAATTGCGATTAATCCTGTATGTATTTGAACGCTTAGCAAACCAATTTGAGAATGGATACAAATCGTAACAAAGAGCTATTTAGTGCTCTTGGTAAAAAGGAAATTGGGTGAAGAATATGTTCTTGAGAGAGAGAGAGTTTTGATGATTGGTATGTTAATTACTGATCTCAAAGGAAAATTCCAGACCTATTGCTCTTAGTTACTTATGCAATTTTAGCTTAATCACTAAATCGATCATCACAAAGTGTAATTCCTCGACCATTATTTAGACTCAAAAAACCAAATAATTTGAAGAGGATTGGAGTCCTTAAAATGAATAGATACGTTATAACCTCCCATGATTTTCATTCCAGTTTGCTTGTAGTTAATTACAGGTATTGCATTATTTACCCAAAAAAAGAAACCTTACCTCTCGTGGTTTCCAATCGCAGTCATGTAAGAAACTTTGGAAGCCACCGGTTTGATAAGTGAAAGGAAGAAGTCCCACTCAACTAAGAAGCCTGTTGCGTAGCTTATATCTCCAATATGGAAGATGGAATCCACATTTACAGAATTCACTTGGTCAGTCACGGCATTAATCACCGAGATAGATCCCGGCTATATGCATCAAGAAACGAAAAAAATGTCTAGTTAGTATGTAGCAATAATATATAGTTTGTACTTTTTTCAATATGGTTTACTTGCGCATGCAACATATATATATGTACATGGTATCTGTATCTTTTTGTCACTTATACGCAATTATATGCATCCTACCTGAATGTAGTGTTCGACTGAAGAATCAAAAGGTGCCTTTCCCATGTCAGCATATGCAATAAAATACAGTTGATCTGATCCTCCAGCAGGTGGAGTCCGAAATTCAATTTCATCACTCCAGCCATAAGTATCACTGCATTATATTTAAATAATGTTACTTATATGAAAATAAATCAAGTTCAATATTAAATATATCCTTTGATAGCTTGTCTTACATAATGTGGACCGTTACCTCATTGACAATGTAGAAGTTTTGGAATGCCCTATATATAAACATGTAGATGCTATTATACCTTCCATATCTGTAGAAGAAGGTGCTTGAAGGCTGAAGTCCTTTCATTATTGCTGAATGAATGAATCCTGGATCATGCCACCCGAAGTCTGCTGCTGGACTTGGTAGATCTGAATCTATAATCAGTTTGATAATTGTAGTGAGAGATCTAATTAAAAGGTGTATAATTGTAGATAAAACTAGAAGGGCGATAATTAATATAATGTTACTTTTTCTTTTTCCAAGTTCGCTTGACATGTAACAAATTGTCTATAGAGAAGCGAATGATGATAATATGGACGTATTTAGAACTCACTGGTGCACATATCAGCCTGTGTAAAGGTACTGACAACTGAAGTTTGTGACATGCCATTGCCATATTGCACTTGTTGAGGTGCCCCATTACCACTGACCCAGGTTAATCGCATCTGCACCATCAGTCACGATATTAATTAATGTTGTGTTATGCTCTCTTTGGCTACTAATTAAGCTAGATTATCTCTTTTATATTTGCCAAAGTTTGTTATATTGGTTAACCAAATTGGCAACAAGGACTTGATAACAAACAATAAAAAGAGGTTGGTTTGCCACTTACTGATGCCCCAGATGAATCTATGCTTGAGAGATGTCCATTGAGTGGCATGTTTGGATTAGCAAAAGTCAGAGGGCTGGACCTAGTTAGAATGCAAGGTATGTCGAATCCACCAGTGAAGAACACAAATTCAATGTCGGTTCTTATGTTTACAACCTGGAATGTTATGGAACCGTTGCACGTGGACACAATGCAGTTGCCAAACAGATCATGTACTTGGCATTGCTTGTTTTTGCAACTCAGATAGTTGGGATCATTGCTCACGTACTGCGCCTGCAATTTTCGACATCAATGTAATATTAGAATATTAATATATGGATGTCAGTTTCATGCATAGTGGGTCAACAGAGAGTTAAATATTGTTTGAGTGCCTAGAATCTAATGCTTGGCTAATGATTTTAAAAACGCTTTATTTATTTATTTTTAAAATATTTTCCAATCAAAACATGAAAAAAAAAATTTAATCTTCAATAAAATTTTCTATCTAATCATTGTCTTTAATTTCTGTAAAAAAACAACACAAAAATCAATAAAAACTCCTCTCACAAAAACTTTATATCCAAACATACTTTTTTACTCTCGCATTTTTCAAGAGAATAAATTTAAAAAACTTCATTTCCAACTTACATCATTTATGTGGGCCTTACTATTCTCACAAACACTTAAAAAATCATATCTAAAATTTTTTCTTAATCATTACAAAAAAAAACATTTTCAAAATCAAACCAAACATGGCCTTACGGAAAGTGATAATTTCATCTCAAGGAAACCTCAAACACGAGTTTAAACTTAAACGACAATTATTTAATTGAGTTATTTGGACAATCAGCTTGATGCACGTGCGCATGTGAAAGGCCACACGGAATGCGTTTTCCGATCGAGATGAAATGATGTTTTTTAAGATGATAATTAAGGCCATGGGCTCAAGTCTTTTTGTTCTCATTTTAGTTTGGTGAGTACTCAATCTTACTGATCCTATTGAAGTACTTTTTTTTTTTCTAAATAAACTTTATTAGGCATTAGAACAAACTCAAGGTGGAATCCTCGGTTGTCATAGATGAGAATAGAAACCGAAATAATAGAGGAAGGGATCGTCTCAACAAGATTTTCGACTAAAGTTCAACTAGCAAATTGATGGGCCGCCGAATTAACATGACGCTTTACATGATTAAAAGACCAAAATCAATGACTACCTCAGGTTCAAGGGATCCTATTGAAATATTGATGTGTTTTGGTCACAACGTAACTATTTAATTTAGTCGTACTGAACAATTTTTTTTTTTTTTTGCTTTTTAAATATTGGCCACCTTTGCCAATAATATTTTTCTGATCATGAGCAACTTATGTTGGTATATATACTCCATCTCCATGGTCTGTTATACATGTAAGGACGTGCCAATAGACAATCTCTGACACATGCAGATGATTCATTCATTCGCAAAACATGCAGTAATAATGTAAATGCCTTATTCATGTATTTATATCCTAATTTATATGAGTATTCACCTTGACAGGATATTGGCACAGTAGAGGAAGACTACTAGTATCGCCAGTCTGTAAATAATAAGCCTTACTTGATGGACAATCTGTAACGCTGTATTTTTATATATACATGAATTAGAACAGACAAAAGCTAAATTTCAACACAAAATGTATAATGACTAAAGTTTCAAAAATGAGTTTCTTACTTTTCAGAAGAAGGCGAAATCATGGCAACCCAATCACTACTATCAGGGATTAAAACTCCACTAACAGTAACCGTGAGGTATTCAACATCTGACATGGGAGTGTTTGGACTAACAGTAATTCGGAGATAAGGGTTTGGATCAGGACACGTCAGTAACTTCCTTCTGTTTACTACACGGAAGTCGGATATAGCAGTATAATTACGGTGCTCATCTAGAGACCGGGCAGCCAAAGGATGCAAGGATGATGCTGCATAAGAAGTTGTTGAATAATAACCAAGAATGGCCGTGAGCAAAAGAAGTAATTTTAGGATGCCAGAAGAAGACGAAGGATCCATTAGAAAAGAAAGAAACAGACCAAAAGCAAGGAGCAAAAGAAGTGAATAGAGAAGAATTTAATGATTCTTGAGGTTCTCTATGCTGCCTTATAAAGCACACAGATGCGGTTAATGCATATTAGGCCAATGCTTGGTAGGGAAGTATAGTTTCGGTAAGTGCCGTTGTTAGATAGGTTTATACTAGGGATGCAGCAACTCTACCCATCCTCCTTTTTTATAACTTGTAAACTGCCTTAACGTGCGCCTGAATTAATCTTCCCTTTTTGACTGGTTTTTGGTTGTCACTCGAAACTGCATGTATTATATATTGTAAGCTTGGTGCAAAACTCTTAATTAACCACCTAAACAAGGGAGAGGGTTTTGTTTTGTTTATCTCCATATCCAAAGACTCTTTATAGGTGGAGCTATATTTCGGTTTAAAATTCGGTTGTTACCTTGGGGGAATTACAAGAACTTAATTTCAGATCATCTGTTGAAAGCTCAATTTGTCCAAAACTACATCATGCGCAAAACCCCGGAATTATTTTTTAGATCCTCTAGAAAAGTACTGCTCTCTCTCTCACACAGCTATAATATTAGTGCATGAACTCTAATTTTCTTATTGTATATATGAAGTTTTTTCGTTTTTAAGCTCCAAACAATTACCTATCACCGGGTTGCCTCAACAGTTAGGCTGAATCTGGGAGTCTGGACTGTGTGAATGAGGCATACAGTCCCAGGTTCAATTTCTCACGAAATCATACTAGAGCCTACCTAACTAGCAGTTGTGGGGGCGATGTGTATGTGCTAGATCTGCGGGGCTTGTTTTGCTCTCTAAGCAGGATCAGTGCGTCCCAACTGGACTAGGTCTGTTTTAGCCCAATACACAGATTGAGTGGAACAGATTTCGCTTGTTAAAAAAAAAAAAAGTTGTGTTTTTCCATTAGTTAGATTTTGTAAATTTCAGGTACATTTAGTCAGATATTACAATAAACTAAGGAAAATAAATAAATAAATGGAATTCCAAACACTTATGGGTACGTACCTTGGTGGCAAAATTAAATATTTTTAAAAGCATCACATGATTTCTGATCCCCATCTTCACACGATCAGAGTCTTTACTATATGATTTCCAAACAATGATTAGATAATTAGGAGATAACATAGAATAGCTAGAAACCTTTCTACAAAATCATCAAGATTAATGTGCCTCTGTTTCTCACAAGCACACCACTTAAAACCTAAGTCTCTGATCTTTTTTTAAGTGAACCAATCTTTAACCATCATGACCTTGTCTTAAAAAATTTATAGGTACGTACTCGGATAAAATATCCAAAAGGGAATAAGTATCTCCACCCTCCCAGTGCATATTCTGCCACAGCTGTATCAGAATGGGATAGCACAAGAGCTCCTCTTATTCCAGTTTCAACAGATCTATTACTCCTAACCCTCCAGGTTTTTTTTTTTTTAATTTACTTTGAGGTAATATCGAGGGAATGAATAGTACTTAACCATCCATATAAAGGACATGAACTCCCACTTCTGAATCAGAAAAAGAACATGCGATTTAGATGCTTCTGATCTTTTCTGTTCTTTGCTTCCAAAGAACCAAATTTTAAAAATATATATATATATCATTTTCTTTGGCTTTTGATCATTGATAAATAATTTATATCTTTCTTTTTGTTTCTCCCCAGAAAGAAGTTAAAAAACAATTTGTATCAGAAATTCTTTAACATCCCATATGACTTCACCTTTGAAAGGTGGAGAAACACCCCTGAACACAAAGTTTGGTGACAAGTGTTAACTCATTTATTTGTAAGGTATTTAGCATGAGTATTTCTGTGAGAGAGCAATTTAGGTTAGTATTTATTGTCACAGCATAACAGTATTTGGAGTATCGGCTATAAAGTTGGCTAGCACGGGCCAGGACTGCCTTGAAGTTTGAAGGGCGTATTTTTCACCACAGCTTGAGCTAGTTGCGCTTAGTGGTCTTAATCTCTGCAGAGGACTTAGGGAGTCACTTCCAATCTCTTGAGAGGAGTATACTCTGTAATCTGAAAACCTCTGTATTGGCCAAAATGTTCAAGACAGATTGACGCTCAGATCATGGGTTTCTGACGCTGGCCTTTTGTTTTGAAAACTGCAGGGGCCTCCTATTTAAGCCTCTTTGAGGTCCTGTCTGGGGTTGCTTAAAGCTTTCAGAAGCATACTTAAAAGGATTCATCTTCAACTACAAATGGATCGAGACCATCATTTTTGCTTCCGACTCCCCTCATAAGAATTCTTGGTTTCAGAGCACACGTTCAGATTCAAACCACTTTAAATTTTGAGACAACATCTAATCGGGTCAAGGTTTTTCTAGGCCCAGACCATGTTGTCTTTTTTGCTTAATTAGGTAACAACTTGTAATGTGCCTCGCCTTACAACAATGCTCAAGAAATAAGATAATATTATTGCCCTCAACTCTTTGTCAGAGTTGAGTAATTGGTGGGAAACGTGAAATTTGCTCAACTCTTTGTTAGATTAAGATCTGGGATCTTAAACACGTACTAGTTGAGAGTAGAAACTCTTTTCCCTAGCGTGTGTAAGTTACTTCTATGCTGTTAACAAACTTATCAAGTACGTACCCTTCTGGGTTGAGGCATGTCCTTGGCAATTCAGTGGATCATGTTGGATTCTTGGTGGCCAGATTAAGTTTTGGTATCTGATTTATCCTTCTGGTCACTGGAAGAAGGATTCTTCATCAACCCAGTTTTCACGTATAGTTTAATCTGTACCTTGAATTTTCGATCTGGAAAAGGAATTTGGTGAATCAAATTCTTCACTCCTATGATCTTATATAATATACACACACACACACCTATAGGACTGAAATCATTTTCTTCGTATAGTTAATGGGTTGCAGTGTAAGTTGAAGCCAACTCATTGTTTAATCTAAGAAAAGGCTTTAGAACATGATTGGAGGAAAATCTCTGTTTCTTTCGTCTCTAATTTCTTTCTTTTTCTTTCTTCCTTTTAGACGGTGAAAGGAGATGGCATTGGATTCTGTTGGGTCCAGTGAATTTTTGTGTTGTGGTGGACTCCACACGGTGCGAGAAAACCAAAGGAATCAAAGCAGTGAGAAAATGGAAATATCACTTTGAGCTATCTAACTAATAATGCAATTTTAAATAGAGATCAAAACTACTACCTTTGACACATTAAGCCCACGAATTACCAAATTTTATCAATTTGCGTTTTAAAAAAGATCCAACGATCAAACTCATGCAACGTATGTTGTGAATGAACCACATGGCACAATTTTGACCCTCAAATTTTATTTCAAGATGCAATTTGATTAATTGTGGAAATTGGAGGGCTCAATGTATCAAGATTAATAGTTTAGACTTTTATTTGAAATTATATTGTAGTTAGAGGGCTCAAAGTGACTTTTTCCCGAATGGTTTTTTTCTTCTTCTTTTATTATGCTTTCATTAATCTGTGAATTGCTTGACAAATGTCCTTTTAGGTATGTATGGAGCTTAATCAGAAAGCAACTTAAACAGGATTTGAAACTAAAATCTCACTCATTCCGTAACGCTACCTTATTCATAAGTATGGTGGCCTGCCTTCATTTCATAAAATTAAAAACTTTTCTACCAACAAATTTAAGAAACTCGAAATCAGAAAAAAATAATAAATAATATATATATATATATATATATATTGCAAATTGTTATCAAATGGCTGATGGCTGTAATATTTTCAATCGTCCTACATCAGAGAGATTAAAAAATAATAATAAAAAAAATTAAAAATTTATCAAATAGGTTTGGACCTCTGCCCTGCTGCTCTAGTTCACGGTTGAAGCTCTCAAAGAAAATTTAGCATCGACATGGTTAAACATCAATAACCTACAGTGGGATTGCCGAATATATTCCATCGTCTAAAATAAGCTTCCAATTTCTCCCAAAACTCTCTACTTCAACAAAAGGCTTTGATATATAAGAAAACAAAAAAGGGAAACATGTCTGTTCCAAAGGGTCATCATACCTCTTCAGTTCCTTCAAAGTAAAATCGAAGGGTGAATTGGTTTTTTCATTGTATGGATAGTCCTTGGAAATCCTTTAGAAAAATTTGAAACAAAAATCTTCAATTTCTTGTTAGTCAACCAAGTTTTCAAGATTAGCTATTCCAAACGGTTGGAAAAATGCACTCTTCAACATCACTATTTGACGAACAATTAAGTCTCTGCCGTGAATTTTGGTTTCCTGACTTTGGTGGACTCCAAACCAGTCATTGAATCACAGAAAAAAGCAGCACAGTAGGAGACTGATTTTTTCTACACTTGCTGATGTTTTGACAGTGATAATTTGGAAGGTGGTTTGTCCAATCACTTCTTCTTTTGCCTACTTCTATCATTGTGTCTTTCCTGACTATTCCTTTCTTTGAAGAAAACAATGGCAGTGGGAGAGCTCTTTCTTTCTGCGTTCATTCAAGCGATTTTTCAGCAACTGCTGTCTCCAAATTTGCTGAAATTTGCACGACGAGAGGGGATTGGGCAAAAGCTGGACCAGTGGAGGAAAACTTTGTTAAGAATTCAGGCCGTACTTGATGATGCGGAGGATAGGCAGCATACTGACGGCCTGGTGAAACAGTGGCTGGATGATCTCAAAGACTTGGCCTATGATGTTGAAGACTTTCTGGATGAGTTTGCCACGGAAGTTCTGCGAAGCAAATTGATGGGTGAAAACCAAGCCAGCACTAGTAAGGTACGGAATCTCGTCCCTGCCTGTTGTACCGGTTTGACTCCCAGGGCTGTGATGATCAACATTAGGCTGGGATCAAAGATTACAGAAATCACTTATCGGTTCAAAGATATCGTCAAACAAAAGGATGATCTGAGTTTAAGAGAACAAGTTAATTGGAGGAGGTCATATAGAGAAAGAGAGAGGCTGCAGCCTACTTCTGTAATGAATGAAGCTGGTATTTATGGCAGGGAGAAAGATAAAGAGAATATACTCGAGTTATTGCTGACTGGAAATCCAAGTGATGCTGGGGTCCGTGTGATTTCTATAATCGGTATGGGAGGCATAGGGAAAACAACTCTTGCCCAACTTGTATACAACGATAAAAAGTTGAAGTCGTTTTTGAGGTGAAAGCATGGGTTTGTGTTTCTGAAGATTTTGACGTTGTTCAGTTGACGAAAGCAGTTCTAGAATCTGTCGGTACTTCTGAAAATTGCGATGGCAAAGATCTAAACTGGTTGCAAGTCAAACTCAAGGATAAATTGAAGGGGAAGAAGTTTTTGGTGATCATGGATGATGTTTGGAATGAGGACTACGAAGAATGGACAAAACTACGTGCTCCTTTCGAAGCAGGGGCTCCTGGAAGTAGGATACTCATCACCACTCGCAATCATGGAGTTTCTTCAATGATGGGCACCGTTCATGGTCCAGTTTACCGTTTACAGTTGCTGTCAGATGATGTTTGTTTGTCGATACTTTGCCTGCATGCATTGGATGCAATAGATTTTAGTGCATTTCCAGACCTCAAAGTTATCGGTGAAGATATTGTGAGGAAGTGTAAAGGCTTGCCTTTGGCAGTAAAAACAGTAGGAGGCCTCCTACGCAGTAAACAAGGTGGTGACGAGTGGAAAGAAGTATTGCACAGCAAGATATGGGGCGCAACAGAGGAGGGAAGTGGGATTCTTCCTGCTCTTATGTTGAGCTACCACCATCTGCCTTCACATTTGAAGAGGTGCTTTGCATATTGTTCAATATTCCCCAAGGACTATGAATTTGAAGAGCAGCAACTAGTTCTATTATGGATGGCAGAAGGTTTCATCCAAAGAGAAGACGGAGAAAAGCAAATGGAGGATTTTGGTAGAGAGTGTTTTTGCAATCTGGTGTCAAGATCATTTTTTCAACAATCAAGCAACAAGTCACGATTTGTGATGCATGACCTCATCAATGATTTGGCTCAATTGGTTGCTCGAGATACATGTTTTAGAGTGGAGGACAAATTGGGGAGTTGCAACAAATGCAGAATTATCAAAAAAGCTCGGCATTCGTCTTATTTAGCTGATGAGTATGATAGCGTTAAAAAGTTTGGTGCGTTTTCTGAAAGCAAATATTTACGCACTTTCATATCTCTTAGATTTGAACGACAGGCTTCGTCTTTCTTGACTCGTTACGTTCCGTATGAATTGTTGCCTAAATTAAGATACCTAAGGGTGCTTACTCTTAGTGGTTACAGCAACATATTTGAGCTGCCTGATTCGATTGATGTTTTGAAGCATCTACGATACATTGATCTTTCCTACTCTCAAATTCGAAGCTTGCCTGAATCAATGACCACTCTCTATAACTTGCAAACATTGCTATTGAAGAAATGCGCTCTAAAGAATTTACCTTCAAATTTTGAGAAGCTGGTGAATCTACGCCATCTTAATATTGAAGGAGCAAATTTATTGGAAGGACTGCCTCCCCGAATCGGCAAATTAACAAGTCTCCAAACATTGTCAAATCTAGTGTTGGGGGAAAGAAGTGGCTCTGGTATACAAGATCTAGGACCTTTGTCACAACTTCGAGGGACACTCTGCATTTCAAAATTGGAGAAGGTGATTGAAGCTGCGGATGCAGAGGAAGCTAATTTAATTGATAAGTCCAAACTTCAATGTTTGTTATTGGAGTGGAGTCGGGACTTGGATGAGTCGCATAGCAGAACAAGGGAAGAATTTGATGTACTTAATATGTTACGTCCCAACAATTCTTTAAAAGAGCTCTCTATCAAGCACTATGGCTGTACAAAATTTCCGACTTGGTTAAGAGGTCCTTCATTTCCTAATATGGTGCTCCTGAGGATTGAAAACTGTAAAAGTTGCACATCATTGCCACCAGTCGGACAACTAGCATCTCTCAAAGACCTTTCAATCAGAGGCATGGCCGCCGTGAAGAATATTGGTCCTGAATTTTACGGGGAAGGTTGTTCCCAACCTTTTAACTCCTTGGAGACACTGAGTTTCTGCGATATGAAAGAATGGGAGCACTGGATTCCAGGTGGGGAATTTCCACGCCTGCGGCATCTTTGTATTGGCAACTGTCCCAAGTTATTGGGGACGTTACCACATCACCTCCCTTCACTGGAAAATGTTGAGATAAGTGGATGTGGGAATTTCGTGGTTCCAATCACTAACTTTCCAGAGCATTGCAAACTACAAATAGACTACTCAAAAGCGGTTGTGTGCAAAAATACGGTAGACTTCAGTTCATTGCGGTTTTGGCGTCTTTCAACGATTTCAGAATTCAGTTGTCGAATAGAAGGGTTCAATATGGGAGGTCTGACAAATGTTGAAAGTTTAAAAATTGGGAGATGTGAGGAGATGAGGCCTTTATGGTCAAATGAAGTGGGATTACTGCAACATCTCCCGCATCTCCGTTCTCTGAACATCGAGGACTGTCCTAGACTAGTTTCCTTGGTGGCGGAAGAAGTAGAAGAGCAGTTACCATCCGGTTTTGTTCACACGGTGAAAGAAATCAGAATCGAGAATTGCGCAGTCTTGCAATCTTTGCCCAAGTCAATGATGTACAACAACACATGCCTCCACTCTATGGAACTTTTTGGATGTTGTTCGGTCACACACATTGCAATCGGCCTGCTTCCTCCCACTTTAAAAATACTTAGGATACAAGGGTGCGCTCGTTTGATGTTTTTGTTGGACGACGGGGGTGACAATATCAACAGCTGCAGAAGCACATCTCTTCTTAAGCGTTTGGATATTATGAAATGTGGGTCACTGAAATGCCTAACATTGAGTGGAGAACTACCTGCAACACTTAAATACCTTTCCATTAGTGATTGTGGACATCTGGAATCAGTAGCAAAGAGGTTACCTCATAACTCGCTTCTTGAAGAGATTAATATCTTGGATTGTGATGACCTCAAATCCTTACCTATGGGCTTAGACAACCTGGTCCATCTATATAGTATTTCTATTACAGGTTGTCCAAATCTTGTTTGGTCCCCAAACGGAGATTCACTCCCTTCAAACCTGAGAGAGCTTACACTAAACAAATGCGACAAAATGCATGGCCTGCCCAATAACATACACAACCTCACCTCTCTTCGAGACTTGACAATATTAAGTTGTCCAGTACTGTCATTTCCAGAAGAAGGTTTTCCCACCAACCTAACAAGACTTTGTATCCGTGATCTCAAGATCAATGAGGCCTTGTTTGACTGGGGGTTGCACAATCTTACCTCACTAGAAATGCTTTATATTAGTGGTGGATCTACGCATTTGATATCCTTCCCAGAGATGATGCTGCCTGCCTCTCTAACCAGCCTCAACTTCGCTTCCCGAATTTGGAATATCTAGCTTCTAA
The DNA here is from genome assembly GCA_003952965.2 of Morella rubra. Taxonomy (NCBI): domain Eukaryota; kingdom Viridiplantae; phylum Streptophyta; class Magnoliopsida; order Fagales; family Myricaceae; genus Morella; species Morella rubra. Next base: position 33,568,103 of record CM025849.1, read on the forward strand.
AGGCTTTCAAAAGCTCTCCTCCCTTGAAATGCTAACTATCTCTGGCTGCGGAAAGCTCACTTCCCTTTCAAAGGATGGTTTGCCTCCTTCAATTGTATCCCTTGAGATCTACAACTGTCCTCTGCTGGAACAACGCTGCAAGAAAGAAGGACAAGAATGGTCAAAGATAGCCCACATCCCTTACGTTGAATCAGAGTGGTGGATCTTCGAGTTTTGAGTTCATACGAAAAGGAAGAAATGGATAAGCACAGATCACTTCAATCATATCCTCCAGGTACTTGCGCTTAAACATATACTTAGCATACTATCTAACTCCATGATATTTTATTATCTCAGTCCTTTTGATATGACTTTTTGTGAAATTGAATCACTTTGGGGGCATGTCTTCAACCTCATCTGCCTTATGATTTTATTAATTGCATTATATTTCATTTATATTGGACAAGATAAAACTTTGAGGTTAAGATTTGAAGTATATGATATTGTTAGCTGAAAGGTGCAGTGTGTCAAAATTGGGAGTTTATAATACCATGTGTAAAGCTGGTTGTGGTGCAATGTTTCATGGAGTTGATTGGTTGAGAAGTGTATTTGTCCCATATATGTCGAACCAACTGCTTTCTGATTTTATTTGACCTGAAGTCAGTCCTCTGTTTGTATTGGGTTTATGTAGAATCATTGAATGCATTTCTTTTACAGATGGATGAGGATGATATCAAGAATCGCAACAGCAGCACATCTCTTCTTGAGTACTTGGGGAGATGAGTCAATGTCCATCCCTAAATCCTTGACATCAAGTGGAGAAATTACCTGCAACAATCAAGTGCCTCCTATGTCATGCATTGTATGAAGCTGGGGGCAATAGCAAAAACGTTACATCACAACTCTCTTCTTGAATATATTGATATCTCGAATAGCGAAAATCATAAATAGTTACCTGCAGATATACAACAGGAAAAATGCCTGTGGAATGGTTGTTTACTTACTCTCGCTGATTCTCTGTTTTTTTTACTCTGTTTTGTAGTTCGCTTATAGATATCTATATTTGTCCTTGAACATATAAAAATTGATCTTTATCACTCCAGGAGGGGGAGTTATCCAAGCCACAATAGGATTAGTAGCAGTCTTCACATTCCAAGCCCTGAGATGTTCATAGGAGACTCAATACACCTGTGCGGAGAACTTACAGATAACCAAGGGAGGCTTGCCATGAGCTACCCTATTTCGTTGAAACCAAATTAGATCAACCATATTAACTGGTTAGTACTGGTCTTAATTTCTCAAGTAGAGGTCAAATTATAGGCGTTGGACTGGTGAGTCATTTCCAATCAGCATCAGCATGTTCCTAATGACCCCTCGACTGGTCAAATTTTCGAAAGAGCTCAGCATTCACATCATGCACTTACAAGGACTTCATATTTGTGCCCAGCATGTTCCAATTTTTGAGCCTATATAAATTGTCTTTTTTTTTTTTGTGGGGGGTGGATTGCTTCGGAATCGTGCATACAAAGAGAGAGAGTCTTCCACTAGAAGTAGATCAGAGCCATCATTTGAGCCTGAGGTTCTTTTCGATCATATATAGTACTGACAATATCTAGTGCATGCCATGGAGTGGCAAGAGAACCAACATAAAGGAAGGTTTACATTTTGATTACTCCATTATCTATTTGGGACCTATCGGCCTTTTGGTAGATAGAAGTTGAATCTCCAAACTTTATTCTCTTACATAATTGTAAGATTAAGGAGTATTAGTATAAGTATCTCCAAAGATGGACACATTCAGTCTGATGAAGTACAATTTCTTTGACTTATCAATGTCGATAATTAGGTTGTTTATTGAATCAATGAAAAAGGCTACACAGGGTGAACAAGTGGTACTCTCAGTAACAAACTCTCTTCCTTTAGTTATTTTGGTTCAACATAAGAACAACGCTCAGTATCATCAATCAAAAAGCTAGTACTGTCAGTAACAAAAAGAGCCCAATGTTACGAGCTCCTATTATTTTTTGCGCCAAGAGAGATGAAAGTTTTATTTGCAAAGAAATGTTGCACATTTATAAGAGAGATCTTTTGGAAGATTCTTTGCTGGTAAGGATCAACTACAACATCTCTCTTCCTCAGTCTCTTCCTCTGCCTCTATTTGTTGGAGGGCTTTAGCTATTTGGTGATGCGGAAGCTATCCTCAACATTTCTTGTATTAGAGTTCACAAACTGCAAAAATAGAGACAAAGGTTGAGACAAACATGCGCGCATGCACAAAAATGGCTGAAGTCTATATTTGTATCTAATGCTTAAGAATTTCATGCTTGAGTTAGAAAGAATAATACTAGACCAAAGGCGAGACAACTTATTGTCCTTTGAAATGTGTTGAGTTTCACATTGGATAGCTAAAACATGAAGGTGTTTTTTGGGTGATAAGTCTGACATGAATGTCTATGAGTCCTAACAATTCTCATATAACTAAACAGCCTACGTTTGGATCCACTGCCAAAAAATTTCCTGTTCAGCCACCACATAAGTGAAACACGTGAGAGGAATTTACACTTAAAGTTTAGACTGGAGCACACTAACCTTGAAATATAGCTCGGTAGTTGTTGCCCTCACTTTGGCATAACCAAATTCAGATATCCTGACTAAGCTCCAGCTATTCGACTGCTGATGAACAACAAAAGGTAAAATCTATGTACATTGGCTAAAAAAGAAAGTGCAAGTACATTTACCAAGTATATGATTGAATGTTATATTTCGGTAAGAGAGGAATGGCTTACATCAGTTGAGAAGCCGTCCAAGGCAAAGCCAGCCAGCCAACAATTGCTTGAACTGGGGCATTGTAATTGCTATTGTCGGACGTATCAATCCCATTTGCATCTTTTGTAGGCATAGCCAAGCATTCTCCTTGATAAACAGCACAAGTTCTCTCGTAATTATGTACATGACCAAACAAAGCCATATCGACCTAATTCATATTTCAAACATTAGATATTAGAAAGAAATACTAGTCTGAAAATGTCCAGCTTGCAGTATGTAACAATTCAAATTTGAGATTGCTTGATACTGAAGCCATAATGGTTCCACAGCATAAACGAAGAATGGATCAACACTGGTGTCTACATTTTCAGAAGTATACATAGGTCTGTGCCTGCAATTGAGCAACTTATACACATTACAATTTTTACAACTTAGAATGAACCTTTGTCATGTATCAACAGTATCTGAAGGCAACAATTGAAGGCTTGTTAAACTATCTTTGGAGAAGTAAAATGAAAGCTGGTTATTCGTTTAGCTTTTCCATTAATGTTTTGGATGTGTTAAGTTACTCACCCCATAAAAACCAACCATGGAGTTATTGACCGATCAACTGAAGCCATGTCTGCCGCCATCCAATTATACTATTTATTGCATTAACCCCATAGAATAAGTTAACAGAAAAGGCAATAGAAAAATAAATAATAGAGCAATTGATTGATAAATGGCCTTTCAGCTAATTTTACCTGCTCAGAATCAACTGACCAATCATGCTCGGTTGAAATTATCGTGACGTGAACACTTCCTTGTTCTATTGAAGACTATGGCTTATCCATTGCTGATGTTGGCATTTGAAAATAGCTCTCATAAGCAACTCCACATTCCCCACCTGAATCTGGAGTTATGTATACTGATCCGGAGTTTATATAGTCTCTCCACCAAGAAGGATAACCACATATATATATATAATGTTTGGCCAGATCTGCTTCATAAATAATTTGAGATTTGGAGGATGTTTGAGGAACTTACCTCTCATGGTTTCCAATTGCTGTCATGTAAGGGATTTGGGAAGCCACAGGGTTGATGAGGTCAAGGAAATATTCCCACTCTACTAAAAAGCCTGTTGCATAGCTAATATCTCCAATATGGAAGACGGAATTGACATTTCCAGAATTCACTTCTTCGCCACAGCGTTAATCACCGAAATAGATCCCGGCTACACGAGTCCCAGATGAAAAACGTCTCTAGTCAATGACTAGAAGTAATATAGCTTGTACTTTTATCAATATGGTGCACTTGCTCTTGCAACTTGGCATCTGTAAACTATAGTAGTAATGTAGTAATGAACGTAGAATTAGATGCGTCCTACCTGAATGTAGTGTTCACTGTTCAACTGAAGAATCAAAAGGAGCTTTGCCCATGTAACCATATGTAATAAAAGTAACTTCATCTGATCCTCCAGCAGGTGGAGTACGAAATTGGATTTGATTACTCCATCCAACCGAATCACTGCATTAATTGAATCACTTAATGTAAATAAAATACCTCAAATTTGATAATCAGGGATAGCTACACGATTACTTGAGGCCATAAATAATATCTGAGTTCGTAGCTACTTGCTATAGGTATGGAACATACACCATATCTTGGTTCAGAATGCAGGGAATTATCCCAGACGGTTAAAATAAGTGCAAAGATCTTTAATCAAATTCATTGTCGAGGTCAATAGACTCAATATGAAGAACTTTAATTATAGGATGCATTAAAAGACTTCCGCATGGTGAATACCTTCCATAGCTGTAGGAGAAGATGCTTGAAGGCTGGAGTCCAGTCATGACTGCTGTATGGATGAATCCCGGATCATGCCACCAGAAGTCCGCTGCTGGACTTGAAGTAGATCTGAAGCTGTAAGCATTTATAGTGACAAGGGAAAATCTAAGCAGAAGATGGAGAATCATGGAGAGAAGTACAAGTGAAAATTAAAATTGACCAATGTAATGTCACTTGTTTCTCTTGTCTAGGGAAGCAAAGACATAGACTGTCATGGGACGAAGGAACTCACTGCACATATCAGCCTGTGTGAATGTTGTCACAACCGAAGTTTGTGACATGCCATCTCCATACTGCACTTGTTGAGGTGCGTCATCCCCACTAACCCATGTTAATCTCATCTGCACAGCCAATCACAATATTTATGTCTTAGAATAAAGCAACATCTATCTTATTACCTTACAACTAAATCAGCAGGCGTGGATACTTCACCGTAGACAGAAGGAAACAAAAACAAAAATCTGCCGAGGCTTACTGATGTCTCCGAGGAATCTACGCTTGAGAGATGTCCATACAGTGGCATGTTGGGATTAGCAAAACTTAGAGGGCTCGTTGTAGTTAAAATGCAAGGTGTGGCGAATTCACCAGTGAAGAACACAAATTCAATGTCGGTTCTTATGTTGACCACATGAAATGTTATGGAACCACTGCACGTGGACACAATGCAGTTGTCAAACAGATCATATAGCAGTCCGTGGTCGCACAACTGAGATAGTTCGGATCATTGCTCACGTACTGTGCCCGCAATTGTTTTTTTTTTTGGGTAGAAGTAGTAGATATTCATGTTGGGACAATTAGTTAAATTTTGTTTGAATGCCGGCGAGAATATGTACAAGCCAATCATGTATAATTAAACGTCAATTAGCTAGCTATTTGAACGATTGGGACAATCAGCCATTGCATGTGAAACGCGACAAAGTTTTCTTGAGATGAAATCGTGCAATGTTAAAGCTCATAAGGGCATGCTCTAGTACAATTCGTTAAGTTTATTGTGATTTTTTATTTTCTTTTAGGTGTATATTTCATCTCACCCTTTTCGTTTGAGCAGGATTAATATTGAATCTTAGTGACCCAAAAGAGGAAAATAGTAAATCTTAATCTGCTTATAAAACATTTTTATTAATGCTTGTTGTGACTAGCCGATATAATCGAGCTTGCCTCGTGCTTCTAGAATTAACTTATAATAATGTTTTCGATTTTGATGAACTTATATTTATATATGGTTAATTAATAAGTTTCTTCCTAAATTAATATTTTATTCGAAGTTTATATTAGTACTTTTTTTTTTCTAAGCAAGTTTACATTAGTACGTATTTATCTTCACAGGATATTGACATAAAAGAGGAAGATCATTAGTGTCACAAGTTTGTAAATAATAACCCTCCCTTGTCAGACAATCTGTGATACTGCATGTACATGTCACAGAATCAATTAGACAAACCAAGTTTGTAATAGATGAGTCAAAAAATCATAAACAACATAAAATAGACAATAATTGAGTTTAAAGATCGGTTACTCACTCTGCAGTAGAAAGTGAAATCATCGCAACCCAATCACTACTGTCCGCAAGTAAAACTCCACTAACGGTAACCGTGAGATATAATGAATCTGACAAGAGTTGTCCGGACTGACACTAATTTGGAGAAAAGGGTTTGGATCAGAACATGGGAGCAACTTCCTTCTATTTACTACACGAAAATCTGATATAGCAGTGTAATTCTGATGCTCAGCTAGAGACACCGCAGTAAAAGAATGCAAAGTTGATGAAGCTGAAGAATAAACAAGATTAATGGTAATGAGTGAGAACAAAAACAGCTTGAGGAACCAAGAAGCTGAAGGTGAGGTCCCCATTAGAGGAGCAAGGATAAGAGATCGAGCAAAGGAATAAGACACAGAATTATTTGAAAGTTCTTGCTGTAAGGAAGAGGATATTTTACGCTTCTTGGATTCTCTTTGCCATCTTATAAAGCACGGATAAGTTAATTCATATTTAGGCCAATACTAGATAGCGGAAGTTTGCTTTCGTTAATCAGTGACATTGTCAGTGAGGTTGATACTCGGGATACGGTAATTCTATATATGTGTTTTTTTTTTAACTCTTGTGATTGTGAATTGTCTCAATGATGTGCTTCTTAAACTTTCTTTTTGACTCATTCGATCTCAATCACCTCAGATCGCTATTTTTTCACTGATCAAAGCTTTATCCAAAACTCTCAAACTCTCAATCACCTCTCTACCTATTTAATCACCATGGCCTCACTCTTTTTCTTTTTCTTTTTCTTTTTTCTTTTTTCTTTTGTTTTTAAGTTTTTTGTTACTGTTTTCTAAGCTTCATGCGTGTATATAGCATTCATATATCTTGTCTTTGACTTTAAAATTGGGTAATCATCCAGCAAGAGCTGATCTCTCTCTCTCTCTAGCTCTCTGGATCTCGTCCTCGAATAATTATAATACTTTGGTTTTCTATAGCATGGAATTATTTTTCAAATTAGATGGTTAAATCCAAGTTTTGTACATAAGAGTATATATAAAACTATATATGAGATATACAATGAATTAGAGAAAAAAAAATTAAAAAACTTGCTGAAAACAATAAATACTGAATGAAAAAAAAATTGAAAACCAGATGGTACTGCTTTAGAAATTCGATTATATTGCTTTTTCCGTTTAAAGTGTGAGGTTGCTGGTATTACACATTTTTTTTTAATATTGTTGCTCTTTCAAATTGATTATATTAGCAGATAATTTAGCATGAATATTTCTCCACTTAGGTTCTTGTAAAAATCATTGAAGTCCCGCAAGGAATACACATGCACCCATTAAAGCCACATACTGCAAATCTCCTTATTAGTACACTCGAATACTCTTTGATCTTTTATTTGGATAATTATACGGAACAGAGTACTTAATTACCGTACACATCAGGGCATATCCTTTTATATGAATTTATATCCTCTAAACATTCTTAGCATATTCTTTTATGCATGGTACCTAATAGGCAAACAATCGTTCCAATTACAAGGTTGGATTGAGATACTCTATCCAAATTAAACTAAAAAATTCATTTAAGAAATTGCAAAGAATTTTTGTCTCTCTCAGTTCATAAAAGTATAATAGATTTCTTTCTAAGCTCATATTAGTGTAATCCACCCCAAGTTGCCTCAATGGTTAAGATGAATAAGAGGCCATGTGGATGAAGTGCACGATCCCAGAGTTTGCCTATGATTTAAGAGGTAGTATGGACTGTAGGTCGTTCGAGCCTTGTTTAGGAGATTTCTGAGCATAGGCTATTGTCTAAGGCCCTCAAACTAAGTCTCAAAATATCCCTTAAACATTTTGAAATCCTCATTTAATGCAAAGAAAAACATAAATTCAAAATTTCAAAAGAAATGACTTCTAACTTTAAAATTCAAAAAAGACTATTGGATTTTCAATTTTAAAATTAACAAAAAAAAGACTATAAGACTTCCAACTTTTAGCCCTTTTTTAATTCTTATTTTATCTCTACTTTCACTATTCTCTTTACCAATTTTTCCTTTTCACTTCTCAATTGATATCCTACTTTCACTCTTTTGTTCACCATTTTTCCTTATTTTTCTATTGTAAACTATATCCTTCCTTCTTTCTAGCTAACCTTTCAACTTTCAAATTAGTTTTATACTTTTATTTTATATTGTTGTAGCTATCAATTTTTTATCTAGAGAAAATTGAGAATTTGAGATTAAGTTGAAGTACAGTATAGTTTTTTAAATTTCTGTTTGTGTTGATTGTAGTTATATTTTTTAATTTAGAATAATTTTGAGATATCTAATATGTCTAATAGAAAATAGGAATCAGGACATGAAAAGTTCAAAAAAAAAAAAAAACGAAAATGAGGAAAGAAGTTTTTCAAAACTAAAACTAATAAAATAAATTATTATGATGCAAGAAAGATTAAATTTATTAGCTATATTATCAATTGAAAATGATCTATTGACAAATCTTGAATACAAACTTTGATAAGTAATTTTGCATCTCAAAAAGCAGAAGAATAATTTTTAACTAAAATTTATTAATATTTTATATTTTAATATAATAATTTATAATTTATTATAAATATCTCTTTTTATAGTTTCACCTAAGGCCCCATTTATGTTAGAGACAGCCTTGACCTCATCAAGATTTGTCATTGCGTCAAGCCCATTAAATGGGTGCAATGGATTTTCGAGTATGTTCATATATTATATACATTCGAGTCCGGTACATAGATGAGTGCAATGGATTTTTCTCGTTCTAAAAAAAAAATTGACAAAGTTAGCCATCATCTTCAAAATACCAAACCATCCAATGTAAACTGCGCATTCTTGATTAATCTCATTTTTCAATTATTGAACCATTTCATTTTACCAATCTCAATGATTTACATTAAAACCAATAGTTGATCTTGAAATAATTTCTCATAATAAAATACACGAGTAGAAATTCTGAAGTATTTGTATCCAAAAAAAGGGAATACACAAGAACTCTCTCACGCAAAGTAAACCATTATTAATTTTGGAAGGATCAGAATATCAGATCATAAGCATCTTGTTTATTGTGTTTGACTTTTTAGATAAATCTCCTTTCTTTTTTATTTGCGTATAATTCACTGCGGGAGTAATAATAACCATCCAAGATAAAGAATATAAACAGTGTAACATAAGAATTGACTGAAGTGAAATTGTTAGTCTTAATTAACAAATTATGTTTGGAAGGATTCAGTAGAAAAGAACATGGATAATAAATGACAAAATTAGCCTAATTATCATAAACTTTCATTGAAATACGGTGTTCTTGAAAACAGTCATAGAACCAATGTAAACTGCGCATTCTTGATTAATCTCATTTTTCAATTATGAACCGGATTTACATTCCGTAATCACAATTTGTATCCGAAGGGTGGAAGGATTCCATCTCATTGTTTTCTGATAAACTTCGTCACCATCCAAGATAAAGAATATAAAGAGTGTAAAATAAGAATTGACTGAAGTGAAATTGTTAGTCTTAATTAACAAATTACGTTTGGAAGGATTCAGTAGAAAAGATTTGTTTACATGGATAAGCGACTATCTCCCGAGTGAGGAAATTCCTAAACTTTCATTGAAGGCTGATAACGGTGTTCTTGAAAACCGTCTATTTTAAAGGATGATTTTTTTAGAGCAGTTTTCAGAAATGTCTCTGCGCTGTTTCTTCCTTTCCTCAGCTTTCTTAGGCATCAAACAGTATGACCTCGGATTGCAACATTCAAATTTACAGTTGAAAAAAGAGGAGAGGATCTGTGTTTGATACAGGTGCTTGAAGCCTGTGCTTAGCTTGTGGCTGCAGGTGGTATTGAGAATGCTAACATTGGCCTTGAGCTAGTTCTCCATCTTGCCTTTGCATCATGATGCGATGCAGTGAATTGCGAGAACAGATAAATTCACAGCCGTCACTTTACATGACTTTGCAGTATGTCTTTACACTGAATCCATTCTAGAGAATACTGGCTTGGTGTAAAGCTCTCTATTCTACAAAAATATTATCACCCTCTGATAAATACTTCTTCAATTATAAGGAAGCTCTTTTGCTTGAATGAGTATTCCCAAATTTTTTCAGGAACATAGCATGTCAATCGAATTTTAAAATCAAATAAAAAAACAAATATAGTTGGTTGCTGGAGTTAGATTAATTTATTACTAGAGATTACAGTAAGATCAACTGGTAGAAACACTTCTAAAGTCTAGAGATTGCTCGGACTAACAAAACAACAAGCGAAAATCCAACAAATACTACTGCAAGAAACTGGGAACTTTTAGAAGTGCAATACAGAGACATTGTATTCAACCACAGCATCTCCAGTTTTTGGACTTAAGCTTACTGTGCTCGCCAAAGCGTAGCCTCGAGCGAATCGGAAAACTCCACTGCCTCCCACAATTGGCATCTCCCTGACCATATCAAGAACAGGATTACGCCCAAGAATTGTCAGGGCACTTCCATTGTACATACCTTCTAAGAAAGCAAAATTTATCACCATCAGCAACCCTGAGTCATGTTGAGAAGCCAAAGCATACATTCCCTGAGCTCTTCCCACAAGCTTGGATGTTTTCTCTGGCCCTTCCGTCAATGGATCGTCTATCATATAAGTAGTGCCAAACTGACCAACTGACTTGTTTGGTGGTGGGACAATTCTAATGGCAGTCGGTTTTGTGCCGTCTAGGATGTCGTGGAAATAAAAGTGCAAGCGGGTCATTTTCTCAATGCGTTTTGCATATGTGCTAACAGGGGACTGCTCTGAGAATATTCCGAAAATGGTGGTGAGCCAAGTTGAGAATAGGAAAAGATAAAAGGAGACGAGAGTCAGAAAAGAAGCCATTTTGATCCTGTTTCCTGCTGTTTGGCCCGGTAGTAAAATAGGCTATTTATAGGGTACTGAAAAGAGGTTAATTTCCTATGAGATAAGCTTTCAGGTGGTTTGTGATATAATGCTTTTGCATTCACCATCACTAAGGAAACGAAATTTTTAAGGACTGTGGGAGGCATTAAAGTTTGATCAAGCGTGGTTTTCGTGGTTACAATGAGAGGGATCAACTCAGCCAGGTGTTCAGATTGGTTTCAACAGATAAACCTCTCAGGTCTAGCTGGTTTGACTAGCAGATGTAATTAAGCTTTAGCAAAATGGTGGCAAACCTGCCGACGCCAGGAGTGTTATAATAATCACCTAACAGTTTGCTACTTTTGGTTTGCTAGTATCCTCGGTTTTATTTGCCAAGGGTCCGTTTTCCAACTGAATGATGACTACTAAACAGTGACTTCTCATTCCTTTGCAATTTCTGTGAAAGATTTTGGCTGGTCTTTTAATTTGCAATTTGCAGTGTTATTTAGTTCTTACCCTGAAGCATTTCTGTGTCTTTTCTTATTGATAGAATGGAGTTTTTCATATACTTACCATGAACTGCCGCCTTGGTCCCTTCCCCATGTGGATCACAATAAACCCGTACTTCGTCAAGTTTATTTGCTTACAGATGACCATTAAAGCCCCATTTCAATCCTTGAAGACAAAAGTGCTTGTGGCTGGTATTTCATCTAAAGCAGGTTGGTAACAAGACTTATTGCATGTACAAAAAAAAATGAAAAGAATGACAGAAAGAGGAAAGCTATCATATGAGTTTGCAAAGCATGTCCATATCCATATGACCTTTCTGTTTCAGTCAGAATTCTGGAATGATTCAAGATGACCATGCTTGCTTCACAAACAAGGCTTCAGAACTTTGCTTTTGGTAGGTCATCACAGCTTTCACACTTTTCCGTGCATATCAAGTTTTAGCCAAATCATCCTGACTTGCTAACTTGAATGTGGAGACATGACACACTCATCCACGACCCCATTAACCCTGTCTGCCTTAGCCCTTGGACCTCTTATTTTAGAAAAAAAAATATTAGGTATTGGCAGAGTATACGCTCATGGAATCTTTTAGGGATGAGGGGACAGGTGTGTGATTATCATCAGCAAGACATGAAAATCGAAGTATGACCACTATGAATGAAAGTTTTTCTGAGTGAAAAAGTAGAATGCAGCATTTTTTCTGAGGTGGTTCTTGGAAAGTAGGTAGTTTTCGGAATTGCTTAAGAAATCCACCCAACTGATTGATTAGCCAAGTTTGATTGGAGAGAGCTTAAGCACATGTGGGTTCCTCCTGACTTTTTGAGCAAGTACGGACGATGGCCATAGTCTACAGCGTGCCTAATGTATTTGGAAAACCTTTCATCCACTCTTCTCTGTCCAGCAATTTACTTCACCAAAAAGGGGGAGAAAATAAAACAGATATTCTCTTTTGGTCATGGTCATGCTTCGAAAATTCTAATGCACGAAGACAACACCTAATGGATCGAACACTCGAGTCTTATTTCCTACGATACTATAGCTTTTCATTTTACACAATAGGGATCAGCCTCGTCCTTGTCTTCTACTGGATCCAGAGTTCAAGCACGGTATGAAGTATAGAGATCATGCGGTAGATGGAAGAGAAACACACAGGTTGAGAACTCAAATGTAGCAGACAAAGCTTACATATATCCATATGATTTCACTATTTTTCACGGCAATAATATATCTGTGGCAACCATGGGCCAGGTACAATAGAGTTCTCATATTTTTGGAAAATAAATAAACTTGACTAAAAAACAGGCACAATTGAGTAGCGATGGAAGTAAACAAGACACGATTGGAAGTGAGTTAATGACTGAAAACAGGGGGAAAAAGAGTGGCCCTGGCTCATCCATTTGCCATGCTAAGCCAGCATCAAGCTCGAATGCCATACAAAAACATTGTACTCAACAGTGGCATCTCCTGTGTTTGGATCAAGCCAAACTGTATGTGCCAATGCATAGCCACGAGCATGCCTGAAAAGCCCGCTACCTCCAACAATAGGCATTTCTCTGACGTTATTGAACACTGGATTTCTCCCAAGAATGCTAATGCTACTTCCGTTGTACTTGCCTTCAATGAAAGCTAAGTTCATAACCATAAGCAGTGCAATCTCACTTTGACAAGCGATGGCATATAATCCCTGAGCTCTTCCAACAAGTTTTGACGTGGGCTTAAGCCCTTCGGTGAGTGCATCATCAATCATCATTGTGGTTCCGAAGTTGGTTGTGACTACTGTCTGTTTGCCCTGCAATTCTGACAGCACTTGGGTGTTTGCCACTAAGGATGTCATGGAAGTAGAAGTGGAGGTGGCTCATCTTTTCTTCGTGTTTTATTGCTATGGCTTCAGTGAGTTCCTCGATGAAAGCTCCATTGATGGTACTCAGCGAGGCTGAGAAGATTGTGGAATAAAGAGTCATGAGAGTGACGAAACAAGCCATTTGGGGGGTCTGAGTATGTTTTAGGGGACGACTAATACCACTCTACTATGCGTCCATTAGTATTTAGTATCGTTACCATTTTATAGGCTGGGAAAGGGTCGAAGCTGCATTCTTTCCATTATAAAATGTGAGAGAGGTTTTCAAAAAGGACTGGCCTGGTTGATGCATCTTCAAGAAACCATTATTTACCTTTGTGTTTGCCTACGTTCTACTTGTTGCCTCTTTTGGTGCTTTTGGTAGAGTAGTTTTGAAGTAAAGATGATTATACTTGCAAGAACTTATTTAATACCTCACTTCCTCCCTTCTCCCTCAGTTATAAAGTTCGCAAATTAAGTGCCTAGGTCTGGTTATTTTCTTAAAACACAAGGCAATAAATTAGGTCTGGTTATTTTCTTAAAACACAAGGCAATAAATTATACTCTCAGAGGAAAAGAAAAATGGAACAGATGGGAGAGTTCATTACAAAGCCTCGTACTGGTCAACAAAATTGCTGTAATAGGAATTTCAAAGGAACTTTCATACTTTCTATCCCAATAGGCTGGGCAGATTTCCATTTAGCACTGTGATTACTTTTTCGGTAGAAATCAAATCCATGAATAGGTTATATATTAATAGAAATAATTTGTAAACTATGCAGACAGTCTCTGTGTGGTTCAAGTTTTATGACTTATATAATATAATGTTATACTGGAGACTCTATTTTCTCTCTTTCAGTGCTGCGCTTTGTGACTGCAAGTATACAATCAAGAATCTTTCAATTAGAGATCAGAGCCGCATACAGAAGCTGATTCCATGTGTCAGGAAGCCCAGCAACACACCAATGGGTGCAGTCCATGCCCTTGAATGCATTGTAAGAGCTAGGATGTGCATCTTTTCTGAGTTGCGAGAGAGCCGTAATGTTTAGCAAATGAACAGGATTCTGTATTGTAGCCAAGACATCGTTCACTACATATGCTGCTTGTGGCAATCCACTTGGGTACGTTGACCCGCTAAATGGCTCTGTCTCCTTTGAGCAGTTTTTCACTCCTGGCTCACCCCAGTCCTTGCCACTAGTTTGACACAACCAAAAAAAAAAACAGTACATATGAAGTCATGGAAACATATTACCAGTTTGATACTTGGGGCAAGAAAAGAGAAAAGATAAGGCATCATGTGCTTAGCCCCATTATTAATTAATCTTCTTGAGTTCAAAATATAGAAGAAAAGGAAAAGAAAAGAAAAAAGTAACTTACTTGTAATGGGAAGGAGAAATTCCTTGGAAAATTACTTTCGTTTTTGTTGGATCAACATCTCTATCAACCCACTTGGCCCAAGTAGTCAGAGCTTTGCGAAAAGCAACCATCCTATCCATGTCCTTGAGAACCTTGTTCCCATCTTCAATATAATCCCATCTGCAATTAAACACAGAAAGACCGCAGAAAGCTCATGTTTAAAGTCACATTCTTTGTAGCTTGTTATTCTCATGAAAGTGACACAATATGCTTGACTTCATAGAGCTCATACGGCTGCGAAGGTCCTCTACGGTACCACCAAAGCCAAGTGTTAAAAACTAGCACATCTATATCTTTCCAGATATCGCCATTTTTCAGGGAATCAAGCTTTAGAACTCGACCAACTTCTTGTTCTTCTTCGATGTCTACCAAGTAGTGAGAGTTAAAAAGCATGACCGAAACTCCATAGTCCTACAAAATTGAGTCCAATTGAAGGGCAAGAGAGGCTAATGGAAATTTCTGGTAGGTATACCATAGTTCACTTACCTGGAAGGTCGTGATAGAAAGCGACTCATTGCTCTGCTCTATGGTTTTGGAATTAGGCACAGCTGCATGAAGCAAGCACATTAGAGATTGCCACTGGTTGAGACTGACGGAGTCCCCTATAAACATGATCTTCTTGCCATGGAGCCTCCGTAAAAAATCTTGACCATCAAATCTGCAATGTTTTCCCACATTCCAGTGGGGAAACTTTCGTTACAGAAATCTCAAAAAACACCCCCCAACAAAAGGGTACTGTATATATATATCCGTACTGTTATATTTATTGACACGTCTTGAGGAAAGAACCTCAGAAGATTGATGGCTGTGAAGCTTGTTAAAAACGAAGTCAGGATTCACAAGATTGCACACTCTACAATATCCTAGATCTTCATAGATTGTATAATGCTGTTAATATACTTGGCAGAATCTACCCCAACGCAATAATTGCATATAAAATAATTTCTCTAAACAAATGTGTATTATAAAGGGGGGGAAAACCTATAAAACTGTGATTCAAGAGATATTATAATGGTCCAAAAGGTTAAATTAGGGGGAGCTTGCAAAAAGATGGTACAAAGTTCCTCTGAAAAGGGCAAAAGTAAAGAAAGGGTCAAAAAGTACAGCGCCCGACGAGAAAAATACACTCTGCTTTTGCGAAAGTCACCAGACCTTTACAAGAATGTTGATAAATACAAGGCACGCTATGGAGAGAACACGAACAACTGGCTTGGTTTTTTCTTTTGGCTTTTGTCTGGGGACTCACATGCCCAAGAGGAGAACAGAGTAAGACATAACATGCGGGCAGACTGTAGAAGTGCAAACAGAGATACAGAGAGAGACACAGAGAGAGAGAGAGAGAGTACCTGGGTAAGTCACATTCCTTGGGCTGCCATCTATATTTGAGGTAGAAATCATCAGGCCGACCATACTTTTGGCAGTCGAACTCCTTTCGGATGTGAGGGCAAGACTGAGAGTCGTACAGAGGGTACGAAAAGTCGAACACCCAATTCCCTTCGTACAAGTTACAGCTCCTTTGCTGTTTTCTCCACTTCACATTCTGTGTATTCTTCGCAGAGTTCGCTAAACAAAGACATGTGTAGATCACAAAGAAGGTAACAAGGACGGAGCAAGATCTCTGAGTTCCGAAACCCATCTTTTGTTTCTGCTGAAAGAGACCGAGAGAGTGAGACAGAGATTAGAATCAATATATATACATACAAGAGAGAACGAGAGCGGCAAACAGAGAATCTTTCTAGTTGGTTGATACGTTAAAAAGGTTATAATTTTCCAAAATTTTCAAGTAATAATCCTATTGGAGAAATTCTTAGATAATATTTTGAAGTTATTTTCTTTTTTTTATAGTTTACATTACTGGGGATTAACAACTTAAGATATGACTCTTAACGTTACCTTGAAAATCTCCCGTAAACAGAGGCAAAGAACTAGTGGCATGAATGAAAAGTTTCCGATTCAGCTCTTGGTATTTTAGAATGACGAATGTAATTAATGATACCTTCCTTTTCGGTCACATTATTTGCCATCTTCATCTTTATTGATGTAGAGCCGGAGATGGTCCAGACGTCCCTTCTTAGAAGGGGATAACATAGAACCACTCTTATAGGATCCCAGCAGATTGCTGGATGCTGGTTAGATTAGTCAAACAACGTGATGCATGATCCATGTTTTAGATCCGTAGGTCCTTTAGGATCTTCACATGTACCACATGACTTCCACCTCAACTGAAAGACATATTATAATGTTTTATCGTTGGCATCATTCCTGCACGTCTGTCTCCAAGAAACAGAGAAATCTGCAATGTAAAAGGTTGTATCTGGACAGATACTGATCTCATTCCCTCCTGCAAACAGAATCCAGATTAATTATAAGGGGATCCAACTCATACTGAAATTTTCTTTCTCTGTTCAGCTTTGTTGAAGCTGTTGTTTTACTTCATAGACTTGCCTTCTGTCTCGGGTAGTCAAATATATCAACTTGCATAATGCACAAACCAAAATTGTAGACTAAATTTGTTGATGTCAGAGTGAAATTTCTACAGGATCTTGGGTTGTGAAAGCCTCGCCCTCGCATCTAGGAGATTTTCATTGACTCTTATGCCATAATAAGTGAGGTCATCAAATCATAAAGGAGAAGTCGAATCTATATCAAGAAGGAAAGCTTTTGAATGGTTTTTCCTGTTACGTAGAAAAAAAAAAAGAGAATGGTTTTTCCTGTTGTTTCTCTGTGGAAATCAATCTGGTAAGATTTTGGATTTCACAAGAAAAACATTTACATCCCTGTTTTTCTGTCGGTATTATCATTCCAAAGTTTGAAATCCTAAATCATTATAGCTTAGTAGACAGAGATTGGCTCTATCTACGCCTAATTAAGGTCATAATTCCATCCATCTCCTCTTCGTTTGCTTCAACCTTCAGTTAAAAGACCCTTCTGTGTTGTGATACCACTTATTGTAAGAAAATATAATAATTAGGAGAAAATACACTTTACACTCCCAAGTATGGGGTAGTAACACTTTGCACCCCATCTTTTAATTTCGTGACATTGAATCCCTCAAGTTTGGATTTTCAGCAATTTGCACCCTTCCGTTAAATTTTACCATTAAAACTAACGAGATAAAAAGATGTTTTACCCTCAAAAAGATGTTTTATGCTTTGTTGGCTAACCCATGGAAAAAACGTATTTTTCCTATTTTCTATTAGTTTTAACAATCCAATTTAACGAGAGGATGCAAATCACCGAAAATCAAAACTCGAGAGGCTTAATGTTAGGAAATTGAAAGATTGGGTGCAAAGTGTCAGTACTCCGTGCTTAGGACTGCAAAGGTTCTCTCTAATTTGATGCTCATATTGAACAACATACGAGTTTCACATTAGAGTTCACACTGCCCTGGTTCGGTAATTAATACGGATAATATTGAATACTGTAATACCTATATGTAATGTATATTTTCTCTCTGAATTGGACCATCGACAACAAATTAAGAAGGATAGTGATTGTTGAATATCATATGGTGGACAGAAAAAGCACAGTGACCCTTCAATATCATATCCTGGATAGCAAAACACCCACTGGACAACATAAAATGATGGGAGAAGCCTTCTCTTATGGTCCGGTTTCAAAGTCCATAGAACACAACTGCCAATTCCGTTTCACAGAACATGATCAGAGGGGCTGCTTCCTCTGAAAAGTAGAGGGAACATTCCTGTTGATCCCTCCTAGTGACCTATCCCAGCCATCAATTTGATCCCCTACGAACATTAGCCTAAAATTCTTTAGCCACTATCTTCTAAGAAAAATAATATCTTTATCTGCTTAATAACTCTTGGTTGACTGAAATTTCAAGGAAAACTCATATCTTTGTGGCCTACCACTCATGTTTCTCAAGACATACGTAACATCTCGACTCCCATATGACGTGGAAGACGAGAATTAATGAGAAAGAAATGATATAAGGCTAAATCTCACATGTCTTTACTATACAGAATGGGATAGAATTAGGTCTTATAATAATTTTAAATAGGCTTCAAAAACATGCTTGATTAGTCTATAATATTTATAAAAAAAAAATTAACTCCAAAAGAAACAAGTGATCTTCTAAATTTTATGAAGCTGAAAAATATAGAAGGAGCCTGTTTAATCAAAAGCCCGCAGATTGGTATTACAAAATAGTAAGCAGTGTTT
Source organism: Morella rubra (assembly GCA_003952965.2). Classification (NCBI taxonomy): domain Eukaryota; kingdom Viridiplantae; phylum Streptophyta; class Magnoliopsida; order Fagales; family Myricaceae; genus Morella; species Morella rubra. The sequence goes on from CM025849.1 coordinate 33,586,990, forward strand.
CAAGAAATCTAATAAAAACATTATATCTTAAAATTTAGGGAACCCATAGTACTTTGAGCTCCATAAGTTTTCTTTTTTTAAAGCAACTCAAAACTAATAGGAGCCAGGCTCCTATTTAAATAAATAATTATGACCGAAAGAGGAGTCTATGACTCTAAAAGCAACCTATTTGACTAAAACTGTATATATAAAATTATTTTTATTTATAAGTGGGAAAAAATTACAAGAGAAGTCGGCAAGGCGCACAGTATAATAAACGGACCATAACGGTCCACAACAATACAATAGGGGCAAACGGCCAATTACAACACAGACAAAGGCCCAAAGGTCCACAAACAAACCAAGACGGGCCAAATGGCCCAATAACTGACAGATATTACTAGCCCCTTCAGTGTTGGGAAGCTCTGTCAGTCGGCCCCTTCACTGGTCACGACTCACAATGTTCTTTTAGTTTTGGAGGAGGAAAAAGTCGGGCTTTTGGTAACACGTAGATAACAGAACTAATAGAACCAATAGAACCACCAAAGAGAGACAAGACAGAGAGTCAGAGAAAGCGAGAGATTTCCTAGTCTGATTTTATTGGAATCATCCGAAAGCTTTCAACCAAGCAAAAGGATTTCTGGTAATCCAAGCAAAATGGTCTTTTTTTTCTTTTTAATTTCTTTGTAGATCTTGTTAATGGAACAGCTCTTTCTTTTATCTCGCTTGGAACATTCTTTTGCTAAACTTTTTTTTTTCATATGCGCCGTAATTATACACGCTTGAATGTTGGTTTTCATCAAAATCTCAAACTTTTCCCAGTCTGTATCTGGGGTTTGATGTCAGATGTTAGTTTTCGTGGGAAAGTGTTGATTTTTTATATTGCTTGCTTCCCTCGTATGGTAGTATGTTTCTTCACTATTTTGGGGCATTCTACCTGTTCGATGGAATGGCCTAGTGCCCACAGTTTTGATTTGTCTGTGCCATAAGTTTCAGACCTGTTATGCCTGTTCGTTAGTGATTTTTTCTGTGGCTTAAATCTCTACTTTGAACAGCATCACAGTACAGGTGGGATTTGTGTATGGGTTGGTTTAACTTTGGCAGCTCTCTTGTTTAATTCATGGGTAGTCGGGCATGCCAATTTATGGTTTCCAATAAAATTGTCTTCTGAAATCAGATTTGCTATTGGTGCTTTAAAAGTTTGTGATTGCGTTTATGCTTGAAGTACTAACTATTGAGATAATTCTGTGATGACAATCCTGGTGTTGCTGTGAGTGGTTCCCTCATTGGTATGTTGGACTTTCATTATGCTGGTTCCTATATTATGTGCTTATGGTTGCACAGATGGAGGGAAGTTTTGCTGAAGAGCTTTATTCGGAAACTTTGAAGTTATCGAAGATAGAATTGGGTCCTGCTTCTTCTTCAACTGCCATTACTGGAGAAAGGGATTTTCATGGTATGGATATTAATCTGATTGATCTGTTTTGCAATGAATGTTCAAAATTGTAAGTGTCAATTGTTCATTGCATTTTATTTTGGAGGAAAAGGGATATATAACCAGCGGGCTAAAGGGCACTTCTATCCAGCATAAGAACGGGGTGATCGTGAGCTTGTTGGATGAAATCCCTTGTTGTACCTTGCTAATTCAATATAGTGAAAAAAAAAATGGGAAAAAGAATAAGAGAAAAGAATAGTTGCTTGGTTTAGCTCTTCCTTTTTTTGGTTTCCTTCTTATATATTTTTACTTTTTTTCAGAAATTTTAAGGATTAAGATTATTATTGTTTGCATCTAAAGGAGGGTTCTTAAGTTCAGGTGGAACCTTGAATTCATATGTGTGTTGCACCCTGGCAGTGAGCAGCCTTCTTTGTCAGCCAAGGCTTTATCAAAACGAGACCTAACAATGATCCGAAGTCTTGCAACTTTAATGTGTCTTCATAATTCTTAGGGCAGAAAGATTCTTATGGATTGGAACTTGAAATTGAGTACTTTGTAGCAATCCATCTGGTTTCTCTTGTGATTTTAGGTTTTGACGGGAATGACTTGCAGCATGAAGGTGGATCTATATGGGACAGTTCAGGTGAGGAATTGGATGAGTCATCTGAATTGGACAGAGAGTGGCAGAGGAGACGTGACCAGCATCATACAGTAATTAGACAATTACAGATGGTTTTCCTTGTGTATCTCCTTATCCTTCCCCTGTATAAGCATTTATTTTTAATTCTTGTTGAATTTGTCAGCATGGCTATCGGGAAGGTATCTCCACTGGGAAAGAAACTTCTGCCCAAGAAGGATTTAATATTGGCTTCAGGCAATCAGTTTTGGCTGGGTACAACTGGGGTGTTGTCAGAGGTGTTACTAGGTAAAACCAGAGGAAGGGAAGGGGTCTGGAAAGCTAAATTTTACTTTTGTCCACATTGCAGAAATTATCGAGTACTTGAGATTGCTACTGACTTAATAACTTTCCTTTTCTTTTTGGTATCTGCAACCAAATACACAGTGCATTGGCATCCCTTCCAGAGGGGTTGAAAGAAAGGTTAATTGAAACACAAGAAAGAAGAAACAAATTCGGCAGCTTGTATGAATCTGTTCATTCTCTTTCAACAGGGGATGTCCTTAGGTTATTTAATGATGATATCGTGGCAAAGGAAGGTGGGAAACAAAGTGAAGATGCTGAGGCTAGTTCTCATGTAGCATGCTTGCAAGAGCAAAGTTCAGACTCTAGTCATCTAGAAAATTACATTGGAGAGCTCCAATCACTTCTTTCAGAATCTTCTGTGCTCAGAGTACATTTTCCTGTAGACAAGTAGATGATGTTGTATGCCTTGTACAGCAGATATAAGTTTTTTTTCATTTTTGGCTTGGCGAAATGTTATTCATAACAATTACAAATGTGAGGAGGATCCTCTACAATCTTCCTGTTAGGAATTACATGAACGTCTACATAACCTTGAATTACAATGCTCACACTCCAGTCAGCCACATTGTGAGCGACTCTGTAGAATTAAATTGAGTTCTTTCATTTCATTTAAGTCAATGAAAAGAAAGAACTCATTTTTGCAGCATTATTGTAGAATTTGTTTTATTGAAGAAATCTGGTCAATTTTAATCGTTATAAATGGTGGTCATACTAGATGTTCAAGCAATTACAGAGTATTGATGTGCCCATGAGTAAGACTCTTGAAGATGAGTCAGGGAGTGTATGTATGGAAACATGGGGATGAGAAAAGCAGTTGGTCAGAATAAACTTGACCGATGATCATTAGTACATAATATTCCACAAACCACAAATCACTTGAGTCTGGAGGAAGTACCCTTTTAACAACAAAAGATCGGTTTGTACCGTTCGGAGAAATTAAACACCATAATTTTTAGTGTCATTACGCACAAATATTGAAGCAGAAACTACAATCTCAGCCGCAGTTCTTAGAAGAAAACAGCACCACTGTCTGCAGTTCAATCTCCATTCAACCTTCTCCTGTCACTGGATCAGGAATTTTTCTCTCTGCAAATCTTGAACGGGATTGGAACAAGAAGTTGGCCGCAGAACCTGTCGTTTACTCATTAAACTTCAGGCCTCTTCGTTATCACCTGCAGAGATTACAAGTAGATTCTGATACAATAGTTGAAGTCAATATCACTGGATAATAATTAGTGATGAAGAATGTTATAGAGAATGGAGTTTCTATATTTAACCTGAGTAACTACCATCAGCTGCAGGCTTGCATGGGTCTTCCATGTGCAAAGGTTGTACTCCTCGAATTGGTTTCACATTTGGATGTCGGTAAGACTGTCTCGAAAGCTTCAACAAGTAGCGCCACCTTCCTCTTCCTAGCGGGAGCAAGTTTGGTAACGGCCTTTTGAAGGTGGTAATCAAGCATCCACTCCTCTGCGTTTTTCCTTTCATCCATCATTTGGTGCCTCAGATCAACCTTCTCTGAATCTGGATCCGGGACTAAAGGCAGATAGTTTGGTTCTCGTGGGTTGAATTTCCTCAAGTCCTCATCCTCGATACACCTCTTGCATCTACTTGTCCATTTCTGACTGCTGCCCGCCGTTTCTGGACCGGTTTTCCCATTCGCTATAGCCAATATGTCTGCTGCATCTAACTCGGTGTTATCTTCCACCTCCATTTTCTCAACTTCTTCCGTGTTCACTTCAGATAAAGTGGATTCATTCATCGTCGGATTCCTGTGCCCCTCATCATCCATGGAACTTGAGATGTTGGAATTCTTTGCTTCACTTGTCTCTTTCTCCAAGTTCTGGTCCACGAAAACCCTGGAGCTCTCATAGCGCCCATGAGACAGACCATTTTGAGTCTCATCGGTAGAGCTATCATCATCAATCTCTTCCCCTGAATCCAACTTCTCAGCTGTGTTGTCAGGCTGGCAAGCTAAAGTCGTTTTCTGGCATTTGTTCTCTTCAACCTCAGTACCGACTTGGTCTGCTTCAGAATAACACCAGGAGAAATCAGAAGCTTGGATTCCACCCAATATCTTGGCGTCATCCGTTTGCTTTGTCTCTTCCATTCCATCTCCATCATGCTGGTTAGTTCTATGCATCTCCTTATCGTTTGAAGCTTCATCCATTGCTTTGCGAGTGCCATTGGTTCCATCATCTCCAAATTGAGGATCGCTTGCGAGGATCAGATTCTCTTCTTCAAAAACCCTGTTCTTCTCTTGACTGTCCTTGCTGGTTGCTCTTGGTTCCACAATTGACTCTTCCATTGAAGCTGACGGGATCTCGGTTCTGATTAACGTTGTCTCTGGTTGTTGATTTTCTTCTGCAGCAGTTTTTGAGTCCTCAAATTTGTCTTTAGTTGAAGAAAGTTGGTTGCAATTCAAGCTCTCCGACGCCTGGCTAGATTCCTGAAAATTGGAGTCCTGGAGGCCATTTAGTTCAGCATCAACATCATCAGATCGTAATTCAGAGCATGCACTCTCCTCTTCAAAGAGTTCTTCCTGCACATCATCCATAATCACTTCGTTGAAGCTGCTAACGATGTCATCTGACATGATCACATATTCATCGTTGAAATCATTATTTTTTTCTAAGTGACACCCAAACTCCTCATCAAATCCATTATCAGTCCTGACTGAATAATCGGCTTCACTATCGAGACGATTGTTTTGTAATGGACACCCAAACTCCCCATCAAATTCACTATCAGTCCTGACTGAATAATCGGCTTCACTAGTGATCTCTGAGGCAGTAAGATGCCCCTCCTCCCACTCCATATCAATAGCCTCAGAACCGATCCATTCCCCTTCAAAATTACTGCCGGTGCAGAAGCTCCCCATGGTTTTTTTTTCTTGGGCCAAGATAGGTAGGAAGTCTCCATTTGCATCTTCTACTTGTTCTCCTGGAAACCTCTCTACGGTATCTATTTCAGGAGTAGCAACATCACCATATTGGTCAAGCGTTTCGGCAAACTCCACCTCAGATTTCGCTGATTGATCAGACACGCTCTCTGCAACTGCTTGGCTGCCCATGTGTCCTGCCATTGCTTCATCACCCCAATCAATTGAAGACGCGGTATCATTCTGATCCTCAACCTCTACAGCAGCATCAATTGTGTCCTCTTTTTCTCTATATGTCCCTTTTCCCATTGCTTCAGAGTCGGTGTCCTTGCATTTGGTGTAGATTTCAATGAAAAAATCTTGGCCTCCATCTTGTAACAGATAAGGCTTCGCCAAGTTAACAATATCCGATTCCACGAGTGCAGGCTTGTCATCAACGATCAACTTTGGAGTTTCAATTTCTTCCGTTCCTTCACTCGACCGCTTTGCTCTTCTTGGGGTTAGAGCTTCCATTTTCATACTCTTCTGGGTCTTCACTAAACGTCTCCTTGCAGACAAGAAGCACTTCAACGGCGGCAGATGAGAGTGGCGATGACCGTTGAGAGAACAGTATGTATAGGGGCAAACCTTCGTGACTGAAGTTCCTTCAGATTCAGTTGCCCCAGGACTAAGCATAAGGTATGCTGGAAACTTCGAGTCCTTCTGAGTCGAAGAACAGGTCGATCTCTGTGCATCTATATCTTCACAAAGAACAACTCTGGAAGACTTTTTAGCCGAAGCTCTTGCTGGCTTGAAACTAGGGGTCTTTGTTAAAGTCCTCACCAGTTTCAGACTGGATGTCCTTGTTAAACTTCTTTCTGGTTTGTTACCAGAACCAGAGCCATGTTTTGAATGGCTACAGCTTCTTCTATTCAGATTCTTACGTCCTGGACTAGTTTGAGCATTCCGAAGACTCACCTGAGACTTCTCCTTCCTTGCATCAAAACAGCTGGTGGACTTCATATAATTTGGTGATCCATCAGATGCTTTGAACACAGGCTGCTGCTTCTTTGCGACTGCTGCAGTTGCCGGAACACCAAGAGCCAGGGGCTTTCCAAGCTGCGTTATGGTCCTTCTAATAGGTGATGATGTCAGTCTCTCAATATCTGAAAGCTTGAGTGACCTTGACTTCTTCATCTTCTTCTTCAAATCAGCTCCTCTGTTTTTGCCATCGTGGGATTGAGAAGAAGATGGTTTGAGGTTTGCCAACAGCTTGTCGTATTTAACATGATCAGCTTGGATTCCAAGCTTGTTGCTGTTGGGTACCTTTCTTTGGACCATTTTCAAAGAAAACCTGAAGGATAAACATAGGGAGATGAATTTTGCAGAAGGTGTTGTCTTCCCTCTGGCCAATATGCAATTCAAGCTCAAGAAGAAAGGTAGGTTTCTTGTGGGTTGCCTTGATATGAAACTTGCACGGGGCAAGAAAAGGAATTCTTGAAACCCATACAACAAGAAGAAGAAGATTCTCCTCCTCGGTTTGGTTTCATTTGGTTAGCAGTCGGTGGCCTTTTTGTTGATTTCAACTGTGTGACTTTGCAGATGAAATTTTGAATAAGGCTGAGATAAGTGTTTGATGCTGACCTGCACTAACAGGTCTGTTTAGGGCCCTCTGTTTTAGGCATTTTCAATTGAATTATCTAATGTAGAGAATTCAACATTTGGCACTTTCTTAATCCCTATATCTTAAGGTATTGTATACCCTAACCCACTATGATGAAATTCACACCATCGACTTTCAAAATGTAAACCCTCTACCAATATCACCCTGGTTTTAAATCCAAAATGTTTCTGTGACTACACCATTCCTCAGTGGGCTGTCAAACGTGTCTGGGCAATGGTCAGGCCATGCATTCAATTTAAAAAATTGTAGATTTCTCATAGCTCATCATGACCCTCTTTTACTAATGTCCAATTTTTTTAATTGCTCAGAGTCTCCTGCTACACTGATTTTAAGCATTTCAATGCATAGCTGAACTCCAAATTATAACTTGCACAGCAACTTTCCACCAGAAGCTTTCCAACGATAACCTGGTAATGAATACCCTTCTCTCTCAAATTGAAAGCTTGGGGATAGCTTTTTTAGGTAATCTGGAGTTTTAGCCCGTGATTAAAAATGTTTTTGCTTTAAAAAGATGATTTTTACTTCCTTTTAGCAAACTGCTTTACTGTAATTTCTAAACACTTCAAACAGTTATGAAAAGAAGGGGTAAGTTTCGGTCTTCTGGTGCCAGTATTCTACTGCCATCTCGGGCTCAGTTTATTCTTTACAACGAAGACAAAGATCAATGCTTTTGGAATAAGGCGCTGAGAAAGGCATTTTCTGGTTTCAACATTTGGCTGGTACCCCATCGACAGAAACGACCGCCTATTTAGGCCTCTTCTGGTTTCTGTTAGGGCCAGAATTGCCTTTAATGGCAATAGGCTTCGATGAGCCCAAGGGGTTTACTAATTTGTACTGATTTTTTTTTTTAATTTCTCATAGCTGAACTGCAACCAATTAAACATTCGTTAATTGCACAAACAACCAATAGGAATTGTACGCGTGTAAACTAAAACACCTCTAATTAGGTGCAGCCTCAGCTGGTGACTAAAGGTTATACAGAAGGAGCTCTCTCATAAAATGATTTGTTAAACTCCAAAGTTTTTACATCGTTAAGCATTAGCAACTGTAGCACTACAACGAAAATTTGTCTTTGTATTATTTACTGCCTGAATTAAAGATTGGGCGGTTTACATCATTTGCAAAACAAAGAAAACAATAGCGAAGACAGTGGTCGGCGATATACTCCGGGCCTAGGTCCATTTTTTTACGCTCCCCCTTCTCGTTCTTCATCATTGTTTTCCACATGGCTGAATAACGCCTATCTTTATTCAAAATAATTAAAAAAATCGAAACAAAGAAAGAGAGAGACACTTCTAATATGTTTATAAGTCCAAAACTTCATTTTGGACTGTTGCTATACGTGGACCTTAGATTGTTCACAAGTCAATTAGAAAAGTGAATTAGGTTAATTTATCTTATATTAATGACAATGCTCTAAAAGAAACCTAATTAAGTACAAACCAACCTAGTGATTCACGCAATTAGTTGTCGTGCTTGGTCGAAGAGACATGGAATTAATCTGTATTACGTCTGTGGATTAAAATTTGAATTAAAAATAACGTGCGTTTCTATGACATGATTGCTTCACTTGTATAATAGAAGAATAAAAAAATTTCTTCGGTAAGGAAAATTAGCAAATAATCGGATTTATTCTCATAAAATGATAAATATACATGGGATAATTTAATAGTAGCACGCAAAGAAATCCTCTGAATTAATGTTTTTTTGGATGTGTAGGTGTGATTTTGACCAATAGTATATAATATATCTAGTCCACATTTATCCCAGTCTCTCAATATCTGAAAGCTTGAGTGACCTTGACTTCTTCATCTTCTTCTTCAAATCAGCTCCTCTGTTTTTGCCATCGTGGGATTGAGAAGAAGATGGTTTGAGGTTTGCCAACAGCTTGTCGTATTTAACATGATCAGCTTGGATTCCAAGCTTGTTGCTGTTGGGTACCTTTCTTTGGACCATTTTCAAAGGAAAACCTGAAGGATAAACATAGGGAGATGAATTTTGCAGAAGGTGTTGTCTTCCCTCTGGCCAATATGCAATTCAAGCTCAAGAAGAAAGGTAGGTTTCTTGTGGGTTGCCTTGATATGAAACTTGCACGGGGCAAGAAAAGGAATTCTTGAAACCCATACAACAAGAAGAAGAAGATTCTCCTCCTCGGTTTGGTTTCATTTGGTTAGCAGTCGGTGGCCTTTTTGTTGATTTCAACTGTGTGACTTTGCAGATGAAATTTTGAATAAGGCTGAGATAAGTGTTTGATGCTGACCTGCACTAACAGGTCTGTTTAGGGCCCTCTGTTTTAGGCATTTTCTGTAATTGAATTATCTCAATTGTGACAAGAGAATTCAACATTTGGCACTTTCTTAATCCCTATATCTTAAGGTATTGTATACCCTAACCCACTATGTACCCCATCGACAGAAACGCCCCCACAATATTCACACCAATTTGTGGTGGATAAATACAAAATGTAAAATTTGAGTGTCTATTTAGGCCAAATTGGGTTCTTCAATTTTAAATGTCCTATTGTTTCTGTACAATAAAAAATTCTTCTTAATTAGGGCAGTTGAGAGAATAAAAGAAGGGCAGTTATATTCAATTGTCAGTAGTTATATTGGTAGGTACTTTAATGGCAATAGGCTTCGATGAGCCCAAGGGGTTTACTAATTTGTACTGATTTTTTTTTTTAATTTCTCATAGCTGAACTGCAACCAATTAAACATTCGTTAATTGCACAAACAACCAATAGGAATTGTACGCGTGTAAACTAAAACACCTTCACTATCGAGACGATTGTTTTGTAATGGACACCCAAACTCCCCATCAAATTCACTATCAGTCCTGACTGAATAATCGGCTTCACTAGTGATCTCTGAGGCAGTAAGATGCCCCTCCTCCCACTCCATATCAATAGCCTCAGAACCGATCCATTCCCCTTCAAAATTACTGCCGGTGCAGAAGCTCCCCATGGTTTTTTTTTCTTGGGCCAAGATAGGTAGGAAGTCTCCATTTGCATCTTCTACTTGTTCTCCTGGAAACCTCTCTACGGTATCTATTTCAGGAGTAGCAACATCACCATATTGGTCAAGCGTTTCGGCAAACTCCACCTCAGATTTCGCTGATTGATCAGACACGCTCTCTGCAACTGCTTGGCTGCCCATGTGTCCTGCCATTGCTTCATCACCCCAATCAATTGAAGACGCGGTATCATTCTGATCCTCAACCTCTACAGCAGCATCAATTGTGTCCTCTTTTTCTCTATATGTCCCTTTTCCCATTGCTTCAGAGTCGGTGTCCTTGCATTTGGTGTAGATTTCAATGAAAAAATCTTGGCCTCCATCTTGTAACAGATAAGGCTTCGCCAAGTTAACAATATCCGATTCCACGAGTGCAGGCTTGTCATCAACGATCAACTTTGGAGTTTCAATTTCTTCCGTTCCTTCACTCGACCGCTTTGCTCTTCTTGGGGTTAGAGCTTCCATTTTCATACTCTTCTGGGTCTTCACTAAACGTCTCCTTGCAGACAAGAAGCACTTCAACGGCGGCAGATGAGAGTGGCGATGACCGTTGAGAGAACAGTATGTATAGGGGCAAACCTTCGTGACTGAAGTTCCTTCAGATTCAGTTGCCCCAGGACTAAGCATAAGGTATGCTGGAAACTTCGAGTCCTTCTGAGTCGAAGAACAGGTCGATCTCTGTGCATCTATATCTTCACAAAGAACAACTCTGGAAGACTTTTTAGCCGAAGCTCTTGCTGGCTTGAAACTAGGGGTCTTTGTTAAAGTCCTCACCAGTTTCAGACTGGATGTCCTTGTTAAACTTCTTTCTGGTTTGTTACCAGAACCAGAGCCATGTTTTGAATGGCTACAGCTTCTTCTATTCAGATTCTTACGTCCTGGACTAGTTTGAGCATTCCGAAGACTCACCTGAGACTTCTCCTTCCTTGCATCAAAACAGCTGGTGGACTTCATATAATTTGGTGATCCATCAGATGCTTTGAACACAGGCTGCTGCTTCTTTGCGACTGCTGCAGTTGCCGGAACACCAAGAGCCAGGGGCTTTCCAAGCTGCGTTATGGTCCTTCTAATAGGTGATGATGTCAGTCTCTCAATATCTGAAAGCTTGAGTGACCTTGACTTCTTCATCTTCTTCTTCAAATCAGCTCCTCTGTTTTTGCCATCGTGGATTGAGAAGAAGATGGTTTGAGGTTTGCCAACAGCTTGTCGTATTTAACATGATCAGCTTGGATTCCAAGCTTGTTGCTGTTGGGTACCTTTCTTTGGACCATTTTCAAAGGAAAACCTGAAGGATAAACATAGGGAGATGAATTTTGCAGAAGGTGTTGTCTTCCCTCTGGCCAATATGCAATTCAAGCTCAAGAAGAAAGGTAGGTTTCTTGTGGGTTGCCTTGATATGAAACTTGCACGGGGCAAGAAAAGGAATTCTTGAAACCCATACAACAAGAAGAAGAAGATTCTCCTCCTCGGTTTGGTTTCATTTGGTTAGCAGTCGGTGGCCTTTTTGTTGATTTCAACTGTGTGACTTTGCAGATGAAATTTTGAATAAGGCTGAGATAAGTGTTTGATGCTGACCTGCACTAACAGGTCTGTTTAGGGCCCTCTGTTTTAGGCATTTTCTGTAATTGAATTATCTCAATTGTGACAAGAGAATTCAACATTTGGCACTTTCTTAATCCCTATATCTTAAGGTATTGTATACCCTAACCCACTATGTACCCCATCGACAGAAACGCCCCCACAATATTCACACCAATTTGTGGTGGATAAATACAAAATGTAAAATTTGAGTGTCTATTTAGGCCAAATTGGGTTCTTCAATTTTAAATGTCCTATTGTTTCTGTACAATAAAAAATTCTTCTTAATTAGGGCAGTTGAGAGAATAAAAGAAGGGCAGTTATATTCAATTGTCAGTAGTTATATTGGTAGGTACTTTAATGGCAATAGGCTTCGATGAGCCCAAGGGGTTTACTAATTTGTACTGATTTTTTTTTTTAATTTCTCATAGCTGAACTGCAACCAATTAAACATTCGTTAATTGCACAAACAACCAATAGGAATTGTACGCGTGTAAACTAAAACACCTCTAATTAGGTGCAGCCTCAGCTGGTGACTAAAGGTTATACAGAAGGAGCTCTCTCATAAAATGATTTGTTAAACTTTTTTGGTAATTAATTTGTTGATTTTTTTTAGAATTTTAATCATTGATAGAAAATTGAGATAGGGTGAATTTAAAGTATTAGAGAATTCAAAGTTTTTACATCATTTAATTAAAAATGAATTATTAATATTTTTAAGACTTCCTTTTTTTTTTTAATCTTGTGATAATATTTTATTAGCAAACTGATTATTTTATGTATTCGTTTAAAATTTAATTACTTTAAACACTATATAAAAGAATGGACTTTTTTTTCGTTTCTTTTAGGCTAAGTAAGTGGAAAATTTGTCTTTGTATTATTTACTGCCTATGTTGAATGGGAACACCCAGTAATAAAGATTGGGCGGTTGCGTACGTATCATTTGCTTTGGAAAACAAAGAAAACAAGTTCGGGCGGTAGCGCTTTACAAAAGACGCGGCAGTGGTCGGCGATAGTGGGCTGCCCGTGGGCCCTACTCCGGGCCTAAGGTCCATTTTTTACAGACGCTCCCCCTTCTCGTTCTCCAACGAAAAGCATCATGCCACATAGAAAATATGAAAATGGGCCCACTGTTTTCCACCATCCAACGCCTATTTTATTTTTTTTTTTTTTTTGCTGAATAAACGCCTATTCTTTATTCAAATAATTAAAAAAATCGAAACAAAGAAAGAGAGAGACACTTCTAATATGTTTATAAGTCCAAAACTTCATTTTGGACTGTTGCTATACGTGGACCTTAGATTGTTCACAAGTCAATTAGAAAAGTGAATTAGGTTAATTTATCTTATATTAATGACAATGCTCTAAAAGAAACCTAATTAAGTACAAACCAACCTAGTGATTCACGCAATTAGTTGTCGTGCTTGGTCGAAGAGACATGGAATTAATCTGTATTACGTCTGTGGATTAAAATTTGAATTAAAAATAACGTGCGTTTCTATGACATGATTGCTTCACTTGTATAATAGAAGAATAAAAAAATTTCTTCGGTAAGGAAAATTAGCAAATAATCGGATTTATTCTCATAAAATGATAAATATACATGGGATAATTTAATAGTAGCACGCAAAGAAATCCTCTGAATTAATGTTTTTTTGGATGTGTAGGTGTGATTTTGACCAATAGTATATAATATATCTAGTCCACATTTATCCCTTATTAATTTAGATTTCGTAATTTAAGAACTTGTTGGGGGTGATAAACACTTTGGAGAATTTTATAATGGAGTTTATAATGTAACATCTAGGCCAATACACTAAACCTAAAAGTTTAAGTCTATAAATTTAGTTCTAACTATAGTATATTAATCACGTATAGATTTAAACTGATCAACTTATTTAAATGTATATCCAACAGATTACTCAATTTTGAAATCTGATTGCTTTGGTGTATTATTCCATCATTAAAATAAAAGCATCGATATCCATGACTTATTTGCAGATGTGGTCCGTGAGCAATTTTTTTACTGGTTATTCGTCAAAATAAAATAAAATACAACGTCAAGTATTATCCAAAGAAAAGAAAAATGAACTCCTATACCACGTGTGCAAATATTTTAATAGTCCTTGCTCATTCAAAAACAAGCAGAAAATATATGCCATAGAATTTGGTCTCTTTTCTCTTATATATATATATATATATATATATATATATATTGTCTTTTAGCAGGCACTTTATCAATGGACGCTTTTTGAACTTTCTCTTTTGTGTTTCTTTTTTCTTTTTATACTTTCTCAATGGGTGAGTCTTGAAGTGATCTATTACTTTTTTTTCATTCGTAATTACCAAGGAACTCTTCCCTTTCTCGATGAATATCATTAAGCTGGATCGGGTCCCATCCATAAGAACCAAAAGGATCTGCTGATCTCCAAGCTTGTGTCGAGTGGGATGGAGATCATAATCAACAGCCCCATCGAATTGAATCAAGTCCAGTTAATCATGCATGACGTTTACAGCACGAAATTAGAGATAAAGAAATCATAAATACCTAGATACATATATATATATATACACAATATATGTACTATCGTCGTCTATATTTTTAATAAATTCTAGATGTACTATAATCTTTTATTTTATTTTATTTAAAAAAAATACGTTAGGTTTTTGCTTTAGTTTCCTTCGGATGCTAAACTTACTGATGAAGATTTTTCTGCTATTTTCTGGAGAAATCTAACCAGTATCTAAATTATGAAAGCTTTTTCTTTTTCAAGTAAAGAGGAAAAACAAAAACAAACAAGAAGTTCTAGAACTATCATGAATTAATTTCATGCGAGTCAAACCATTAATGGAGCGTGCAGGTGTGGACACCACTGGCAGTTCGCACGCTGCTAGGAATAATGCAGTACTTATATAACATATAGCAGTTTGAAACCATGGATGGTTATGTGAATGGCTCTGGCTTCTTTTGAACGTTTGGCTAAGAGCACTTTGTGCAAGTTGTCATGGTACCACGTGAGCTGCAAATGGAAAGACAGCTCTCCAATTCCTCGTTTGTCGGACGGACGTACATCCTATCTATTACTGCCAAATTCTCCCAAGATAAAAAGTATCCCATTTTTCATTGTCTTGCTCCCCATATGATCCATTCATGTGTGTGAGAGAGAGAGAGAGAGCAAAACTTTGATATTGGTAAGGTTTATTAATGGTGCATCTGCATGGACATCAAGGTGGGGTATCTGCAAATCTAAGTCTGAAGGTGATAATTAGTTTGGGTGGTTTCAACTTTCCTGTATTTTATCTTGGAAAAAGCTCAACTAGTTCCACAAGGTGAATATCAAAGAAGAATTATAGTTGTCATGCCCCGAATCTCACTTCAAGGGGATGAAGAAAACGAATTATAAATGGTAATTGTCATCTCTAATTGCTTCTCTTCACCCACTATAATTCAACCTAGCACTCTTTTGAGTCGTTACAAATGGTATCAGAGCGGGTCTAGTAATTATTAATGTGGAGTTGATGAGCCTTGATTAGAACGTAAAGGATTTAAGGAAGAAAGATTGTGATATCCCAAATTTCACTTGGAGTGGATGCAAAGAAGGAATTAGAAATGAAATCAAGTCTCACATTGGGACCTTACTAGATTAAAACTGAGTTTTATAATGATCTAAGGAGCTTCAAGAGCAATCTTGACTAGTCTTTTCAAAGTCAAAGCATAGATGTGTTAACAAGCTTAATTATCTTGGATTGTTACAACGGTGCCTTACATTAATTCTAACAAATACATAGAACTCAACAAGAAAGGCTATCGTCAATGTTATCTGCCCTTTGGGTTTTCACCATTAACCTGCTGTTCTCAATACTGTTAACTCTCCTCAAAATCCAAGCGGCTCTCTGTCATCAAATTGCTACGATACGAAGGAAGAAAGCTTTCCAATGTCTGATGAAGCTTCGAATTCTGCCAATTATAGACAATGCCAATCCGAGCAAGAGGTCCTTGGTGTTTTGGATATACTAATTCATGATTCTGAGATGATAGTTAACATAATAGTTGACTAATAAAACATCAAGTTTACTTAAAAACCTTTATACGTGGGCCTCATGTCCCTAGAAATAAGGCACATCATGCCTACTTTATCAAAAGAAAAAGGGTGAGTGAGCGAGCGTTCCTTTACATGAACTAGCAGTATCTTTAGATATACAGATTTTAAAGTGACCAACTTAGGTCTGTTAAAGACAAGGATCTCATTGGGAATCTGCTTTTTTGTTTGGTGCATGAGAAATTAAATCCCAAGAAACTTTTCTGCACCACCATGTAACAAAAGCATGCCTTCTTTCATGGAAACTAATAAGCACTGGTTCCCCTTATAGGTGATAGCTTTGCACCAGAAAGCCCACCGTGCCATTCAGAATCCACCAAATTATGTTCGTGTGGCCAAAAACGGATTGTTAACATCATGAATCTTTGGGATTCTAGATCATTCCAACAAGACATGATTAAAGAGAAGTTCCACTGATCTTGCAAGACAATTGATTAAACATGAAGATCATAATGATATTGGTAATCAGAAAGAATTAAGTAACAACACATTCATTAAAATTGTTTGGAGATAAGTTTAAGTGATTTGCTTTCATGAGTCGCCTCGATTGGTAAGTATGTATGTTCTGTACGTTATTGGTCGAGATTTGAATTTCTGAACTTATCTAGTAATTGGGATCCTGACTTAAACTGCCACCTCAATACTAGCTAATCCATGCTTACTTTCTTTTTCTTTTTGGTAGTCAAGAAAACAACTGGAATTATTTTTTTCCCTTTTATTGCATGCGTATTAGCTTCTATCTTCCACGCAAGTTGCCGATCGAATACGTATATGAAATTGAAGTGTCTAAACTGAGGAGCAACTCAGAAAATTATGCTCTAAATCTTTTTTTTTTTTTCGCTCTCCAAGGTCAATGAGAATAGAATAGAATATGCTATCGAAGAAAAAATAAATAAATACCTTGCTTAGGAAAATTAGAAACATCCACTAATTCGTTTCTAAGGAACATATAAATGTCAATTAATACCTTGCAGAGAAAAATAAAATAAAATATCAATTAATACATAGCTCATAAAAATAAGGACATCAGTTTCTAGCTCGTGCAAGAAATAAAATTATTAATTAACTCCTACCACAGAAAACAATTAATACGTTTCTTAAAAAAAAAATCAATCAATACCTTGCTGAGAATAAAAAAATATAAGTTCATACCTTGCTAAAAAAAGTAAAAAATAAATACCAATTGATACGTTCTCAAAGGTGAAAACAATACATATCAACAAATTTTACCTTGGTCGGAAGATGAAAATATCAAATTAGTACTTTGCTTTCAAAAAATGAAAAACAAAAAAATTAGTACTTTACTCATAAAAAAGTAAAACTAATTAACTCTTGCCTCCAGAATAAAAGTTGGCAATTTCTAATTTGCTCACACACAAAAAAAAATAGAGCCTTTTTTTATTTTCTCGTTCATTTTTTTTTTCTTATTGGCGTTTTCTTATGCTCTCGCATTGCTTCCCAAGTCCCAAAAACAAAGGATTGTTCTAACGGGTCTTTGCACCCGGTTTCAGTTTTGTATCTGGGGCGTCTGAGCCCGAATTGGACCTGTACAAGTGCAATGAGAAGCGGGCAATGATTGCTCCATTGTATCTAGGGAATTGTGAGTCAACCTGCTACTCAGATGTGTTCAATCTTCCCGACTTTTGATGCCGGATTAATTAGCAGAGTTGGTGAGATCACACAGATTGGCTTTCCATTTTTGCAGCATTCCCCAAATCCTTTTGATTCATTATTTTATGCCATTATTAATGGAGTAAGTACGAATGCTTACCGAAGGCCAAATGATTGGCAGAAGGCTTTTGTGTTTTCAAAACAATATGACATATCACCGCCAAATATCATGACTGTTTACTTGCTTTCCTGTTTTAGCTTACTGAAAGAATTTTCACTGTCAATTATTACCTTCCTCTTCGTATCAACAGCATATTTTGAAAGGAGAACTTAAAAGAGTCCTTTTTTCTTCTTTGTTTCCCCAAGAAAGTTAGTAAGAGAAAGAGGGAGTAGTAAGAGATATTTAGATCAATCTCTGAAGTAGTCTCGATGGCACCGCCATCCCCTCATACTTCTCGTTGAAATAAACGGAGAAGGGATTTAAATAGTAGAAAAAAGAAAGAAAAAAAAAAACGGGATTAAATGATTGGGTCTTGCGACTTACCTCCATTATCAAAAAAAATTTGAGAGAGTTATATAATTTTTCTTATTCAATATGTTTCTTAGTATGTTTTTGTATGAAGTTAGAGAGAGTGTATTTATATAAGAATTGAGGCCAATCTTTAAAAATTAGAGACCTAAATTTGTAGTTCAATCAAAAGACTCAATCAAACTCCTTGATTGAGGGTCATCAATCTCCTGGTCATTATACCAAATATTTTAACACTTACTCAACACATCATCAATTTCCAGTGGAGAAACAATTCTTTGCATCTAAGTCCTTTGCTGAACAACTTTCTTGACTTTCCATCATTTTTTTGTCTGGTGCAAAACCAAACCCAAAGTTTGAGGGTTAGCTCCTTACCCCTTTTTGTCAGCTCTACCTGACAAGCACTCTGTCACGGGAAGGATAGTGTAAGGCTCGTATATTGCCCGTTCTCCAGAGACATACGAATTTACTGTACATGGTTAACAAAATTTCTCACCCGTATATAAATGTACTACAGGTGGCTAGATGTACATAGAGATCCATGGAAAAATTTCTTTTTGCTAAATCATGATTCCCTGTTAAAAAAGATACATACAATTCCAAGACAAATAGTTTGTAGTCATTCCCTCCTAGTTTGTAAACATACTTTCCATTCACATTTTCTTCTGTACGACAATAAGTACTAGGGCAAAAATGGGAGAAACCAGAAAAATAATATATGGGATAACTTGATTCACAGCAGCACCCTCCTGAATCTCAACTTCTTTTAGGGGATAGTTAGATTTATTATCAACAAACGCTTCAAAGAAATTCTGGTAACCTGTGTTCTTTGGAGAAAAAGGTGTGCTTGTTGAGAACTTCATCATGTCCATGGCCTGTAAGTGTTTTATTTTGACAAGGACTGTCAGAAAGAAACAGGAAAAAGTATAATATATAAGCAACATATCTTCTTGTGAAAGACCAATTCTAGAAAACCCCCCACAACATATATAGAACCTTTCCGCATTGGTGTTGGCAAACTTATATTGGAAACCTCGACCTTTTCATAATCAGGGAAACAGAAAGCCCCCGTTTAGGCATCGACAGATAATTACAGTTCATATTGATTGAGGCTTCCCTGTTAGATCTAAACCTTTTAAGCAACATTGAGTCACCCATGAATACAGACACTATATCGTTCAGACAGCCAACCGTTACCTGAAAACTGAACATGAATTGTCGTGCTTTCTTGCTTACTTGAGCATTTGGGTGGGACTGAAGCTTCTCATACATTATTCGTGCCTCATTTGGCCTGTCAATCAATATAACTGTTTAATAATCAGCGAGTAAGTGAAGAACAGAAAGCTAATATCTCCCAGCACTTTGCCCTTGCTGGTCAAGAGATTCACATACGATCTAACAGCTTTAGTATCATGGCATGTTAAGGGATGTCATGAGAGTTCTCTACTGATGCGAAATTCTCAAAGGACAAATATACCTATTGAGGGAGTCCTGACAAATAGACCACCGCAAAGCAGCTAACCCATGAAGCTCACTCTGCGAAATTTATATGCACAAACCAAAGAAAAAAACACTCAGACACTGTCACTCTAAAAGAAACCAATTATGAGAAAAACCAGAGATAAAGGACAAATTCATCACCTGCTGAAATTTTTTTAACTTTCATCTAAAGTATATGAAGAACTAGAATTGATTTTGTATTATAACATACAAATGATGCAATATCTAAAAAAGCTCCCCCAAATCTCTAGGCAAGGAGGTGAGAAAAGAAATCTTTCTCAATATATGGCAGGAAGATAAAGAAGAGCTAGTAAAGATTAACTGGAAGTTCCCAGTTCCCAGGTTGGAACACTTATTTTATTTGTTTTCTGTTGTGATTCAAAAATTCACTAAGAAAAGGTACGAGGAAATACCACCTAGGGGAATGGAAAGAGGCAAAAAATTAGAGGAAAATAAGAACCAGAAAAGAAGAGAGAATGATGCATAAAGATATAAAAGGAACTACAAAAGCCATAAAGTTCTTAGCCATTGATATTTCCAACGTTCTAGAACCTAGCCAAGTCCACCTCAGCATACCACTGCTAGACATATAAGGTCAAGCATGCCGGTCCTTTCCATTCGACAACGATCATTTAAAACCATCTACTTCCAGTCTTTTACAGTTTTCCGACAATAGCAAGGATGTTTCTTGATCACAACTTCCCTGACCCCCAGCATAACAGATGGAAACTTGATTGCGATAATCAAGTTTCTGATATCTCTCTGAGTCAGGATTATGAGTAAATTCCAGTATGGTTTCTATACTTTACTTTAGAGTGATGCGAGCAATCATACCACCGGTTCATGGAACATGTTTCTCTCATGCTAACTAATGAAATTATTCTGATAATTCATACTTCTTCATAAGAGTATTGGCTACAGCACCCACAGAGAAACTTCACTTGGCTTATATCACATATTAAATGAGGTTTCATATCAAAAGCATAAGCTACTCAAATAGTTTAAACAGCATATTACCTGGAATGTTAACTTATCCATAACCTTTTCATAATATGGTAATGCTTCCTTGAGCTTTCCAACATTCATTAATGAATCTCCATCCTTCAATGCCTGCAAACATAACCAGTACACAGGAATGACAAGGCATTGTAGATCTCAACTATAAATTATCTGATTAAAAGAAGCATTTAAAGGCAGGTAAAAAAATTGCAAGGGTGAAACCAAAACACTAGTTAACATGGGTCGGAGGCTGCTACTTCTCTCAAACTAAAAAAAAGCTATTTTGCAACCATATTTTGGAAGCAAATTTATTCCACATCATAGGTTACACTGTTTGAATTTCTCCCATATTTGCTAAATTTTTTCACAAGAAATTTGCTAACCTGGCTCTGATTTTTTTGGTTTGGGGGAAGGGAGGGAGGGAATTTTATATAATGTTGACAAGCAGAGAGGTAGCACGGACAATGATGTTGAGATATCGAAAAAGGGAATTACCTTGGTTATTTATATGCCCTTGTAAAAACAGATGATGCTTAATATTGCCAAAATTTAAGATGACAAACTTAATATAATGTCTTACTCAGTATTCTTGTGATTCTAGTGTGCATCTACTGTAAGTTCCGATTGTAGACTTCTGGAGTGACATTTTTAGTATCTATCATTTCGTAATGAACTGAATCATAATAACGATATCAAGCCTTCAAAGTCAAGACTACAACAATATCATAACTGATGCCTCCGGCACCACTACCAAGATACCCAATCGTCATGTAATGAACTGAATCATATTGGCAATATCAAGCCCTTCAAAGTCGGGACTACATTATCATAAGTGACACCTCCAGTACCACTTGGAGCACCGCCACCAAGATACACATTGACAGCTCATTACAACCAACCTGCTAAACCTGAAAGCTCTACTACTTACCAGTAGCATTGCCATTGATAAGTACCAAAACCAAGTCGATAACTCGACTTCCAGCACTCGCATCAACTACAACTTCTTTAAATTAGATTTTGACACTTTATTATTGTTCAGCACCACTACAATCATGTTAATGTCTAAAACTACCACACACAACCCATTATAACTGCCAACACCACAACAGAACCTTTAGCAACTTGTGACTTCCACAACAACAATTGGTGCTAAGATGTCACGCTGTCAACACGCCATCTGAACCACCAAGGTAAGCTCCTCAAATTTTATTTTAAATATCAAATATGGCTCTAAATTGAATTCCAATACAGCGACAAACCACACAGTTATTGACACATCCAAACAGAGGATAACTTTTGCACTTAATTACTAGTTTAAGACTTTGTTGGACTAAGATCTTATATCACAGCAAAAAACAATTCCAATTCCTCACTCTGAACACAATTTTTGCATATAAGAGCACACTCTTAATGTTTTAGAAGTTGACAACTTTAATAGTAGCATACCTCCTGGCATTCAGATTTTAACTTTGGGTCAAGTTTTAAGCCAATTTTGTTCTTGTAGGCATCAAGTAATTCTCTTGTATGTGCTTCTTTAGCGGCTTTCTCTTCAGTTGTTTCAAGCACCTCCCCAGGGCGTATAACTCTTCCACCGCCAAACTGACCAAGAAAATAGGAAATTTTCAAAAAGAAAGAAAACTAAATAACACAAGCCTCCATCATCCCAAAACTATCATGAAATGATACTGAGGCAATGCATATTGCTTTAGACCAAAAGATGGCGCATATGATGATTATTCAACCAATTTGTTACTAAGTGAGATCATGATCCAACAGAATTCAGGTAGGGGATTGAATCGGTCATAGATACTGTACAAACAAAGAACTTCAGAATGTCTCTACTTTTTTCTCTTTTTCCTTTTTTACAAGTTTTAAAGATAAAAGATTTCTTCAGGAAATCCAGTTTACATATAGGCATGAAGAATGATTATGCACGATTGTGCACATCATTTATGTAGCACAAGCAGTTTCCTCAAGAATATAAAATTATGAAGCTTAGAGCCCGAGCTGGAATAAAAAATCAGAAGCCAGCAAACCAAGAGACTAAGTCATGATTATAACAAGTGCTAGATTTGATAAACAAATGAAATTTGACTGTCATTAACAACTTGACAGCTTCAACAGGTCTGA
>CM025849.1:33623675-33649267 GCA_003952965.2 Morella rubra
CCCGTTCAAACACTCTCTTTTGAAGATTCCACCTTTTATTTCTGAAACCCTAATTCGTCCCACTTCATTCTCATACTACAAGAACCTAAATTTTTTGGCTTGGAGAAACCTAAATCTCCGAACTAAATTCCTTTTTTTGACCCCGTATTAGTGTTAGACTGAGTTGTTAACAATGACTAAAGTATACGGAACCGGTGCGTACGATTTCAAGCGGCACCGAGTGGCGGAGTACCCGGTGGAGCAGCTAGCTGAGAAGCCAGTGGAGGCGAAGCCCGGCACAGCGCTCCCGAGCACGATAACCCTGTCCGAGATTCAGCGGGACAGGCTTACTAAGATAGCAGTGGAGAATTGGTCAATAGCCAGTGGTGTCACGAAGCCCGAGAAGCTATTCGACCCCGAGCTGGTCAAGGAGATATACAAGACGGAGCTGCTGGTGAAAGGCGGGAGAAAGCCTGTTCCGTTGCAGAGGGTGATGATCTTGGAGGTCAGTCAGTATCTGGAGAACTATCTCTGGCCGAATTTCGACCCCGAAATGGCGACGTTTGAGCACGTGATGTCGATGATAATTATGGTTAATGAGAAGGTAAGCTTTTCGGTATTATTTGTCTTTTTGGTTGCTGGCGAATTGTAGGAAAATAGATCCACCGAAAAATATTGGGTTTTAAATGTAAAGGAAGATAATTGTCGGGGTAAATTCATCATATACTCTTGTTGTTTCTATGATAAAAGAAAAAAGAGTGTAAAGTGTACTCTTTATGTTGGTGGAATACCTGCTTTTCTCTTAGTCGAGTTCGAAAATATGTTCTTGAGAATTAACCAACAGTGAATTATGAGGTCTCAACATTCCCTTTTGTGGCAGTGGGGATTGAACGAAATTGCAAGCTATGGTGAGCTTACAGGATTACATTTTTGAACTTGCAGTTTCGAGAGAATGTGGCAGCTTGGGCATGCTTTTATGATCGGAAAGTTGTGTTCCAGCAATTCATTGAGAGCGTTCTTCGGCTGAAGGAGGTTTGAACTTTAGTTCCAGGGGAATGTCAATATGTACAGAATAGGCATTTAGGCTTCCGGAATATTGCATGACTAGTACAATACGTATACATAAGCGTGGGTGTTTGTTTATGCTATGTTTGTTGGTCTATGAAATTGGTCGAAAATAGGTTGCCTCACAAATGGATTGTACTTCATGTGGGCCACTGGCGTCCAACCTCACATCCATAAAGCTGTGTAACATGGTATAATACTTGATATCCCTCAACAATTTACCTAGCATAACAAAGATATGTAGTGGATGAGCCTCTGGGGGAACTTTGTTATCACACTTTCACTCTGAACTTTCTCTTGATGTTAGTGACCCCAATTTAGATGAACTTTTAGTATTGACAATGTTGCTTGTATTCAAGTTATTTGATGCTTAACTAGAAAAAAAAAAGGTTATTTGATGTTTGATTCAACTGCTTAACCTCTTAGTTAAACCCCAACATCTCTTTTCTGTAAATCATCTGCATCTTATTGGTCAAGGGCTGGATGTCTTTACTGTTGCAGTGATTCTTATTTATAAGTAGTAAGTACATAGTTTCTTTCCCTTTTCCAGCAGCCGCTACCAACTGAGGGGAGTTCTTGAAAGCTTCATTTAGTGCTTCTTTAATTTTTAATTTCTTTCATTGGCACAGTATTGGTCGATGTTGTCCTTTTTGTAATCAGTTGCTTTTCTGCACAGTTAGGTGCTTCTCCAGGATAGATTTCGGATTTTCTTCTATCACCATGAACTTGGGTTGTTTCGTTAGTATGTGGACTCATAACCAAGTATATCTCATCCAGTGTTTAAATGGGTAGTTGTTGTGACCTAGCATACGCACTGTTCACAGGGAATATTCAACTGATATCTGTCTTACAGTGTATCAAATTCCAAAGGTGGTTATGAATTTGGCTTGTTGAAAGAACTTCTTCGCATTTTCTTTGTGGGAACTTGGGTTGACTTTTTCATCTGATTATGTGATAAACTTGTATAACCCGTGACATCTGATGAATTTCGATTGTAATTGTAGGGAAGAGAATTGAGCATAGCGGAGAAGACAAATTACTTGGTTTTCATGATCAATGCCTTTCAGGTATTCTAGCCTCCGAATATATGCTTTGTCAATACATGTAGATGTTAGAAACAAAGACTATTTGGTGGGTTCCATGTGTGCACTATCCTTTTCACATTATGTGTTAACTATCAATCTTGTACTCCATCTCGCAATAAGTTGTCATATATTAGATTTAGTCATTTGAGCTATAAAATATTACCTGTTCTTTGAGTAAATTAGTGAAGGGCAGTCTTTGAAGACTGCTTTTCTAACTTCTCACGGCAAAGAACTCCAAACACTTGTATAAAACATACCTGTGGGCAATTGTTTGGAGCTGCATAAGATATACTACTCAAATGATTAGAAGTAATCTAAGGACTTCTAAATTCAAGTCCACCCTAGAGACACTCATGATTAGTGTATTTGACATACATGTGCCTGCCTGCGTTTATACACATACTAGCGTACATGTACATGCATGGGTTCTTCTTCTTTGTCTGCTAATTTATTGTAAAACTTTGTGTAATAGAGTTTGGAGGATGAGGTTGTCAGTGAGACGGTGTTGAGATTAGCAAGTTTACAATCATGGCACAGTTTGTCATATGGTCGTTTTCAGGTATGACTGTAACCTTTATCTTGAACCTATTTCCATAGTAGGTGGAATGGATTTGTATGTGCCCACTGTGACTTGATATATTTTCTTGCCTCTGTAGATGGAGCTTTGTCTTAATACGGAGTTGATTAAAAAATGGAAAAGAATGATAAAGAGGGAGGCTAAGGAGGCAGTGAAGCAAGGAGAGCTTTTTGACCTCTCAACTAAGCTTGAAGTGAAATTCTTGAGAAGTCTTATTGAAGAATTTCTGGAGGTTTTATCTTGCAAAATTAAGTAATTTTTTTTTAATTAGCTATAATTTTCATTCCACTAGGTGTTTATGGTTAAGCTTGTCAATTGTATCAGGTACTTGATTCACAGGTTTTCCCCCAGCAGCTGTGCCTCAATGAAGGTGATGTAGTAATAGATGCTAATGGTGTGACGCTGGTTGATGATGCTTCTGTTTTGTACTGTGAGAGGTTTATGGAATTTCTTATTGATCTCTTGAGCCAACTGCCAACAAGGAGGTAAAGTTGCACCCTGCAAATAATTACTTGTCTTTTTGTTTTCCCAATGCTGTGTGTGAGTGTGTCCCCTTGTGTTCAAGTTTTGAGCAGCTAACATGGATGCCCTCATATGATTGATTGCTAATATGTTTTTGGTCAACTGAGTTTGCTTTTCTTATCTATAACACACTTTCCCTTTGTTTCTATGTTTTTCAAGTTGGGCTCATTGTTTTTTCTTCTTCTTCCTCCCTATATGTGGAAAACACTCTTATTATCCAAAAAGAAAATTGCACAAACCCTTTGCTGTTCTCCACAGTATTGTGACATTGGTTTCTCTTTCTGCCGAATATTCTTAGGTGTCTTTAGTTTCTGCTGATATCTTAAAATGCTTTGGTCAATGGATTTCTCATTCTATTTTTTTTTTTTTTCAAATTTTTTTTCTATAAAATCGATTAATTTCGTTTCTTTTTCTGCCAATAAAGGTACCTAAGACCTCTTGTTGCTGATGTAGCTGTGGTTGCCAAATGCCATTTAAGTGCTCTCTATAGACATGAGAAGGGAAAACTCTTTGCACAACTGGTTGACTTGTTGCAGTTCTATGAGAAATTTGAGATTAATGATCATGTTGGGACACAACTGACGGATGATGAGGTGCTCCAGTTTCATCATGACCGGTTCCAATCTTTTCAGCTTCTTGCCTTTAAGAAGATCCCCAAGGTTTGTTTCTAAGCAGAAATTTGTCATTTGTTTGATTTTACAAAGTTCCTCTTTGTTAATAAATGTGAAGAACAGTTCTTCCCCTCAAATAAATTTTAAATTTGGTATGTGTCTTGCTTTTAGTTGCGAGAGGTTGCATTGGCTAACATTGGTGCCATCCACAAGCGTGCTGATCTCTCTAAGAAGTTGTCCGTGCTTTCCCCTGAAGAGTTGAAGGATTTGGTTTGCTGTAAGGTTTGTAAGCGGATGAATGAATCCTTATTGCTTTTTGTCAGTTTTTTCAGTTTTGGACTAATTATCTTTGTATGGAGTTTACGACAGTTGTTTTTCTTGCGTTTGGTTTAAGGCCTTTACTTCTAGGCATTTAATACAGTGGTAATTTTTGTTGCTGGTAACTGCTAAAATTTTCAATCTGTCCACTTTAATTAACCAGGCCTTTTCTGATGTTTTCATTTTTCAATAATGGCACCTTGACCTTCTGTTCTTACTTTGTGTGAATCTTCATCATTTTAAGAGGTACAAGATTAGCTGTTCGTTTCATAGAACAACAGTGAGGAAAGCGTAGTTTTGGTGGTTCTATATAAGTTTGATCCTTGCTTTTTCTTGTTGGGTTTTCTTCTTTTCTTCTTCTTCTTCTTCCCCTTTCTTCCTTTTTGTGTTCCTGTTTGTTTTTCTTTGTTGTTGTTGGTGGGGGGGGGGGGGGGGGGGTCCGTAAAGTCTTGTTAATGTTAGTTAGTTTTTTACCCGTGATAGGTCGGTCTTTGATACAAAAATTTTGCAAAAAAAAAATAAAAATGGTGTGATCTTTGATTAGTCTGCCGACTGATAAGTTGGTTATAATGTCTGTTTTGATTATCTGTAATGTTTCTGGAGATATAATGTAACTAAATTCAGTTTCTTGCTTAGGGAGTTTTTTGAAAGTGGGTAAGTAGGATGAAAAATTGTTTGGAAGAAATTTTAGGTTGCTGTTTTATGTAAGTTATTTTGGGGTTTGGGGAAGTGGATCAATAGTATTGATTGGGTAGAATTTTTAGACTTGTTTAGTAGGGTTTTGTGATTATGTTAATGGATAATTGTCAGCGAAACAAACAAAATTGAATATAATAGGTGAAATAAATAAGAAACAATCCGAACAACGAAAATAGGGAGCTCTGCCCTGTTGCACCTTCAGGGTGGGGTGGCCACGCTGTGGGGTCTCGCGATTCATCTTGTGAGCCTGCACGGCACAACATACGGTCTTCAGGTCCACCCCACAGGGTATCACAATCAATCTCACAGCAAATCGTCACCATGTAGGATCTTGTGGTCACCCTGCTAGGTCAAGGACACCCCTCAGGGCCTTGAGCTACCACTTTGTCCCCCTCATCCTGGTGTGGCCTCAGACCTCCCTTGAGGCATGTATGTTTTTTGTTTTATTTAAATGCACTTTTTTTTTTCGGAGAAAGCTGGAGCTACTGGAGCTACTGAGCTGTTATTCTCAGGAACCAGGGAAAATTTGTTCGAGGGAGTCTAATGAACAGAAAATTGGATCTCTTAACTTGTTTGGGAACCAAAACTGAGAGAGAAAATTTCTCCAAGAATGGAGTAAATCGTCCCTTCCCGAACATGGCCTTATTATTCTTTTGCAATATTTCTGGAGCAATTCCGGAACTTGTTTGGGAACCAAAACTGAGAGAGAAAATTTCTCCAAGAATGGAGTAAATCGTCCCTTCCCGAACATGGCCTTATTATTCTTTTGCAATATTTCTGGAGCAATTCCGGCACACTGACCATTGCCATTTGGCTTTTTGTTAGTTAGTTGATACTTGCAGTGACTTGAAATCTCCAATCGCAAGAACATTTTGGCTGTAAAATTTAACTTTCATTTACTCTCCCTTCTCCTGCTCACCTCTTGCATGTGTGGATATAAACATATTGTTGTATAGAGTGCGGTACTTTGGAAGTAATACTGTAGCTAACATTCTTCTGCTTTATGTAGCTCAAACTGATCTCGGAGGAAGATCCCTGGTCAGAAAGGGTTGATTTTCTTATTGAAGTCATGGTCTCCTTTTTTGAGAAACAACAGTCTCAAAAAGAAGCCATAAATGCTCTGCCACTTTACCCAAACGAGCAGATTATGTGGGATGAAAGCCTTGTACCGAGCATAAATTACTCGGGTGAAGGTTGCCTGGCTCTTCCTAAACTGAACTTGCAATTCTTAACACTTCATGATTATCTTCTGAGAAATTTTAATCTGTTCCGTCTTGAATCAACGTATGAGATTCGTGAGGATATTCAGGAAGCAATACCCCATCTCCTTGCCTACATTAATAGAGAAGGAGAAACTGCTTTTCGTGGTTGGTCAAGAATGGCTGTGCCAGTTAAAGAATTTAAGATCGCTGAGGTAAAGCAGCCAAACATTGGAGAAGTCAAACCAGCCTCTGTTACTGCAGAAGTCACTTTTAGTATTTCCAGTTATAAGGCACAAATAAGATCGGAATGGAACGCCCTTAAAGAGCATGATGTTCTATTTTTACTCTCTATTCACCCTTCATTTGAGCCTCTTAGTGCTGAAGAAGCCTCCAAGGCAAATGTGCCACAGAGGCTTGGCCTTCAATATGTGAGGGGATGTGAGATTATTGAGATCCGTGATGAGGATGGAACTCTCATGAATGATTTCACAGGAAGAATTAAACGAGATGAGTGGAAGCCGCCAAAAGGGGAACTGAGAACTGTAACTGTTGCTTTAGATACAGCACAATACCACATGGATGTGAACAATATTGCAGAGAAAGGGGCAGAAGATGTCTATGGTACATTCAATGTGTTGATGAGAAGGAAGCCTAAAGAAAACAACTTCAAAGCAATTTTAGAGTCTATAAGAGATCTTATGAATGAGTATTGCATTGTACCTGACTGGCTGCACAATATATTTTTGGGCTATGGGAATCCTTCAGCAGCACAATGGACTAATATGCCTGATCTTTTGGATATGGTAGATTTCAAAGATACTTTTCTTGATGCAGACCATTTGATGAAGAGCTTTCCAGATTATCAGGTCACTGTTTTTCTTGTGTACTTTTGATGTGCTGAGATTATTATTATGGTCTTTAGAAATACAGCTAGATATTATTGGTGCTTTTTGTATTTGAATACCAGATGGTTGCATTGTGAAGAATAAATGTGAGATAGAGATTACCTTTTCCTTCTGTTCTATTAGGTCTGTGTCGTAAATCCAGATGGCAGTGAAAACTTGCATCCAAGGCCACCTTTTCGAATTAGGCTTCCCAGGATGCTGAAAGGTGGTCCCAGGATCATGCGCTCCCTGGGAATAAGATGTCTGCTGAATCAACTGCAAATGATGTCAACACATTGGATGCTGGTTGTGAAAAAGAAAAACTCGTTGTTGAGACATATACTCCTTCTGACCCAGGTCCTTATCCACAAGATCAGCCAAAACAGAACTCAATCAGATTTACCCGTACACAGGTGTTATGCAACTCTTTTCAATTGCCACAGGGTTATTTTCTCATTTGTGTTTAATCTTTTTTTTTTTTTTTTTTTTTTTTAATTATAAGTTGTGATGCTCTTGATCCCTTTGACTATTGCTTGTACTCCTACATCAAATTCTACTTTTAGCAGTGTCTTATCTCAGTTACGTATGATCAGATTCATGAATTAAAGTTTGAATTGAAGTTTGAATATCTTTTGAATGAAGTTTGATTGTGACATTTGCTTGTTGACTAGATCGTCCAATGGGCCTTAAATGTGACTTGTATTTTTTCTTTTAATCTTTGAAGTTTGCAATTGCCAAATAGAAAGGGTCCCTTTGTTTTTATTTAATTGGTGAACTTGTAGTCATAGTGTGACTACACTGTAATGTTCTGATTAGATCGATGGTAGAATCTAATGAGGATGATTACATGGGAATAGTTTTCAATTCAAATCCCTGTGCATCATGAGTCGAAAGGAACACTAGTTAAGAATACTTAACGATAGAAGGCTTGAGATGAGGAAACTAGCTAAAATATCTGTCCCATGAGTGTTCGTCTTACAGGAAAGAGAAATAAAAGGTATGAGAGGGTGAGATGGACTAAAATTTATTCTGAGGCATTAATTCGCAGTCTTTTGGTTGACTTGTATTGATAAGATGGACGAGAACTTAGTTGATAGTGGAACTAATTTGTTTGACTACCGAACACTATCAGAATGCAAAGACTCCTAGTCTGAAGTTCTCTTGCTTTTTATTACTTAGTCTTTTTTTCATGAGCATCTGATAATATAATCTTGATGCGTTCTGTTGTAAATAGCGCTTTATATTAATGGTTATGTGGTACAGCACTTTTTTGGATCCTCAATCTATATTTCAAAGATCGACTTTAATTCGTGTAGTTTTGTGAATAAACTAGTGCTGGTGCGAATCCTTTGGAAATTTTTTAAGCACTGAATTAAATATGCAACTGGAGTTTAGTCTTTGTGTTTCGATATTCTGCTTCTGGATCCTTCCCATTTAGGTACTGGTAACTGTGTGAATATCACTCATTTTGAAAGGAACAAACATCGAACGAATCTCAGATATGTTACAGTGTCTTTAAATACTTCTAATCTTTTGTGCTGCACAGATTGGAGCAATCATCTCTGGTATTCAGCCTGGACTGACTATGGTTGTGGGTCCACCTGGTACGGGAAAGACTGATACAGCTGTGCAAATCCTGAATGTACTTTATCACAATTGCCCTTCTCAGCGAACGCTAATAATTACTCATTCAAATCAGGCTCTGAATGACCTTTTCGAGAAGATAATGCAGGTGTGGATGGATTATCACTTTGTGATAATGACATCCTTCTGCCCTTTGGCTTGTAAAATGATTCTGTTTGTGCAGTAATTAAGTTGTAGTTCGTACAGTTCATTTTGCTTCTTGTAGGATTTAATGCGTATTTCTGTTGATTGTTTCAGAGGGATGTACCTGCACGCTATCTTCTTCGACTTGGTCAAGGTGAGCAAGAGCTAGCTACTGATCTTGACTTTAGCAGGCAAGGCCGTGTAAATGCTATGCTTGTTCGTCGACTGGAATTGCTTAGTGAGGTGGAGAGGCTGGCAAGATCTCTCCAACTTCCTGAGGATGTTGGTTATACTTGTGAAACGGCTGGATACTTTTGGCTGCTTCATGTATACTCACGCTGGGAACAATTCCTGGCCGCTTGTGCTGAGAACAAAGATAAACCAGCTTTTATTAAAGACCGCTTCCCATTTAAGGAATTTTTTTCCAACACACCACACCAGGTTTTTACAGGTGAGTCATTTGAGAAAGACATGAGAGCAGCTAAGGGTTGCTTTCGCCATCTCAAGACTATGTTTCAAGAGCTTGAAGAGTGTAGGGCATTTGAATTGCTCAAGTCAACAGCTGACCGAGCAAATTATCTGATGACCAAGCAGGCAAAGATTGTAGCAATGACTTGCACTCACGCAGCTCTAAAGAGGAAAGATTTTCTTCAGTTAGGTTTCAAGTATGACAACTTGTTGATGGAAGAAAGTGCCCAGATATTGGAGATTGAGACCTTTATCCCCATGTTGCTTCAGAGGCAAGAAGATGGTTATGCACGGCTTAAACGCTGCATTTTGATTGGTGATCATCACCAGTTGCCTCCAGTTGTGAAGAATATGGCTTTCCAAAAATACAGTCACATGGATCAGAGCCTATTTACAAGGTTTGTTCGGCTGGGCATTCCTTATATTGAGCTAAATGCCCAGGGTAGAGCTAGGCCAAGTATTGCCAAACTCTACAACTGGCGGTACAGGGACTTGGGAGATCTTCCTTATGTGAAAGAGGAGGCAATCTTCCATAAAGCAAATTCTGGATTCTCATATGATTATCAGTTAATTGATGTGCCTGATTACCAAGGGAGAGGAGAGACTGCTCCTTCTCCCTGGTTCTATCAGAACGAGGGAGAAGCTGAATATGTTGTCAGTGTTTATATGTACATGCGTTTGCTAGGTTACCCTGCTAATAAGATATCCATCTTGACAACTTACAATGGGCAGAAACTTTTGATCCGCGATGTCATCAATAGAAGATGTCTTCCATATGACTTCATTGGTCCACCCAGCAAGGTAAACTACTAGCTTACCCTATTATGATAGAACTTTCAGACGACTCAGCCAATAACAAGTCAGGTGGATTTTTCCTCTTAAGGTTTCGCTTATTAAATTTCCTGGGTGCATGTTAAATCTGGTTAATCAACCCTAACCATCCGTGGAAATTTTGAATGGATTGATGTTGCCTAGCTTAGATGGTGAAATTTACGACAATCTTTTTGGAGGCGGCCAGATGGAGATCTGGCAGTATCCATTATAGGGCTTCCTAATCCCTTGGCCTGTGTAGCACCAAGGAGGACTATGCAAAGCAATAATTTAGTAGGGCCAGACTTTGACATCACAGTAATTACTGTTTTCACTAATTTTTGTCTGCAGGTTACAACTGTTGATAAGTTTCAAGGTCAGCAAAATGATTTTATATTGCTGTCTCTTGTTCGCACTCGCTTCGTTGGTCACCTACGTGATGTTAGAAGATTGGTTGTTGCAATGTCGCGGGCCCGACTTGGCCTTTATGTGTTTTGTCGCCGTTCTCTGTTTGAGCAATGCTATGAGTTGCAGCCTACATTTCAACTTCTGCTTCAGAGACCTGATCACCTTGCCCTCAATTTGAATGAGATCACACCATATACAGAGCGGCCTGTGGAAGATACTGGACCTACCCATCTTGTCAGTGGTGTTGAAGAAATGGCAAGCATTTTTAACTGGAGGTGGCAGGTATGCCTCTCTTTGTCTCATGATAAACTTCTCTCCTCATTAATGCAGGATCAGGGGCATCAATTAGGAAGAATCGTTCTTTTTGTGACGAAGATTCATTTTAACTTGTATGATTCACTGAATTCTGAAGTTGAGACAATCAAACTTGATGACAGGAGCAATACATGAGACGCCAACCTGATACTGTCATGGACCACTCGGTTGCATATGAAGGGCAAAATGGTCAACAAAATTCAACACCCCTGTACGATTCCATGGACACTGATATAATTGCAGCTGCCAACGGTGCAGAAAGGGTGGTGCCTCATGAAAGCACCATAGAAGAGGATACAAAGGCGGAGGGGCTTAGAAGTGGTCAAAACGGGGATGTGCCACTTGTGAATGCAAGTGTGAAGGTAGTGGATAAAGACAGTAGATATGATGAGACTGATCAGCAACCTGAAAGCAATTCAAATGACGGAGGCACAATGGAAGAGTAGTCTAGTTAAACAGTGCTCCTCACAAAGTGCAGTCTCTTCCCCCCCAGCATTTTTAGACGCATAAATGACCTGGAGATTTAGCTTTTATGTCAATTGGTGCCAACAAGCAAAGGCCTTCGGGTAACTGAGCTCTTAACCCACTCTGACAGCAACCTACTTTACACTTAATCGGTGTTTGGGTGAAATAACCGGGATTCAAAACTTACATCTGTGGATCCAATATTCGACTCTTAAGAGCAAGTGGTCTGAGACTCCTGGTAGGAATAGAAGACCCGTTCTGCTGTACACTGCCAAATTTGTAGAAAATGTTTGTCTTCTGCGGTTTGGGCGAAACATCCTGTGTACCCAATGTTAATTGCAAGTAAAACGTCACTTCATTTCGGGATTACCTATTTGAGTTCACAATTTTAAATTTTTTTCCCCTTTGATAGTGTTTAAAAATATCGCGCACTTGCATTATTAGCTGAATTATTATATTTCTCAGACCTTTCCTTCAATTGATCTTGTACTAACCACTTCTATAGTGTAGGAAACATTCCTGTGGTTGGGCATCATGATGGTCGGGCTGCTAATCGTGTGGCCCATTATTTGGCAAAGTGGGCAGCTAGGGAGAATGTAGTAGGAAACATCCTGCTCATTGTATTCCCCTTGATGTAACTTAACGCTGACAATCCTCCTCCCTGAGTTTGTTCCCTTTGCTGATGTTTGAATGAATATTTACCACTTCTATAGTGATTGGGTCCAGCTAAAAACGGGCTTTCTCATTTCTTCTACCGGCATGAAACTTGCGCACATAAAGGCTTTAGGTAACTCCAGAAATGATGCTTCAAGGACTAAATTATCCATCTTGGGAAGCTATCTGTAGCCCTAAGGAAATGGGGGCTTGGGATTGAGGCGTTTTTATGATTTGAATAGCGCCCTACTATCTAAATTGGGTTGGCTCATGTATAAAAGCCCCGACTCCCTCTGTGCTAAAGCTCTGGCCGCTATGTACCTTAAAGGCAATACTCTTTTGACAGCTCCAGCCCCTCAAGAGAGCTCGTGGATATGGCAGGGCATCTTATTACTTCAAGCCATGAAAGGGATGAAGTGGGGCTAAGTAGAGTTCTTAAAATCAAAATTATCAATAGAGAATAAAATTCTCTTTTCACAGAGATATTCTGAGTTTTATCTCTGGTAAGTGGATTGCCAACACTGATGAGTAGATGGGATATTTCTGGCTGTTGGTAGAAATTCCTTCTTCTTTTTTTTTTCTCTTTTTCTTCGGATATTGTAGAAATCTCTGTCAGACTCCAACCACTTGTCGCGATAGATGTAGATATTGTAAAAAAAGGAAGAAAAATACCAAAATTCCGGCACTAGTAAACATTCTGAAGTATATTTCTAAAATGATAAATGGCTTTAACACACCAAAATCCACATCCGCTTTTGCATAGATGAAAAAGATAAGGTACCAAAAGTTGGCCAATCGACGAGTTTGCAGCTCCAAATAGAGAATCAAAAAGGAGTTGAGGGGTCTATATTCCCAGTCTTGGTGTACAACAAGTATCTAACCAAAGGAACTAATGAGACAATTAGGAGCAACAAATGTCGACTTGTCTTTGACTGCTCCTGTTTACTGCATGCAGCAGCTAATTCTGCTCTCACAGTGGGGTTGCAAACAAAGATATCTCTGGCACCTCTGGACTGAAGTTAAAGCAAATTGACGCTCTGTCAATTGCTTTGCAGATGAAGATCTCTGGCTCCACTGGTCATCCCAGTTCGACTACTTCTAGAATACAGGATTTCGTGAAGCCATTCATCAGAAATGCGCTCGAAGAAGAAAAACTGCTTCCCATTATGATCAGTCTCATACTCCAAATGATGCTGTACAAGGGTACTGAGATGCCTCTCGAACTTTTACTGTGAATGGGCGAGAAAAATGTATCGTATTGATATAAATGATGATTCAGAACTCAATTGAACTTCAGAAAGTCCCTACATCATACGCAGGATCAGATATCCTTGCCTTGACATCATTTCAAAAGGACTGTCTCTGTCAATGACCAGTGTCAGGAAGAAAAGTGAATTGTCCTAGCAAGCTTCTGTGAAAGATATTAAGAGAGAGAAATTAGAGACTTGTAATCCGCTACTTAGAGAATTTTTACTTGAAGAAAACTCAAGAACTCACCTCTTTTCGAACAACTGATTCACTCTGCTCAAAAGCACATACCAAAAGACACAAACATGATAAGAAGATCTTCAATTGCCATATGGTGAAATGGAGAACAGCAGTGGAAGGTTGCTCAAAAGATAACAGATCATATACGCCTGCCTCTGCTTCCTGTATTTGCAATCCGATGGCTCATCAATCTCCGAAAATCTGGAATTTCGAAAAAATGCACCATACGATTAAGGAGACAGAAGGATAGAAAAACACTAGACGAAAATTATCAATGAACGAAAATGCTAGAAAAGCGCATTTATCGAAGATTGAGAACAGGAATTGAGTGAAATTTACTAAAACTTAGCGGGCGGGGGAAAAGAGCACAAACCTTAGGGTTCACTTACAGGACAAATTGTTGCCGTCGTCCAATCTCTGGCGCCCGTACAGTAGCAAGAAAGTGCGGCAGGCTCTTGCTAGACGCTTAGCTTTTGAATCCATTCGATCAATCATTATGTTGGGGACGTGAGCAGTCTTGAGCCATTCTTTTCCTCTTTTCCTTTTCCACTGTCTCTTCAGCAAAGGACAATTTCAATTTCTACAAGTGAAAGGGAGGCGGGCAAGCCCTCTTCTGGCATGTGCTCGAGCTTTTCGCACACCACAAAACCAATTTTTCAAGAGAGGTGAGATGTTGAAACCCATTCTTGTCAAGAGATTTCAAATCCCGAAAGTGAAGATGCGAAGGTCGATCAAACCGGTGGGCAGCAAACCCGCCTCTGGGAAAGATTTCACACCTTTATGTACTCCGTCGATTTTAATGTTGTAAGAGAGGAGAGGTTTTGCAAACCCCACCTATCCGGTTGGCAAATAGTTTGTCGCAATAATCGATGGTAAGTGAATTCAGATTGGAAGGCAATCCGCCTTCAGGAAACGACTCCATTTGTCCACAACCATTATCCGCAAAGTTAAAAGGAGGGAAGGAGTAGGTGCATCTTGTCAGGCAGTGACGTCAGACTCCTACAACCACGACCTCAAGCGATGTAAGATTGGGGGCACGCAATCCTCCTTTTGG
The DNA here is from genome assembly GCA_003952965.2 of Morella rubra. Classification (NCBI taxonomy): domain Eukaryota; kingdom Viridiplantae; phylum Streptophyta; class Magnoliopsida; order Fagales; family Myricaceae; genus Morella; species Morella rubra. The sequence goes on from CM025849.1 coordinate 33,638,047, forward strand.
AAATGATACAAATTTATCGCACCCCCCGATTTGTATCTTTGAAATCACCAAATCACGTTCATGTTGTTCTGGAACTGTAAGACATTCCAGATTGCACATGAATCAATTGTTAAATCCTTAAGCTTTGGGAATAATTCCAGCGGAAAGGACCTCAGAGAATCACAGCTCCCCCACAACGACAACGTTTCGAGGGACGAATAGTTCGTGTCTATTGGCAGCTCCAACTTAAGAGAGGAATCGATACTTACGGATTTTAGTGCTGAAAGTAGACCACCCCAGGGAAGGGACACAAGTGACTCGCAGTCAGTAATTTGTAGCTCTTGAAGAGGACTGTTGGAGTCCATAATTCCCTCCAGGGACGCCACTTCATTCACTCATTAACTTCCAGCTTCCGCCTTCCAGTCGGCAGTTCCTCTAACACAATCTCCGCATCTTCCGACATTGCCCCTAATTGACTCCTTAGGAGTGAAGCCACCAGCTTCGGACATGAATCAATCTCGAGTTTGGCTAAAGAAGGAATATGGATGGGCAACCCTCCTGTTAGCTTAGGGCAATCCTTGATACAGAGCTCTTTAAGATCAGGAAAACCTCCACCTTCATTTTCAGCACTACTGGATGATAACCATTCCTCCCACCCCGACATCTTCTCGAACCTGAGAACTTTCAGGCCTCCAAATGGCTGAATCGAAGAAGAACCAGTACTACTATTGCCACAAACTCACGACCCACTGTAACAACTCCATTCAAACCAACAATAGAGAGTTCCTTCAGAGAGCAAAGCTGACCAAATGGTGGCAAACTGCAGACATTTCTACACTCCGACTAGATGAATAGAAGTTATACAAGAGAATGAGTGATGTCCTACCCAATCTGGAAAAATTCCACCGCCATAGCCTTTGATAGTGAGACTTTTCAAGCTTGTATGGGGCCGAAGACTCTCTAGTACAATTCTTTCACTTTCTGACCTCGGAGTTGTAGCATCCCATTCCAACGCCAACTTCTCAAGGTGCTTCTTATCCTTCAGGCCCGCATTCAAGGCATCCTTAGGAGGTACAACATTTTGGAGCTTCGAAATAGAAAGTGTTCCTTGAAGATTCTTGAGTTTCCCCAACTCCCGAATGGAAGACCCACTGCCTTTGCCAACCACAAATTTTGTCAATGTGTGAGACATTTGAGACTACCAGCTGTTCTGGCATCTTCTTTATCCCCGTTCCAGCTATATCTAGTGCCGTAAACTAGTGAGTTTCCACATATGCTTTGGCAACGCAACGAGGTGCTTACAACCTGATAACTTCAATGTCTGCAAGTTGATTAACTTACATGTGGATTTAGGCAGTCTCTTAATCCTTGTGAAAGAAAGATCCAAATAACGAAGATGTTTAAGTTTGCCAATTGAATTGGGCAAATGAGTGATATCATAATTGTGAGGGAGAGAGAGAACCCTTAAGCAACTTAGCATTGGCAACACATTCTGTAAAAGGTTTTTACCAAACATTCTGCTTTGCCATGATGATGAATCTAGCGCCAGAAGGTGCGCAAGTGCTTGACCTTGGAAAGAGACTCTTCGAACTTCCCAAAAGTATCCAAACTTGCACCAGAACATGAGAAATGTCGAGTCATCTTCACAATTTTGTTTGTCGTGTCACCCTGCTCCAACGTAACGCTAAATTGTCCGGCCACGGATTTCGCCAAATCGTGGATGAGATCATGCATTCCAAACAATGATTTATTGTCACTCGATTGTTGTAATAATGATCTCGCCACGAGATCAAGGAAGTAACGATGACCAACTTCTTCCATGGTTTCAAATTTTGATGGTTGCAAGAAACCTTCTGCCATCCAGAGCAAGACTATTCGATCTTTTTCCAGATTAGAATCTTTTGGAAATATCGAACAATAAGCAAAACATTGCTTTAGATGTGATGGCAGATAAATGTAGCTCAATCTTAGAGCAGGCTGAATGTTTGTCTCGTTAATTGCAAATCCCATAAATCGCTTCCCAATATCTTACTCCATTCATCCGCATCTAGTTTAGACCATAAAAGAGCTCCAATTGCCTTGACCGCCAATGGTAGACCTTTGCACTTTTTTATAATTTGTCTACCGATTGCTTCTAGCCCTTATGTGAATCAGCGCAAACGTCACCGAATGCTTGTTTTGCAAATAGTGACCAGCAATCGTCATCTGATAATTTCTCTACGCGATGAGTTGCACTAGCGTGCATGGCTCTTGCAACACTGTCGTTGCGTGTTGTAATCACTACCTTACTTCCTTGGACCCCAAACTGCAACAGCTTGCTCAGAAACTCCTGATGAACAGGATCTTCACTCCAGACATCATCTAAAACAATTAGAAATTTCTTCCCCAACAGATTCCCTTTCAGTTCTTCTTCAACCTTAGTCGGATCCTCAGCAATGCAAGGTGATGAAGTTACTGCCTCTATAATTGATTTCTGTACCTTGGATACCACAAATTCATCTGAAATACAAGACCATACTTCAAGGTTGAAATGCTCCTTCACGCTGCTGTCATTAAATACAAGTTTAGCAAGGGTGGTCTTGCCAACACCCCCCATGCCGACTATGGCAATCACACTCTTCTTATCGCCGCTTAATGCATCTTCTGAGAGTAGCAATCAATTATTGCTTCTTATCATCATTCCTACCAAAAGTATCAGATTCTTCAATGGAAGGAGTCGTGGGCAATCTTTTGATTGGCTCCTTCCAGCAATTTCTTGTAGGCCCATAAGATCCTTTTGTTTGGCTAAGGATCCACTATCTTGCGCCCACGTTCGATAGTAGAGAAGCTACTCTGAACCTTTTACCTCGAGGAAAGTAGAGATGGAGCTTCGTACCTTACCCGTAGCAGTATGGAATTCAGCCACCAACTTGGATCGCATGGCTTCAGTGGCAATCGCGTCCATGATGTCATCTGCATCATAGAGAGCATCTTTGAGCTCATCAATCCAGTCTTTCACAAAAGGCTTCGTAAGTTGCTTTTCCTCGGCGTCTTCAAGCACTGCATTCACGGACAGCACTGCGATCTTCAATTTTCGTAGGAGTCCTTGGGTGAGTTTTTTTCCCCGGATTAAGTCGGCAACGTCGGGAGATGCCAGTTTATCAAATACCACTTGGACCACGGTAGAGAGCAATGCAACTCCCACCTCAGCCATGTTTTGTTCTTTGGAATGGAAGAAATCAGGGGAAATCAAGGAAGGTAATTGCAAACAGCAGAGCAAAGTCACTCGCAACCTCTGTTTTGCTTTTACGCATAAGAGCTTTGGAGATATTTGATGCTACAGGAATTAGCGTATTGGAAAAGTACTGACGGACGTTGCGTGCAGATGATGATAGCAAAAAATAAATTACTTTAACTAAGATATTAATTTTATTATTTGAATTATATTTTTTAATAATAATTACAGAAGTAATTGGGGGCAGTTCATATATTTTTATTGAGTAATTATTTTATTTGTGTGAGATTATGGGACTATACATGTTTTGTGATTATTTGATTTGCATGTAAATTTGCTTGTACCCTGATTAGAATAAAAAAATGACCGAAGTACTTGGCATAGAATATCTTTTTTAAATAAAATTATTGAAATTCCATTTCAATAATTATTTATTTTTAATTTATTTCTTGAATTTGATTTATGTTTAAAAATTTATCTTAAAAAGTTATTTCGGTCATTTTGCATATTTTTCCGTACTAAGGTATGATTTGGACTGGTAGCATACATTGAAGATTTTCAAAAGATACAAGACGTAAATTGCCGTTTTAATATTTTAAGGGTTAAGATTGATTTTGTCCTAGGGCGAATTATGACTTTTTTTCTTTTTAAAAAAAATTATGAAGTGACTTAGAATATATATGATTTGTGGAAATATTTGTTCGTATATTCCATTTCCTTTTAATTTTTTTTATTTGAAGATCTAAAGGTATATCGTGCAATAATTTTTCTTTGGTTCGACAGTTTTACTCATCATGCTAGAGAATAGCAACATGTAAAAGCTTGTGTCCTTTTTTGGAGGGCAACCAAAATAAGCTTTAGGTCCAAAAAAGGCAGATTGGAGCACCTATATCCCAATTCAATCTCGCTTCCAACTCTAGGCCAATATGAATACAGATAAGCAGATTTAAATCCCCAAATTTGAGCCACTTAAACGTAATCGCCACACGTACATTCCGATAGTAATTTTCCTCTTTAGGAGTTTTAAGGCGTGAAAACACCACCTTACTTCTATAGTACGCTTGGGATTGCTTTATATTCGATTCTTTATGCTTCCTATCAAATTTTTTAATGACAATTTATTTTTGGGTAACGAGAACAATTTGCTACCCTCAAACTTTGCACTGGACTCATATGGTAAAACTAAACGATTATGCTGTTGAAATGGATTTTAAACTCTGCGCTTTAGCATATATTGTTTGGACAGTATTACCGAAACTGTAGGTTTTGTATATATCCGTTCGAATGGTTTAGGACGATTTTATAAAAGTTTTGTGCTTTGTTGATATTCCGTTTTATACCGTTCTTTATCGTTTGATACTGTTTTTAATTCGTTCTATACCGTTCTACCTCTTTCTAACTTGTTTTGTAGATTTAGAAAATATCGAAACGATCAAGGCCCAGAGGTCCCCCCACAACCTTAACAAATGGTCAAGATTAGATCCATGCCCGTGCAGTTGTGGTCGAGCGGTCGATAGTCCATCCATGTTGCAAGCAATGTTGGCTGCTATGCAAGAACTTGGTTATAATGATCAAACACGAATCAGCCTATTGGACACGAAAAAAGGTTCTACTTTATCAGCGGCAATATAAATAGAAATCAACTTACTTTATCAGCTTTTTTTTTTTTAAGCACTTTATCAGCCTATTGGACGCTACTCAAGTTGCTTTGGAATATATGCCTCTTCCTGGTTTAGAGGCTGATCGGTGGAAATCTCTGTTTCTCTGTTTCTTCCCTTCTCTTTAGATAGCTCTAGATTCCAATGGCCCATGGTAGGTTACAAACCCTGTAGACTCACAGACGCAAGGAATCAAACCGGCAAAGCACATGGGCTCCTCTTGAAGTTTCACATGAAGGGGCTGGAATGGTTTCAAGAATGCGTGAAGCAATCCAGAAAAATCTCATCATTTCAAGGATTGGAATTGCTTTTTTCAGTGGCCAAGCAATATTTGTTCGCTCCAAAGGAGATTCTGTTGCTTTTATTAAAGGATTGGAATTGTTCTTTCCATTGCTTTAAGTAAAGATGAAGCGATTCCTTTCTTTCTGTCCCGTTTGCACTTCACATACGGTGACTGTGTGATAACCTGTTTAAAAAAAAAAAAAAAAAATTTGAAAAGAGGGAGGTTACATGCCTGGGCTTCGAACCCGGGCCTGATAGTAAACAAAGGGAAACCACTGAGCTACACTTGCTTTTATTTAACAAGTGGTGCGCTTTTATATATATAAGCTGCAGGATTTAAATGAGAAAAATATGGCAGCGCAAGGACTCGAACCGCGGTGCCGGGAAGGATAAAACGGCAAGATAAAAACTGGAGCCATGAGCTCATTTGCTACCATTTGCGACCTTATATTCTATTTAATATTTTGGTTTGTTTGTTATTTTTAAGTTAAACGGTGCGTTTTGATCTTCTTCTTCCTTAACCCTAAAACCTTTCGATTTCTTGTTTCAGTTCACCGTTCGCCGACCTTCGACGTTCTCTCTCATGATTTTCTCTCTCTTCTTCATTTTTCCATCCGTTACATCCATTTTCACCTAAGTTGCGTAGCCTTTTCACCTCCATTGTAAAGATCTCGAAGTTTCTCAGCAAATCATGTGATTTATCGTGTTTAATGGGGGAGTATGAAAGGGCATTAGTTTAGACGTTATTCAATGATTTTTCGACGAAAATTCAAGTTCTCCTCACTTATAAAAAGGGGAGCTCGTTCAGAGGTCGAGCACACCTCTCAAATCTGACCTCCCAAATCATTTTTGAGCCATTTCTCTCTCTCTCTATCAATCCTTAAAGTTTTCGGCTCTTAAGTCGTGCGGGATGCTATGTTGTTCTTCTATTCTAATCACGTGTTTCAATCGTTTAATCCAAATAGAGTTTGATTTCTAAATATTGGTTTGGTAAATGTTAGGTTGTCCTAGAGGCAGTGATATTATTCAAGCAAGACAGGTCAGAGTAACAATACTGTTTTCTTTGGAATTGTGAAATGATAATTTTTTTGAGACATAACTAAGCCTGTTTTGAATTCATGGATTATTGTTTATGCTGAAATATAAATTACTGTTTCTTGTTTTATTACTGATTAATGTTTTCAAATTCCGATGGCAATGCTTATTACTGATTACTGCTGCTGTTGGTACCAACTTACTGATTACTGGTGCACCCATTCTTCGGAGTGGTTTTTGTGTGGGTTCTCCCTAGTGCACGCTTGGCGTTTGTCGCTGAGTCTTAGTAAGGTGAATTTCACATACTGTTGACTTACTTTTGGTTAGCCGCCGAATAAGTCGTTGCACAACCTTGTCATAGGGGGTAAATATGGCTTACTGATATTGAATTTTCTTTCCTAAATTACTGCTGAATCATTCTAAAAAGATATATAGAAACTTTGTTTAAAAGATTATATTGTCAACATTATTTTATTCTCCACTTACTGAGTTGTCGAACTCACTCCGTTAATATGTTTTTATCGTCAGAAAATTTTGAAGAGCATGCGGAAGATCAAGCTTAGCTGACTTGCGGGCTGGGATAGATGAGAATGAAGTCTTATTTCAGAATTCTGTTTTATTGAGAGATTTTATTTTACTTATGTTTATGATTTTAAAGTGAGACCTACTTTAATATTTCGTCTTAAATAAACGAATGAAATCTCTTTATTTTAAGTTTTTTTTTTAAAATATAGAGGAAAGTCCACTGCTGAACCTACGAGGTCTGGGGTGTAGAAGACAGAACATGCCAAAAATTCCCTCACCCTCCACACATTTTCCTTGCACGCATGTGGTGACAGAGAAATGCATACTGTTGAATCACGGAACTGGAAAAAGCCTTAATGGGCTCTGCTCTCTTAAGCAAGAGTCAATCAAGTTTTCTAGGAGCTAAAGGCCCGAACAGGTTCCTTTGGCCCATATACTGAGTGAATGGAAAATTAGTTTCTGGGCAGGAACTAAATCTTCCCCACAGAAAAAAAAAAGACAGCAAATACATTTTTTTCCTCTCCCAAGAATAGTTAAGATACACTATTGTCTTCCACATAATCACCCTCCAAATAAGAATGTACTGCAGCTATTTCACTACAACGATTACAACTTATTCAGATGAAAATGCTTTCTATTTCACTAAAACAAATTGATATTTTTTCCTTGATAGTGTATATAGACGAGAAATGTCAAAAGAACAACCAGAAGGAATTTTGCCCTTTCCTCTACCAGCTTCCTAATGGTAAAACTTCATAATCTAGCCAGGTCATGGCTCTACACTTCACCTTTTACTCTTATGTAGTCCAAGGAGCAGAATATGAGTATTTAAGCAGTATCTACAAGAAATTTCCGAGAAACATAATTACAGGCTCATCTCAAAAGTAACTAGACTGGACCTGCAGGAGGTCAAGTTGGGCCAATAATTTTGCAATCGTTGATTTTAATCTGGGATCACCATACTGGGCTAAATCGATAAGCACCACCTGAGCAGATTCCCCATATGACATTCTGTACTCATCAACCCTTAAAATCCTCTCCAATATCCATAGTGCTTTCTCTTGAGCCTTAACGGTCCCCAATTCTAAAACTTTAATAATTGATTGAATGCCCGACATTCTGGCTATGCAATTGCATCCATTCTCCCAAATTTCATGTTGCAAGAGGGTTGCAAGGGCACCAAGGACAGCTTCATCTGCTAGCCTATCGTCACCTTCCAATATTTGGATCAGTGCAGAAATAGCACCTGCTTTGACCAAACAAAATGTGCTGTTAACGAAGCAGTATCCATCATGAACTTCACAATATGCTCCTGCAGGAGGAGGAATACACAACCAACTTGACTTCCTGGATTTTCTAAGAGATAGTGTATTCTGTGATAACTGGCCTAATGAGGTTGCAGCTCTGCATTTCGCCACCGGTGATACACTTGAGAGCAACTTCACAAGCAAAGGAATCACCCCATGTTCCACCGAGAGTAGCTGTAATTTCTTATCAGAAGGATTGGTGAACCTAATTAATACACCTGCAACACTCTCCACTAATAGGCATGCTGTGGATGTTGAAGTTGCATTGAAATTTGTAACGGAGATCAAGAGTGGCAGCAAATTCTCCCTCTTGAGTACATCTGTCGCTTTTTTATCACTAAGGGGAAGATTGCTAAGTATGCCAATTGCTGCAGCTTTTTCATACTCGGATGTTGATGATGAGATAATATCAATAATGCTATGAATATGGGTTTCTCCAAGCTGTTCAGTTAACTCTTCTGGAAAATCTTTAGAGAGAGTGTAGATCAAATTTAAGGTACCACTCCTAATTTTTGTGTTCTTTTCCTTCAGGAAGGGTAGGAGTAGCTGAATTGCACCATTTTCCTTCATTTTCCTTCTCACTTTGGCAGCAGTTGAATGGACAGCGATGCTGTTTAGTGCTTGCAAGAGATGGCACTGGATTACTGGACTTGAAAGATTTATAAGGGAGAGCACCTGCTGAGCCACATCTTGATTAACAAGAATAGATTCTGACTGAGCGATTATTGCAAGAATTGCTGATGCTGGCTCCCGAAGAGTCATGAGCACAGAAGTCACAGAGAAAAGGAGCTGGAGCAGAGGCACCACTATGCCTGAACTAATCAAGCGCTGAACATTTTCAGTCAAGATGCATAAATTTTGCAATGCACTTAAAGCTGATAGTTTAGATTCGAGTTTCCCTGCATTAAACATGTGGACAAGGGGGTCAATTGCCCCATCTTCTCCAAGGGAAGCTCTGTACTGATCTGTGAGCTCCATCCTAGAGAGTGCTGTTGCCATGAGAATCTTACTCATGTCTGAACCTGCAAATGCTTGCACAATTACAAAGGCTTAATCAGAGAAATTGAACATTTTCTAATTTCCAGAGTGGAAAAGCAATATCATTTATGATCTCTACAGACGAAAATTGCTATAATTCAGATAGTGTGTTTAGGAACTCAAAGCACCTCCTACCTTTCAGTCTTGAAAGGTGAACACTGAATTGAAGGTTACATATTGTATGCGAGCATATAGTTATACTTTGGTGTATTAAAAAAAGACTGCTAAACACGAGGCTTGAAAGCCAGATCCTTGTCAATCCTTTATATTGGCAGATGCGAGCAGCAAGATTGGGAGGGAGGTGAGTTTTTGGAGAAGTAGATCTTCAATTGGCTTACGATGAGTGAACTTTATGTTTATCCACCTCCTTGATCCTCTAATAGGTACAATGAACCGACTTGTTTCAGTCTAAGCTAGGATTGAAACCACATCTGAACCCAACTGTGATTGTGAATTTATTTTCAAGTTAAATGTATTCTTTGCCAAAAGGTTACCAAATCAATTGACCTGGTGTTTGCTTATCAAACTGAAGTCACTTTTTCGAGAATGGAAGAGAGAAGACCGTCCACTCAAATCAAAGATATGTCATGACTGGTACCTCAATGCCATAATGATGAGAGAGTTGTAGCATCAGAGGTTACACCAGCTTTTTGTGACGCAAGGCGTTAAGCTATTCTAGCATTTACTGCAGTTAGCTCATTGCCGTTCCTTAATTTAAACTGAACTAAGATGGCATACAAAACTGAAAAACTAAACTAGCCCTTTCAATCACGCAAAGAAAGGAATTCATAATCACCTTCCTTTAGATACTGCACCAGTGGCTTGAAGTAACCGGCCTCTGCCATATGAAGTGCATTCTGAGTGTTGCTAGAAAGAGCATTTAGCAACTTCCCTGCATTGCGAGAAGCAACAGGGTCATCTCCATTTAGAATGGCAACCAGCATAACAATACACCCTTGAATTCTGCCCATCCGCCGCCGAACTGCTATGAGATCTGAGAGATCTAGCAATAGCCCCACAGCTTCCCTCCGCTCCTCCACATCCCGTGTCAAAGACTTCACCAGCATTGACAAATATCCAGCATCTGCCATCTTCTCCTGTAATTACCTCACTTAGTTAGATAGATAACAAGTTTGCAAGTTTTATATTCCAATCCGAAAGTCTATGGAAAACGAACAGAACAGTAGCTTCATATATGATATGATATACCTTGTTGTCAGGACCTTCCAAAGCCAGTCTTCTTAGCATTTGAATTGTAGCTAACCTGTTGTCCGGCTTGCTTGAACCTAAACGATTAAACAGAGTTGTGATGATCCCTTCATCAACGATCAATTTATTAGTTACATTCCCACTCCCAATCAACTCATTCAATCCCAGAACCGCATATCTAAAATCCTCATCATTACCACACTTGAGTTTCAACGCAACCTCAACAATATCAAGAGTAACCATCTCCTCAATTATTTCTCCCTCCACCTTCAACTCACTGACAAATTCTGATCCCCGGCTTGAAGTTGGACTTGAATTCGAACTAAACCTCGCATTCATCAAGTCTTTATGTAGCTCCCCAATCTTTTCTTTAAAATCTGTAGATTGTTCAAGACAAGCAAAGAGCAGAAGGCCTATCGACCACCCAAGATTATGAATAACTTCCTCAACATGCTTGACCGATGTACTTGTGTTAGGACTTTGTATTAAGGACTTTGAGCGTTTAAGCTCTCCCTCAAGGGATTCCACAGCTTTTCGGATTGATGGCCTTTCAATGAACTTATCATTGTCCCGTAGATCGCTGAGAATTGGAGAAAATTTTTCAACAAGCAGAGCAAATTGAGCGAAAGTCTGTCTATCCGTATCGAAGTCTTTTGACATTGAGACAACCTCGTCGGCCAACGCTATTAGTTCCAACGTGAGCTCTGAAAAGCTTCTACCATCAATAATTTCCATTCCTTTATCTAGCAGATAAGGAAAAACTGACCAAATAGATATGACGGTTTAGATATTAAATAAGAAAAAGTCTGTTTGCGAAAACAGAACAGAGAAAATCAAAGAAGAAGAAGAAGAATTAACGCAAGGACAAAGTTTGTGAAGAAAACAAAAGGGAAGTGAGAGACGGAGGAGAGTCAGACAGAGAGAAGGATCTAAGAACAAGAAGAAATTACACAGAAGGAAAAGAACATATAAAG
>CM025849.1:33654726-33832340 GCA_003952965.2 Morella rubra
AGGGGGGGCTGTTGAAATCGCGAATGGGGAAGGGGGGGTCTGAAATCGCGAAAGGGGAAGAAGGGGGGGCGGGGGATGGGGGAAAAAAAAGGCCAAAAACGTTTCAGTAAACTCTATAGCGGCGGTATGACCACCGCTATAAGTCTATAGCGGCGGTCACTGACCGCCGCTATATCAACCGCTGCTACCTTGGTCTATAGCGGCGGTTTGTGACCATCACTATAGGCTGTAGATTTTCAGTCGCGTTGAAACAAACCGCCGGATATAGGGCATATAGCGGCTGTTTTGGTGACCGCCGCTAAAAAGACCGCCGCTGTAGACCTATTTTTTTTGTAGTTGTAGCCAAATCAGGGCAGATCAAAGTACAAATTCTGTTGTAACAGAAAACCTAGGTAATCTAAATAAAGGGATTGAGCCGAAAAAAACACCCTTAGTCTCACACCTATGATGCTGCTCCTTTCTCATTCATTAATACAACATCAATCTTTTTTGGTACACATATATTTCTGTAATCCCATTCCTCACACTTATTTCCCCTTCTCTCGGCATTAAAACTTTTGCCGAAATATCAGCCACCCCCTCCCACCCTCTCAAAGTCTTATTCTTACTTGCCTGGGGCATTATTTGCCAGAAAACATGACGTTTTCCGTGCAACAAAAATTACAATTACAAATAGCATTCCTCTTCCTCACTTTTGCCATAACCAAAGGCGAGGCCACCTTGTCTGCTGCACTTGATAGTAACAATGGTTGTAATCAGGTTGTCATCTAGCGGAAACTGACGGTGTCCAAGCATAGACGAGCAAACCCATCACGAGAATGATGGCTCCAGCAACAAAGCCCGTAGGGAGGGATGATGCAACACCAAGGTACGGCAGTGGCAACGTGAACACGAATACAGATATCGGCACTGCGAAGTAAAACCCAAGATCAGGCATTGAATGAATCCACAAAGCACAAACCTATAAGTCGTATGTTCAATGCTGTGTAGAGATGTCCAGAGGGAAAAAAAAATGTTGTGTAAAAATATGAAGTGGTGACAAATGACAATCATATTCATGCTTCACATAAAAGGTTAAACAAGCAAATATTCTTTGCTCGTGATTTCAAGAAGATGGATTTTGTATCCACCTAGAATCTCTTCTAATGTTATGGAGAGCTCTCACACAACCCCTGAGAGAGGATGGATTTGGAAGTTGATGTAAACATCCGTTGTGTAGAGTACTTTTGCTATTTGATTTATCAGAGCAGAGCTGGGAAACCTAGTCTATTTCTAACAAAATGTGTTCTATTGTGTGGATTGTATGTTTCTGTCAAATAGCTTCAAGCATACACAGGCTTCAGAATGAGTACCAGAAAGAAGAAAGTGGTTAGGGCAGTTTGAAACATCAATCGGTCCTGACGAGGGTTAAACCACCAAATGCCTCGAACTGTTTTTGCTTCGAGTTAAAATTGGCTGAGTTATTTGATGGAGGTATGAAATGTCTAATTTGAGCATTGAGATACGCTTGGTGTTCAGGTCTGATGGTAGCACAGTCTAGGCCAATTACCACGAGGCTTACGAACCCGAGACAAGACCTGCATTTATAAAGCATACAACGTACCTGAAAATGTAGAAGCGAGGCAAGACACCACGGCGGAAGAGATCTTGAGCAGATATAGGAATGATATGTTAAAGCCCATGTTGACAGCAATAAATAGCGAAGGTAGCAGTGGAGCACCATCACATCCTGCCAGCCAAATACAAACGAAAATGAATGAATCACTCCTTTTAAAATGGAAGGTGACCACGCGGTAAAGAAAACTAAGGTGGGAAGAATGGTAATCTCACTATCAGGCCAAGCAAGCCACATGCTACCTAGTTGCACTTTGTCTTTTTCAAATCTTACATACTGGCAACATAGCCTTTTGCTTGGTGGAATTGCTGTCCTTTTACAATCTTGTCAGACAACCTTTTCAACTATAAAGGCCACCACTGCCGCTATGCATCCAAATTACAAACCGTAACAACTATCCAGTTGTAAAGCAATTAAAGCTTTATCATTCTCACATTTCCCTATTCTTCCTTGCCATATTACATAACAAGTTTTTCTATTTTATAGAAATGATAATTTGAATCATTTGTGCTAGTTAGACATGAAAAACTTAGAAATGATGCTACCGGCTGGGCTTCACCCCCTATCTTTTTGGGCGTAATAGTCTTGCAGCTTCAGATTCAACACATGCAGAACAAGATTTTCTAGTGCCTATAGAAGTTTCAAAAAGATTTCAATCTCTTTCAAGATGAAGTATGACCCTGATGCAAACTTACCCCTTGACAAAGAACCAATGTTCAGAAAGCAGGCTGCACCGTCTTTAAGACAGTTCGGCAGTTGACTAAACGGAACGCCCCTTAATTTTGACCAAAAAGGTAGCAGAAGACATATAAAGAAGGCCTGCATGAAACATAGATGCACATGAAGCTTCAATCTGATTTGGTAATGAAAATGATATTCGGAAATAGAAATTAATAATTGACTGACCATAGGAGTAAACATTGTAATTCACAGTAGACACCTACTTGGAAGGCAGATCCATAGGAATTTACGACGAATAGGTCTACTAAACCTCCCTGTAACAGACAAACAGAATCATATCCATATTGCTAAATTTGAGATAAATAACTAAGAAACGAAAAACATTTGGCAAGTTTGTATAGGACAACTTCACCAAGATGCGTAGAATTAGTCAATTTTGAGTCTTGCATAAGGATAAATGTTGTTTCAGATGACTGGAAATCACTCGTCTCACGTTGCCTTGAGCATGTGGATTATTTTCTGTCTTCCAAAATATTACTGCACTTGGATATATTGTAATTTTTTGGTGACGGTCTAATTGATTGTTTCAACCCTTTTTTCAGGCCCCAATCCAGTTTCAAGAACAGGTTTCAAATCCAATAAAAATAGACCTATAAGGTCCCCTGCGAAGTCCGATGCCTCCGTACCCTTATTTTACTTTTGGAATTGAGGATTTTTACCGTCACTCTAGGACATGTATTAAAAAGAATCCACCACCTTGCATACCTTTAAACGCCGGGCAGCATCCAAAAGGATAATTTCCTACAAATCATAAACATGCTGCCTGTTGTAAGAAATATGCCCTAAAAAATATTGTTCTAAATAAAGTTATTTAGATGTCATATGTTTATATTTATTTATTGGGTAATATGATGTGACATAAGATGTTACATAGTTATTATTGAGTGACATTGTAGAAAAGTCATGCTAATGATTAATGAATCAAAGCGGGAAGTATGACTTTTCGGTTCCTTGTTCACTTGATGTTTTGTTCTAGACCGAGGTACATATTGATATACGATAGGTCTACACTCGTTGTGCCTCTATTTAATAGGATGATGGACTTCGTCATTAAGGTAGTGACCTTAAGCAAACGAGTGGGTGTAATGTAAGAGTACATGCACTGAACGAGATCAAATATGAATACCTTCTGGAATTGATCACTGATGTTGAGAAGGTATTCAGCATAATTGGTTTATTGTATCCTTAGACCTGAGAGGTTTATATGATCTATTTGTTGTGTACTTGTGCTTTGACTGAGTCATTTGGTGATGATCTTTCTAGGTCAAATATTTCCAGATAACGTTGGGTCTTGTACATAATAAGAGTTTGTATAAATGCTCAATAAGGAATCCACCAGTCTCTTGATGAGGCAGTATATTCAAGATATCTGTATAGGGTTGGACTAGAAAAAGAATCCATTGGCCAATGGTATTTTGTGAAAATATTTTTCGAAATATATATATATATATTATATATTTATTTGTGAAATTTTTTGGAAACAATT
Source organism: Morella rubra (assembly GCA_003952965.2). NCBI lineage: Eukaryota > Viridiplantae > Streptophyta > Magnoliopsida > Fagales > Myricaceae > Morella > Morella rubra. The sequence goes on from CM025849.1 coordinate 33,658,569, forward strand.
GATAGTCCAACGAGTTACAGATTATGAATTAAGAATTATATGAGTTAGGGACTTAATCAGTGATATGATTTCGGTCCTATTGACTCATGTGGAATATAGTGTGGTGGAAGGATAAATAAATGAATAATTGTTAGCAAAAGGGATTTCACAAATCAATCTCAAATTCTCGGGGGTGAATTGTAATATGTTGATGGACATGATTACAATTAGTAGAAGCCCAAAATTTGGAATAAAAGAATATAAGGGAGTTAATGGAAAAAGAGTTTTCCATTTTCATCTATCCCACAGCTAGCTAGGCTTTTCATATATAAGGATAGCTATGAGATAGTCTACCTAATGGACTAATTGTTAGTTTGAGAGTTGGCCATCAGGACTCAGAGAAAACCCTACACAGTTGTGAGCGTGGAGAGGAAGGAGGTAGAACACTTGGGCTGCTAATGTGAAATTCTAAAGATTGTGAGATCGACAAGAACCTGAAGATTATCGAAGAATTCTCAGATCAACAAAGAGAATTGGTAAGTTAATTTTCACAAGACAAACTTTCACCTGTTATGCAGAACAATCGGTATAAAACTGGGAAAAAAGTTCAAATGTAATACTAGGCTGCCCCTTGATATCCTTCCTTTATGATATTATCTAAAAGCGTGTTATGACCCACGACGACCCAACTGGTTATCTAGATTAAAAATTTATGTCTGGGATTCATTGGATATCAGGTTCCTGAACTGCTCACGAGACACAACTTTGTAGCTGACAGAAAGTTACAAGTGTAAAAAGGAAGTGTACAAAGTTTATAAAAATACCTATTTCCTTGTTTGGGAAGCAATTCTTATGCTAATTTCCTTCTTGACTGGTTGCCAGGAAGTCAATCTTTTTATCACCCTCCCTCATCAATCAACTTTTGGGTTCGCATACGTTGTCACCGGTCTTTAATCATATAAGAGCTCAGATATCTTGTATAGTCTCCATCATCTCAAACTTGCATAGCTATTTTTGTTGCGTTTGGCTATAACTTCTTCACAGTCATGATTTTGTTAAACAACTAACTAGATTGCTAGAATTTTCAATGTCAATTGATCAAAATGTTTGATGGAAGGACAGAAGTACTCAAAGATCATTCAATGCAAAGCATTTAGCAGTCAAGTGTGTCTAGAGAAAGATTTAGTGGAATGTGGATTGGTTAACTTAACCAATCATGATATTCATTGATGTATATATAGAAACGTATATGTAACAGAAGTTGAACATAAACTGAAATACAAATATTTGAATAAGTGTTAACAAATATTCAGAATAGAGTTCCGTATAACCAGGTCTTGAGCTGGTTCCTTAGCCTTAGCTGGATTTTTTTGTTGGTTATCATCCCCTGCAAACTGATGGGCAGTAAGACGACCGACAGTATGAAAATTAAAAAGTGAAATCAAGATGCCGACAAGCCTTTTGTAAAGATATCAGCAATTTGATTGGCTGTAGAGATAAAGTTAATCATAATATCTTTGTTGATAACTTTCTCCCTAATGAAATGGTAGTCAACTTCAATATGTTTGGTGCGCGCATGAAAGACTAGATTTGAAACTAATGCCAGGGCGCCAACATTATCGCACCATATCATATATCCGAAGCCAATAAAGTTCAGCCACCACCATGGAAAGAGCCCTATATTCGGCCTCGGTGCTTGAACGTGACACAACCTGTTGTTTCTTAGCGCACTAGGAAACAAGACATGGCCCAAAGTAAACTCCATAACTCGTTGAAGAACATCTATCATTGGGATCACTAGCCCCATCAGAGTCACAATAGGTAGTAAGATTAAGATCTCCACGTTTGAAGAGAACGCCATGATCATTAGTGCCCTTAAGACAACGGAGGACTCGTTTGACAAAGATCCAATGTGCAGTGGTAGGTGCATGAAGATGTTGACATAGTTGGTGGACAGTAAATGCAATCTCTAGTTGTGTAAGCGTGCATATTGCAATGCACCAACAACTTGCCCATACTCAATTGGATTCGGAAGAGGATCTCAGCCATTTTAGTGCGTCGAATAATATCCACGATGTATTTGCTTTGGAGAAGGTGTATACCATCAGTGGCGAGGGAAACCTGTATGGCAAGAAAATAGCCAAGAGGACCTATGTCTCATAATTTGAACTCAGACTACAAGAGTTTGATTAAAGAGCTCACAAGTGACTCATTAGTGTCCGTGATTAGGATATCGTCCACATAAATGAGAATAAATAGGTGCTAGTCCAAGTGATGATAAGTAAAAAGAGATGTCTCAACTGTAGAGGCAATAAACCCAAAGTCAAGAAGACAATTAGACAACAGGGTATACCAGGCACGTGGAGCTTGCTTGAGTCCATATAGGGCCTTGTGCAGATGATAGACATGGTTAGGATGAGCTGAATTAACGAACCCCTGTGGTTGCTAGATGTAAAACTCTTCTTGGAGATACCCATTGAGAAAAGCATTAGAAATACCAATCTGACGGATCTCCCAATTATAATGAACGGCAAGTGCAAGCATAATATGAATAGTAGTTGGTTTAATAATGTCTTAGAATAATCAACACCACTGACTTGAGTAAATCCTTTTGCAACTAAGCGGGCTTTGAGTCTTTCAACCTGGCCATCAAAGGTTTCCTTGACTTTATAAATCTATTTGATGTCAATAATATTGTGATCCCGTGGTCGAGGAATCAAGGTCCACGTGTCATTAGATAATAGGGCCTCATATTCCTCTGTCATCGCCTGTTTCCGCTTTGCAGATTTAATAACACAAATTTGGTGGTACTGTGATAGTGGTATGGGCATGAAGAGCTTGGAGAGGGTACCTAGGGTTATAAGACATATGATAATTAGGAAATTGTTTTGGCCGAGAGTTTCTAGTTTGAGAGTGGGTCACAATTCGAGATTCAAGTAAAGGACTAAGTGACGTAGGAGACACATGTGAATTGAAGAAATGGGAGGAAGAGTTTCAAAAGTATCTTGGATAATTGAAGAATCTGGAAGACAAGTGGAATTTGAATTTAATGGAATAGGATAAGGACAATTTGAATGTGACGCAACATGATCTACGGAATGATCTAAGGAAAGTGGTTGAGCCTCATGTATGGAATAATCTAAGGAGGAGTCTAGGTGCAATGTATCTGGTGAGGAAATAAGAGGAGAAGGATTAGCATTTAAAATAGGAGAATTAGAGAAAGACACGGGTGAAGAGTTTACCGTTTTTTGAAGACCAGGCAAGTGACTAATATGCGAATCAATAGGAGTAGAAAAAATAGGAGCACAACTTGCAGGAGGACACGGCTGAAGAGGTGGAGTGACAAAAGCTTGTTGCAAACCTAGAAATAATTTCCCATAAAAAATAACATGACGTGACACATAGACTTTGTTGGACGTTGGATCAAGACACTTGTAACCTTTATGTTTGGAAGCGTAACCTTTGAAAATGCATCTTTTACTGCGAAATGCCAATTTATGGTCTGAGAATAGGATAACATGCACAATTGAATGATCGTAGATAATTATAATCAGGATCATGATTGTACAATTTTTGATAAGGTGAAATATTCTCAAGGATGGGTGTGGGAAGACGATTTATGAGGAAAATGACAGTGGAAAAAGCATCTACCCAAAACAAAGGTGGGAGACGAGACTGAGCAAGAAGAGAAAAGCCGATCTCTTGGATGTGCTGATGTTTTCTCCCAGCTACTCCATTTTGCTGGGAAGTGTGAGGACATGTGTGACGATGTGTGATGCCATTGGACTCTAATAATTGAGCGAATTGGTTAGAATTATATTCACCTCCATTATTAGATTGAAATTGTTTGATTTTTGTGGAGAAGAAATTTTCGACAAACAACTTGAATTTAACAAAGCAAGAGAAAACATCAGATTTAGATTGAATATGAAACAACCATGTAAACCTTGAATAGTCATCAATAAATATAACATAAAATCGACAACCATCTTGAGAGGTTACAGAAGAAACCCAAACATCAGAATGAATTAATGCTAGAGGTTCTAAAGAGATCCAATTAGAATATGTAAAAGGAAGCATTTTACTTTTCCCAAATTGACAACCAGTACACAAATGATCTATATTGGCCAAGCCTTCCATAGGAAGTTGGAAAGAACGGACAAACTTTTTAGTGACTTGAGAGGAAGGATGCCCTAGTCGTGCATGCCAGACATCAAAAGAAGTTTTGATACCAAAGAGAGCCACGTGTGCACGACATTTATTTAAAGAAATTTTATTCAGGTAAAGCGGGTACAAGCCTCCTTCACTCGCCCCCTCCAGCAACGTGCTTCCCGTCCGTTTATTCTTGATAAAATAATGAGAATTCGTGAGAATAAATAAACAATCATTATTAGAATAAAATTTATAGGGTAAACTCATGTTAGATGTTTGGGCAATAAGTTACTACCTTATTTTTTAATCAACAATTTGAGACCCACTTTCAAAACCTATTCAATCTTCGCCGTCCCTAAATTAGACATTAAATCGTGAAAAATGACCAAAATGCCCCTCAAAATAAAATTACTAAAAAAAAAAATCAAATAAAAGAATATTTTTAAATAAAACTATTAAACTTTATTTCAATAATCTATTTATTTTTATTTATTTCTTAAATTTATATTTTTTATTTATTTTTTAAAATTTAGCCTTGGAGGGGCATTTGGTCATTTGTATGATTTTTCGGACTTAACGATTTAGACAGGGGTGAAGATTGATAGTTTTGAAAGTTATGGGTCTCAAATTGTTGGATTGAAAAATAAGGTAGCAACTTGATTTTTGCCCAAACATAAAGGTTAACTATGAGTTTATCCCAAAATTTATTAATAGACTTATTTGAAGAACAGCTGGAGACAAATTTTTGAGGAGTTTGAAGGTAGATGAAAAGACCCCATTAGCATCATCTCCTACATATGGTGCAGAGTTAATTGGCAAGATCATTGGTGATATGTTGATTTGCCACTGTCAGTATTGCCAAATTTGAGCTTGGTCTGTGCAACCATGGCTGCCAGCTGGTGGGTGGCGACCTTGGTAGGTGTAGCGGTGAAAGCAATCCCAGAATGATTGTTCCTACCACATATCTGACATTGTAGTCTTCCTTGAGAAGAAAGGGCATTTGCAGGAAGTTGTTGAATGAAATTTTAATTGAGAATAAAGCGTGAGAATAAATAAACAATCGGCTGAAGAGGTGGAGTGACAAAAGCTTGTTGCAAACCTAGAAATAATTTCCCATAAAAAATAACATGACGTGACACATAGACTTTGTTGGACGTTGGATCAAGACACTTGTAACCTTTATGTTTGGAAGCGTAACCTTTGAAAATGCATCTTTTCTGCGAAAGTTTATTCTTAGGATAACATGCACAATTGAATGATCGTAGATAATTTAATGATCGTACAATTTTTGATAAGAAATAAAATGGGTGTGGGAAGAACGATTTATGAGGAAAAACAGGAAAAAGCATTACCCAAAACAAAGGTTAGCCGAATGTGCTGATGTTTTCTCCCAGCTACTCCATTTTGCTGGGAAGTGTGAGGAATGTGGACGATGTGTGATGCCATTGGACTCTAATAATTGAGCGAATTGGTTAGAATTATATTCACCTCCATTATTAGATTGAAATTGTTTGATTTTTGTGGAGAAGAAATTTTCGACAAACAACTTGAATTTAACAAAGCAAGAGAAAACATCAGATTTAGATTGAATAGGAAACAACCATGTAAACCTTGAATAGTCATCAATAAATATAACATAAAATCGACAACCATCTTGAGAGGTTACAGAAGAAACCCAAACATCAGAATGAATTAATGCTAAGGTTCTAAAGAGATCCAATTAGAATATGTAAAAGGAAGCATTTTACTTTTCCCAAATTGACAACCAGTACACAAATGATCTATATTGGCCAAGCCTTCCATAGGAAGTTGGAAAGAACGGACAAACTTTTTAGTGACTTGAGAGGAAGGATGCCCTAGTCGTGCATGCTAGACATCAAAAGAAGTTTTGATACCAAAGAGAGCCACGTGTGCTTGACACTTATTTAATGAAATTTTATTCAGGTAAAGCGGGTACAAGCCTCCTTCACTCGCCCCCTCCAGCAACGTGCTTCCCGTCCGTTTATTCTTGATAAAATAATGAGAATTCGTGAGAATAAATAAACAATCATTATTAGAATAAAATTTATAGGGTAAAATAAATGTTTGGGCAAAAATCAAGATTTTTAATATTTGAGACCCATAACTTTCAAAACCTATCAATCTTCGCCGTCCATCTAAATTAGACATTAATCAAACGGAAAAACATGAAAAATGACCAAAATGCCCTTCAAAATAAAATTACTAAAAAATTAAAAAAATTCATTAAAATAAAAAAGAATATTTTTAAATAAAACTATTAAAACTTTATTTCAATAATTATTTATTTTTAATTTATTTTTAAATTTATATTCTTTTTATTTATTTTTTAAAATTTAGCTTGGAGGGGCATTTCGGTCATTCTGTATGATTTTCCGTCGGACTTAACGCTAATTTAGACGAGGCGAAGATTGATAGGTTTTGAAAGTTATGGGTCTCAAATTGTTGGATTGAAAAAAAAGGGTAGCAACTTGATTTTTGCCCAAACATAAGGGTTAACTATGAGTTTATCCCAAAATTTATTAATAGACAAGAGGTTAGTTATGGCTTGAGGACAATGAAGAACACGCTGGAGACAAATTTTGGAATGAGGAGTTTGTAAAACAAGGTAGCCTATATTATCAATGAAAAGACCTGTACCATTGCCAACAGCCACCGCATCATCTCCTACATATGGTTCCTGCAGAGTTAAATTGGCAAGATCATTGGTGATATGTTGATTTGCCCCACTGTCAAGCACCCAAGTATTGCCATCAATTTGAGCATTGGTCTGTGCAACCATGGCTGCCAATTAAGCTGGTGGGTGGCGACCTTGGTAGGTGTAGTCCATACGGTGAAAGCAATCCAAGGCAGAATGATTGTTCCTACCACATATCTGACATTGTAGTCTTCCTTGAGAAGAAAGGGCATTTGCAGGAAGTTGTGAATGGCCGGCATCAGTCATTGGTTGTGAAGATGGTGGCTTAAGTTTAGCATTAGACTGATTCCAAGGAGTGAAGCGATTAGTAAATAAAGACCAATTTTACTTCTTATAAGGACCATGTTTCGCAACTACCATAGCAAAGCCAGGCTAATCAACACTGAGGAGTGAAGCGAGTTGTATAAGGACCATGTTTCGCAACTACCATAGCAAAGCCAGGCTAATCAACAGAGAGAGATTGTTGGTGGTTAAGCTCAAAGTAAAGGAGCTCATTCCGAAAATCTTCAAAATTCATGAGTCCTGTATGCAAAGCAAAGGAGCAAGAAACAACAAAAGGATTAAAGGAGGGGTTAAGACCTCGTTGGACATAGCCAATAAGATCGTAATCCAAAATAGGTCTCCTGACGGCAGAAAGGTGATCAGTGAGAACTTTGATGTCATAAAGGAAGTCGGTGCAAGACTTCCCGCCTTGTTGAAGACTCTAAAGTTGAGTTTAGAGATGACTAATGGGAGAACACGACTGAGATGCATAAGGATTCGCAAGAATGTACCACACCTGTCGAACAACGGTCATCCTAAAAACATATGAGAAAACCTTGTCAGACAAGGAGGCATTGAGACAGCTTAGGACGAAATGATCCTTCTTCATCCAGAGAAGATAGGAAGGATTTAGTTCTGCTGTCTCTTTTCCTTCTGAAAGTGGGAGGAATTGAGCTAGACACAGTTTGGTTCCATCCACGAAACCCAGCAAATCATGGCTACGAAGAACGGGTAAAAATTGAGAGACCCAAATCAGATAATTTGAGCCGTCAAGTTTGACCGAAATGAGTTGAAAAATATTAGGGGGAGAAAAGGTAATGGAAGCGAAAGTCATTTGAGGATCGTAGAAAGCGTGATCGACATGCTCTGATACCAAGAAAGATTTAATGGAATGTAGATTGGTCAACTTAACCAATCACGATATTCATTAATGTATATATAGAAACATATATGTAACATAGTTGAACGTAAACTGAAATACAAATATTTGAATATTTAAGTGTTAACAAATATTCAAATATTTGGTACAGAGTTCCGTATAACTAGGTCTTGAGTTGGTTCCTTAGCCTTAGCTAGATTTTTCTGTTGGTTATCATCTAGTGATCAGTGGGGGAACCAGGATTGAATTTGAAGATGAGCCAACTCTTAAGGTGAAATGATACAACAACAAAAAAAAATTACTACGTACAAAAAAGTGTCTTAGAGTTAAAATTAATGACTAAAAATATTAAAATACACGTAATGTACTAATTGTTGAAACTAAGATGTGGCAATTGGAATAGTATCTTTTGAAAATGCTGCAAAATGACTTTGTTTTCAACAGTTTCCTCATTTTCCATATATTAAAGTCAATATAGGCGCTGCAATACAAGATTCATTTTCTATTGTAAACCATTTTTTTTGTTCTAAACTATTTGCTGAATTTTATTGTGTTTCCTACAAATTTTGAAATACCAGTGTAAAAATTAGTAGTAGAACAATATTATGTCTTTATGTTGTGTGAGTGTCTTCTCCTGCTTATGGGCCTTCTCCTAGCCCAAATTGAAAGTCAACATACATCTTTAACAAACGACAACCACCAAAAACATAGTGGTTAAAGATTGTAGGGTCAACTGCAGGAGTCATTTAGGCCCTTACCCAAGGTAAGAGTCATCACTGGTTTGGCAAATTAGTTAAAAAAATAAAATAAAAATCAAACATTTTACATTGGGCCCCGGTTGGCCCCTGCTAAATCCACCAATGCAGTGATAGAAATCCTACAACGCCAAAAAAAAAACCAAAAAAAAAACAAAAAAACAAAAAACTAAGAGAACAAGCAGAAGCATAATGAAGTGGCCCTTACCTCCAGCAGCCATTCCAGTAGCAGCACCAAGGGCCTGCAAGAGAACAACAGAAACGAATGGAGCTTTTGGCATGGAAAGCATCTCATCCGTAACAATGCCAGCTTTATATATAGCGTAAATTCAACACAGAGAAATAGACGACCACAGATATATCTGAAAAACGCATCTTACAATAAAACAAAAAAATTACTCCATAGTGGTGCAGGCAATGCATTTCATGTTACCTTAAAGAGTAATTTCATCAACAAAAAGCTCCACAACTTACATGTGTTACAAAAACCAGTCACTGCATAGAACCCAGTGAGATCAAGCATAATATATACATGTCAAAAAGAAGAATTCAAGTTTTTACACCTGAAATTTTCCTCAATCTATACAATTACAATCGTGAATTCAAGTTTGATTTGGCCGTGCATTGAATTTACCGAAATGCTCCTTCAAAACACAATGAGAAAAAAAAATACATAATAAATTAAAATGAAATCAATCCATATATTTATTTTTTAAAAAATCAATATTTTAATAATTTTGGTTTAAAGGAACATTTCAGTTATTTTAAAAAGATTTAACGGCCAGGTCAAATCGATCAGAAGGCGAAGGTTGTTTTTAAAATATGAGGGGTATAATAAAACAAATTAAAATTTTAGATGGAGGGAATGATTTTTACAAATGGATATGAGGACCTTTCTCAAATTCTAATTTGCAGAAAACTAAGGTGGTGTATTATTTAATTCAGGCCAAAGCTCTAATAATACGATTCTTTTGCCGCACACGGCACAACATGGAAGGAAAAGCAAACAAGGACAGGTAAAGGACAAAAGAAAAAAGAAAAAAACTTTGGTGGGACCATACAAAAGTCATACGCCCTTTCTTTTCGTGTTTTTTTTCTTTTTTGTTCCCATGGGCCAAAAGTCATTTTCTCCAAAAAGCAGGACTTTAGATCACATCCAACCCCTTGTATATGGAATCTACCACCTGAGCTCCACCAGCCCCTCACCCTCGCATACTTTTGGTTCAAGCTGGGCCCACCGCTCATCAGATCTATGGCTTGTATGTTAATAGGGTCCACCACTGAACCCAACCTTTCAACCGATGCGGCGACTTGGACGTTTTAAGACACTAAGGGTGACTACTGGAATGGCCATTCCGGTGCTCCTTAAAAATTCATTCTGATTCTATTTTAGAATATAACTAAAATTTTCGAAAACTGAATCCGAATCGAAATTTCAGATCCATTAAAAGCTTAGATTTTACGGGCCGCTTTTTTTTTTTTTTTTTAATCTTTTTCTTGTCATATAGTTACATACAATATCATTCCATCAATTATCAAAGGAAAAAAATGCATTTGTATCCGATCATAAAATTGCGACTATAAAATTAGACAATAGAATAAAGTAAAATGATAGAAATTGCGACTTTTTATGACAATTTTCATAGACGAAAAAATTTTTTGTATGTGTTCCTATGCTATTTAGGAGAGAGACATGATACATAGTAAATAGTTATGTACATATTAAATTCCATCTTCAGAAGAGTACATTTAGGACGAGCATGTTAGGGAGCAAATATGTAGCGCTTATATTGTTTTTGCTTTTCCTACTTCTTCTATAGGTCCTTATTCTTGTCACACTTTGACTTTTATCAAATCTCTATGGTTCTTATTGAGATCTTTTCCAATTTACTCAATTCAATTTCAAAAGAGAAATATATAATATGCATTAAATTTGGAGATCCTATATTGAAGATCCTAATATTTCTTTCTCTCTCTATTGGATCATCTAATTTGGATAAAAAATTAGAGAAGATCTTAATTCATGCTACATTTATTTTCTCTCTCATCATTTCTATAAAATTGGCTCTTCTACTTAGGATTCTCTGCAATTTTCTGCTTAAATTGCATGGTGTAATTTGAAAAGAGATAGACTTAATAGATAGACTCTATTGTAGTAATCATGATGTCCGAAACTTAATTTACATATGTTGTATTAAATGGTAGAGTCCACATATTGTGTCTATCTCTCTCCAAATTGTACCATGCAATTCGAGCAGAAAATTGTAGAAGATTCTCTCTACTTCTACTCCCAAAATTGTTCATACTTACTCTAACATTTGCTAATACATATATTACTATTCCCAGAATTTACTGCCAACAGTTTCCACGCAAATTGCACTTAAATATTTTCTAAAAAAGGTAGATTATCTTTACTCCTTATATAATTACTATTACCTATTTTATGTCATTTCTAATTTTGCAAATCATATCTGCTATTCCCAGATTCATCTCATTAATAATTCTCTAAATACTAGAGAGGTGGTCTATTTTCACTCACTTATTATTATAGCAAACCGAGGAAACAGGAAAACCATAAGCCACCGGAGAAATAGAAAGAGAGAGAAAAGTGTTCCTTAATTTGCGCAGGAGAGAGAGACCTTGGTTTCCCACTCGTGTAAAAGTTTCTTTTCTCAAAGGAAACAAAACATTCTGGAAAAACATTGCTCCTTAGTTTACGAAAACACAACATGAGAACTTTCGACAGAAACTCCTTTTCATTGTTGGTGTTCCATGCTCTGTTGATAACAACTGCCTTCTCTATGGGTGCAAAAGCTGTACATATTGATATCTACAACGACTTCGGTCAGGGCGTGACTCTCACAATCCACTGTAGATACAATGGCGCTGATTTGGGTGCCCGTACACTCCCCTATCCCAAGGCTGTAGGGTTCGACATTGATGAAAAGGCTCGGGGGGCCAAACTCTCCTGCAGTTTTCAGTGGCCGGGAGCATCTCACTCGTACAATATCTACATAGCTGGCTGGGACAGATGCCATCCCTGTAAATGGATGGCTAGAAAAAGCGGTCCATGTCTGGAGGCTACCCTTTTCGGAGACGGGGGTATTGACGAACAGTGCCATAATTGGGACTAATGAAAGAGTAAACAGTCGGCATCCATTGAAATACTGTTTTCTCCTCCTCTTTTTCTTAGAGCAATGGTAAGAGACCTTTTCTAATATGGGCAGCACCTTAACAGAAGGCCTAAGTGGGTTCTGAGCAAATATTGCTTTTGGTATTTTTGTTGTCCTAATCAAAGATTGCTTTTTAGTTTACGTTGAATAAAGGATGTTGATATTTAAATGTAGGTTCGTATTCAAGTTTAACTATCACTAATTCAGAGAGGCACAGTGTGCGATCTTACAATATTTTACAACTGATAATGATCAGGATCCTTTACAATTTCGTTCAATTTGGAGAGAGAGAGATAAAGAGACAACATATAGAGTTAGTCTAAGGTTTATATTGCTTAGAACTTTACACGAGCAGCATTGCATGGTATGAGATTGATATATTGTGTTTTTCTCTCTAAATTGCACAATACAATTGGAATAAATAATTATAAAGAATTAACCTCAAAGGATTGGCCTGAGGCCTATGTTTGTCATAGCGTTCAATCCAACTCGTGCAAATACTAAGTCAGATCCGTCCGAATTCGATGCACGTGAATAGGTGTCCGAATTTTCCTCATTACAAAAAAAAAAAAAAATTATACAGAATTATTTACCAACTTGGGCTGGAAAATGGGTTGTTTTTTTTTCCCTTGTTATACAGTTACATAAGATATCATTCTATTAATTATCAAAGGAAAAAAAATGCATTTGTATCCAAACAAAAAATTGGGACTATAAAATTGGACAATAGAATAGAGTAAAATGGTGGAAATTGCAACTTTTTATGACTATTCTCATTGACTAGAAAAAATTTCGTAGGTACTCTTGCGCTACGTAAGAAAGCGCCAAGATACATAGTAAATAGTTCTGTACATATTAAATTCCATCTTCAGAAGAGTAGATATAGGATGAGCATGTTAGGGAGCAAATCTATAGCGCTTATATTGTTTTTGCTTTTCCTAATTCTTAGGTTCTTATTATTGTCACACTTTGATTTTTCTCAAATCTCTATAGCTCCTATTGGGATCTTTTTCAATTTTCTCCATTCAATTTTGAAAGATAAATATATAATATGCATTAAATTTGGAGATCCTATATTGAAGATCTTGATATTTCTCTCTCTAGACCATCTAATTTGGATAACAAATTAGAGAGGATCTTGATTCATGCTGCTTTTATTTTCTCTCTCATCATTTCTATAAAATTGGCTCTTCTACTTAGGATTTTCTGCAATTTCCTTCCTGAATTGTATGGTATAATTTAGAAAGAGATAGATTTAACAGGTGAACTCCATTGTAATGCTCATGCTGTCCGAAACTTAATTTACATGTGCAACATTAAATGGTGTGGAGTCCACCTATTGTGTCTATCTCTCTTTAAATTACACCATGCAATTCGAGCAAAAAATTGCAGAGGATTCCTTCTACTTTTACTCCCAAAATTGTTCATACTTACTCTAAAGTTTGCAAATACATATTTTACTATTCCCATGAATTTACTGCCAACAGTTTCCACGTAAATTGCACTTAAATATTTTCTAAAAAAGGTATATTATCTTTACTCCTTATATAATTACTATTACCTATTTTATGCCATTTCTAATTTTGCAAACCATATGTGCCATTCCCAGATTCATCTCATAAATAATTCTCTAAATACGAGAGAGGTGGCCCATTTTCACTCACTTATTATTATAGCAAACTGAGGAAAGAGGTAAACCATAATCCAAATAGAGGTGGCTCATGTTCACTCACTTATTATTATAGCAAACCGAGAAAGAGGAAAACTATAATCCACAGAGAGATGGCCCATTTTCACTCACTTATTATTATAACAAACGAGGAAAGAGGAAAACCATATCCTGGGGCCCCTAAAGCATTCGACACCCATACCAATCGATTGGCCGTGACAAGCGCAGAATTGATCGGAGGTTGACTTGACATATTAGCCTGGATTTTGTTTCGGCAATTTTCACAAGTGCGCTTGCCCTATATATCCAATCCATTTCTGGAAGCACTTCAAGAAAAATTCGTGACCACAAGGCATAAATATTTAATCAGCCTCTTTTCCAACATCCACCAACTAATTGAGAAACCCAATTAGGATTGGGCAGTCAATTGAAGTATGAGAATACACCATTTTCATACCAATCCTAAGCATACATAATTGGTCATTTTTATTCAATAGCAGCTATAAAGACAATGCTTTTTATAACTGATCTCATTTTTATAACATTTTTCAGAGAACGCACGTGGCAGTGCTGGATATACATATGTATAATGGAAGAAAAAAGAACACCCTACCAGCGCTACTGCAGTGAAAGAAACTAGAAACCATAGAGTCAACATTAAACAAAATTATAGCCTTTAGCTTAAGGGTTAGTACCGGAATAGATGGGCCATTTCCGTTCCGATTCCGGTACTCACTGGAACCTAAAAATTCATTCCGGTTCTATTGCGGAATAGATCAGAATGGAATCAGAATTTTCAAAAACGGAATCCAAAAATATTAGTGGGCCTAAAAGTCGAGATTTTACTTCGCCAGAAGACAAAAAAATTTTACCCTGTTATATAGTTACATAAGATATCATTCCATCAAATATCGAAGGAAAAAAAATACATTTGTATCCAATCATAAAATTGCGACTATAAAATTGAATAATAGCATAGGGTAAAATGGTAGAAATTGTGACTTTTATGACCGTTCTCATTGACTAAAGAATTTTTTGTAGGTGTTCCTGTGTTATTTAGGAGAGAGCCTGGATACATAGGGGGCGTTTGTTTGCCTAATTTTTTGGGGCCCAAAATTTCCACCACACCAAACACATTTCACAAATCCCAATAAACTTCACACTTTTCACAAACTCTAATAAACTTAAACATTCAAAAGATTCCCAAAATTTTAGGAATATTTCTCAAAATTTCGGTAAACAAACACCCCATAGTAAATAGTTATGTACATTAAATTCCATCTTCAGAAAAGTACAAAGAGGATAAGCATGTTAGGAAGCAAATTTATAGTGCTTATAATATTGTTTTTGCTTTACCTGCTTCTTCTATAGGTCCTTATTATTGTCACACTTTGACTTTTGTCAAATCTCTATAGTTCTGATTGGGATCTTTCTCAATTTACTCCATCCAATTTCAAAAGAGAAATCCATAATATGCATTAAATTTGGAGATTCTATATTTAAGATCCTGATATTTCTTTCTCTCTCTATTGGACATTTAATTTGAATAACAAATTCGAGAGGATCTTGATTCATGCTGCTTTTATTTTTTCTCTCATCATTTCTATAAAATTGGCTCTTCAACTTATGATCCTCTGCAATTTTCTTTCTAAATTGCATGGTATAATTTAGAAAGAGATAGACTAACTAATGAGTGGACTTCATCGTAGTGTTCATGCTGTCTGAAACTTAATATATATGTGCACCATTAAATGGGGTGGAGTCAACCTATTATGTCTATTTTTATCTGAATTGCACCATGCAATTCGAGCAGAAAATTGCCGAGGATTCCCTCTAATTCTACTCCCAAAATTGTTCATACTTACTCTAACATTTGCTAATACATATATTACTATTCCCATGAATTTACTGCCAACAGTTTCCACGCAAATTGCACTTAAATATTTTCTAAAAAAGGAAGATTATCTTTACTCCTTATATAATTACTATTACCTATTTTGTGTCATTTCCAAGTTTGCAAACCATATCTGCCATTCCCAGATTCATCTTATCAATAATTCTTTAAATACAAGAGAGGTGGCCCATTTTCAGACACTCATTATTATAGTAAACCGAGGAAAGAGGAAAACCATAATCCACAGGAGAAATAGAAAGAGAAAGAAAAGTGTTCCTTAATTTGTGCAGGAGAGAGAGGCCCCGGTTTCCCACTTGTATAAAAGTTTCTTTTCTTAAAGGAAACAAAACATTCTGGAAAAACATTGCTCCTTTGTTTACGAAAAAACAACAACATGAGAACTATCGACAGAAACTCCTTTTCATTGCTGGTGTTCCATGTTCTGTTGATAACAACTGCCTTCTCTATGGGTGCAAATGCTGTACATATTGATATCTACAACGACTTCGGTCAGGGCGTGACTCTCACAATCCACTGTAGATACAATGGCGCTGATTTGGGTGCCCGTACACTCCCCTATCCCAAGGCTGTTGGGTTCGACATTGATGAAAAGGCTCGGGGGGCCAAACTCTCCTGCAGTTTTCAGTGGCCGGGAGCATCTCACTCGTACAATGTCTACATAGCTGGCTGGGACAGATGCCATCCCTGTAAATGGATGGCTAGAAAAAGCGGTCCATGTCTGGAGGCTACCCTTTTCGGAGACGGGGGTATTGACGAACAGTGCCATAATTGGGACTAATGAAAGAGTAAACAGTCGGCATCCATTGAAATACTGTTTTCTCCTCCTCTTTTTCTTAGAGCAATGGTAAGAGACCTTTTCTAATATGGGCAGCACCTTAACAGAAGGCCTAAGTGGGTTCTGAGCAAATATTGCTTTTGATATTTTTGTTGTTCTAATCAAAGATTGCTTTTTAGTTGTCGTTGAATAAAGGATGCTGATATATAAATGTAGACTTATGTTCAAGTTTAACTATTTCAAATTCAGAGAGAATGAGCGTGCGATCTTACAATATTTTACAACTTGTAATGACCAGGTTCCTCTATAATTTCATTCAATTTGGAGAGAGAGACACGACATATAGACTCAGTATAAGGTTCATGTTGCCTAGAACTTAACATAGGAAGCATTGCATAGTATGAGATTAATCTGTAGTGTTTCTCTCTTTAAATTGCACAACAGAATTGGAGTGAATAATTATAAAGAACTAACCTCTAAAAGTTGAACTAAATGGTCAAAAACTGGGGCCAAGTTTATCGGTACATTCAACCCAATTCGTGTAAATATTGAATCAAGTCCGTTCGAATTCGATACACGTGACTAGACGCACGAATTTTTCTCATTACCAAAAAAAAAAAAAAATTATAAAGAATTATTTACCAACTTGTAAAAATTTTCATTATAAACCCTATAAATCTGCTTACTTTGTGTGTTTCTCCGAGCTAGTGACCACACAATATGGGCACAACAGTGATTTTTCAACGGCAGACGCCGAATGATGCTGTTCTTTTTTTTTCTACGCAATTAACATTCACTTTATTCCAAGAAAATGACCAGTCAAATGGCAGATCAAAGTACAAATTCTGTCTAACAGAAAACTAGGTAATCTAGATAAAGGGATTGAGCCGAAAAATACCCTATCCGCAGCCCACTTAGTCAAGTAATCCGCATTTGAATTAGCTTGACGTATGATGCTGCTCCTTTCTCATTCGTTAATGCAACATCAATCTTTTTTGGTACACATATATTTCTGTAATCCCATTCCTCACACTTATTTCCCCTTCTCTCGGCATTAAAACTTATGCCGAAATATCAGCCACCCCGCCCTCTCAAAGTCTTATTCTTACTTGCCTGGGGCATTATTTGCCAGAAAACATGACGTTTTCCGTGCAACAAAAATTACAATTACAAATAGCATTCCTCTTCCTCTCTTCTGCCATAACCAAAGGCGAGGCCACCTTGTCTGCTGCACTTGATAGTAACAATGGTTGTAATCAGGTTGTCATCTAGCGGAAACTGACGGTGTCCAAGCATAGATGAGCAAACCCATCACGAGAATGATGGCTCCAGCAACAAAGCCCGTAGGGAGGGATGATGCAACACCAAGGTATGGCAGTGGCAACGTGAACACGAAGACAGATATCGGCACTGCGAAGTAAAACCCAAGATAAGGCATTGAATGAATCCACAAACCTATAAGTCGTATGTTCAGTGTTGTGTAGAGATGTCCAAAGGGGAAAAAAAATGTTGTGTAGAAATAGGAAGTGGTGACAAATAACAATCATATTCATGCTTCACATAAAAGGTTAAACAAGCAAATATTCTTTGCTCGTGATTTCAAGAAGATGGATTTTGTATCCACCTAGAATCTCTTCTAACGTTATGGAGAGCTCTCACACAACCCCTGAGAGAGGATGGATTTGGAAGTTGATGTAAACATCCGTTGTGTAGAGTACTTTTGCTATTTGATTTATCAGAGCAGAGCTGGGAAACCTAGTCTATTTCTAACAAAATGTGTTGTATCGTGTAGATTGTATGTTTCTGTCAAATAGCTTCAAGCATAGACAGGCTTCAGAATGAGTACCAGAAAGAAGAAAGTGGTTAGGGCAGTTTGAAACATCAATCGGTCCTGACGAGGGTTAAACCACCAAATGCCTCGAACTGTTTTTGCTTCGAGTTAAAATTGGCTGAGTTATTTGATGGAGGTATGAAATGTCTAATTTGAGCATTGAGATACGCTTGGTGTTCAGGTCTGATGGTAGCACAGTCTAGGCCAATTACCACGAGGCTTACGAACCCGAGACAAGACCTGCATTTATAAAGCATACAACGTACCTGAAAATGTAGAAGCGAGGCAAGACACCACGGCGGAAGAGATCTTGAGCAGATATAGTAATGATATGTTATAACCCATGTTGACAGCAATAAATAGCAAAGGTAGTAGTGGAGCACCATCACATCCTGCCAGCCAAATACAAATGAAAATGGATGAATCACGCCGTTTAAAGTGGAAGGGGACCACGCGTGAAAGAAAACTAAGGAAGAAGAATCTCACTATCTTTTTTTTTTTTTTTGGATAAGTAAGCCAATCTCATTAGAAATAGTGAAAACAGTACAAAGGACTATACCAAAGACACTACTCCAAACAAGCAAGAAAACTAAGAAAATTAACAAAATCTACAAAAGGGCAACTAAGCACCAAGTTCACCCAAAGAAAAAGAGAGACAACAAAATGCCCTGCAAGCTAGCCAAAGACGAAGAACAATCTTCAAAACATCTACTTTTTCGCTTCCTCCAAAGGCACCACCAGATGCAATGTGGAATCAACCTCCATATAACATTAGCGAAAGGATTGCGAAACCTCCTCTTCCAACTCCACAAAACATCAGCCACCTTCTTAGGCATAACCCACTAAAAATTCACAATACAAAGAATATGAGACCACAGCCCACGCATATAGGGACAATATAGCAAAACATGGTCCACAGATTCACCACCACACCGACATAGGAAACACCAATCTGCAATGATTCTCCCCCTTCTGCGAAGGTTATCAATAGTAAGAATCCTACCAAGAGTCGCCTCCCACACAAAAAAAGATACTCTCAACGGGCACAAAGACCTCCACACACCCCTCCAAGTGAAAGACAAACCAACCCTACCCATAAGCAACCATACATCGATTTAACCGAAAAGATCCCTTCCTTAGCCCCCGCCCAAACCATCACATCATCCTCCCCTTTCCTCAATGCCATACCATACAACCTAGTGAAGAAGGAAGAAAAATCCTCCACTTACCAATCATTAGCCGCTCTAGAGAATGGGACATCCCACACCACACTCTCACAACCAACCACCAAACAATCCGCCACCAATGCCTCCTTGCAGCGAGACAAAGAGTTAACAAGAGGGAAGGAAAGACTCAAAGGCTTGTCCCCACACCAACTTTCATGCCAAAAGCTAATTTTGGCACCATTTCCCACCCTAAACTGAATATGCCTACTGAAAGCATTCCACCCTTTGCTAATGTACCTCCAAAGGCTAACACTATAAGTGCCACGAACCGAAAGAGTACTCCAACCTCCCACTAAACAATCATATTTTTCAGCAATCACCCTCCTCCACAACCTCTCCCTATCATTTGCAAACCTCCATAAGCCATTTGTTCAATAACGCCTTATTGAACAAACAAATACTATGAATACCCAATCATCCATCCTGCAAAGGCGAGCACACCTTATTCCACTTCACTAGATGAAACTTGTGAACACTATCATCTGTACCCCATAGGAAATCACGTTGAATTTTCTCCATCCTATTCGCCACCCCCACCGGAATAGGGAACAAAGAAAGGAAATAGGTAGGTAAGCATGAAAGCGTAGATTTAATGAGAGTTAACCTATCACCCTTGGAAAGATACATGCGTTTTCCAACCAGCCAACCTATGCTTCATACGTTCAAGAATCCCGTCCCAAATAAGAATGTTCTTGAAAGATGCACCAAGGCGGAGTCCAAGATACTTTATGGGCAAAGAGAAAACACCGCATCCTAAAATACCTGCGAACTCTCCCACATTCTCCACCCTACCAACAGGGATCACCTTAGATTTAAATACATTAATCTTTAGGCCCGACACCGCCTCAAAACAAAGAAGAATACATCTAAGACTACGGACCTGACTCACATCCGCCCCACACATCACAAGAGTGTCATCAGCAAATAGAAGATGTGAAATAGAAATCCCACCTCCCAAGCCCCCACCAACCTGAAAACCTTCCAAACCACCATGCAACACTGCCCTCCCCATCATACGACTAAATGCCTCCATAACAATAACGAACAAAAGGGGGGAAAGAGGATCCCTTTGATGTAGACCACGAGAGCTACGGGAAAAGCCTTTAGGCGACCCACTAACAATCATTGAAAACTTCACTGTCGAAATGCAACAGAAGATCTATCTACACCATCTCTCCCTGAAACCACATCTCCTAAGAAAATACAATAGGAAGTTCCAATTCACATGGTCTTAGGCTTTCTGGACATCTAACATGCAAAGCATTCCAGTGGTAATCTCACTATCAGGCCAAGCCACATGCTACCTAGTTGCACTTTTGTCTTTTTCAAATCCTACATACTGGCAACATAGCCTTTTGCTTGGTGGAATTGTTGTCCTTTTGCAATCTTGGTAGTTGCTAGACAACCTTTTCAACCATAAAGGCCACCACTGCCGCTATGCATCCAAATACAAACCGTGACTACTATCCAGTTGTAACGCAATTAAAGCTTTATCATTCTCATATTTTTCTGTTCTTCCTTGCCAAATTACATAACAAGTTTTTCTATTTTATAGAAATGATAATTTGAATCATTCGTGCTAGTAAAACATGAAAAACTTAGAAATGATGCTACCGGCAGGGCATCACCCCCTATCTTTTAGGGCCTAATAGTCTGGCAGCTTCAGACTCAACACATGCAGAACAAGATTTTCTAGTGCCTATAGAAGTTTCAAAAAGATTTCAATCTCTTTCAAGATGAAGTATGACCCTGATGCAAACTTACCGCTTGACAAAGTACCAATGTTCAGAAAGCAGGCTGCACCATCTTTAAGATAGTTCGGCAGTTGACTAAATGGAACGCCCCATAATTTTGACAAAAAAGGTAGCAGAAGACATATAAAGAAGGCCTGCATGAAACAAAGATGCACATGAAGCTTCAATCTGATTTGGTAATGAAAATAATATTCGGAAATAGAAATTAATAATTGACTGACCATAAGAGTAAACATTGTAATTCACAGTAAGACACCTACTTGGAAGGCAGATCCATAGGAATTTACGACAAATAGGTCTACTGAACCTCCCTGTAACAGACAAAAAGAATCATATCCATATTACTAAATTTGAGACAAATAACTAAGAAACGAAAAACATTAGGCAAGTTTGTATAGGACAACTTCACCAAGATGCATAGAATTAGTCAATTTTGAGTCTTGCATAAGGATAAAAGTTGTTTCAGATGACTGGAAATCACTTGTCTCACATTGTCTTGAGCATGTGGATTACTTTCTGTCTTCCAAAATATTACTGCACTTCGATATATTGTAATCATTTGATGATGGTCTAATTGATTGTTCAACCCTTTTTTCAGGCCCCAATCCAGTTTCAAGAACAGGTTTCAAATCCAATAAAAATAGACCTATTAGGTCCCCTGCGAGGTCCGATGCCTCCATACCCTTATTTTACTTTTGGAATTGCGGATTTTTACCGTCACTCTAGGACATGTGATAAAAAGAATCCACCACCTTGCATACCTTTAAACGCCGGGCAGCATCCAAAAAGATAACTTCCTACAAATCATAAACATGCTGCCTGTTACCGCAGAACAATTGGTATAAAACTGGAAAAAAAAGTTCAATGATCATTTAGAACAACCAACAACCTTCAGCACTGTATCGGCCGCTTGAAATAAAAATGAAACCATCATTAAAAGACTCCAAAATATACCAGCTTCCTGCAATGAATGTCCAGCACTAGATCCGCTGCAGAAGCAAGCAGAGGCAAGCATTGGGAAATTCATTCACCATATGAGATGTAAAGATTCTACAGATTGCCTATAAAGTATACTTGAATGTAGGAAACTTTTCCCTTAACTTTATTTATGGATATTTTGGAATTATTGTTCCAAATCCAAATCAGTACTCAAAACCTGGAAAAAGAAAATCAAAGCTCTACAGCCTGACCAGAACATTTTATTGTTTGTTTCTCAAATCAGAAGGCAGAACAAGCTCCACCTCTGACAGCATGATAAACAGAAGGTGGCAGTCTATTAATGTATGTCTTCGACTAGAAGCTGGACTCTAATCCTTCAATGCAGAATCAGATGCGAGTATCCTGCCTAAGCTTTCTTCTGTGAGGCAATTCTTAATAGGATACAAAACCTGGGTATTTGATTCAGTTCATTCAATCGAAAGGACCTCAAGCAAACCACTGAGCAAAAGATTCTGTTATCTTAGCCAAATGGCATAGATGAAGAACCCAGCTACTGGCTGAACCCAGTGAGATGATACAACAAGCAGTTTCAAATTCTCGAGCACTTATGCAATAGTCTCACGGCATTACTCACCCATATTTTGGTCCAATACAATTTATTCCACATTCCACATTATCAGATCAAAACCCCCAAGAATGACCACCTCCATTAACATGTGAGCTTGTAAATTATATGAAACTGCTTCAAGGGCTGTGTTTCTTAAACCTATACTTCTCAAGCTTCATGATACTCAGAAAAAACTGAAAATGAGCCAATCTTGTTCATCTATGAGCCTCAACGTGAGTCCATATAAGTATGTACATATGTATATACATATTTACCCTATCTATCTATATCGGATGTATCAGTGGGTATGCTGAGGTTGAGGATATAAATGTGTGCATAAATCTAAAATACCTTGCTACAGTGATGATTACGCCAACTGCTACGAGAAAGCATCCAAGTAGTTGGTTGACTTTATATCTCCTCCCAAGGAAAATTGTTGACAAAAGAATTTGCCACACAAGAAAACTCTGCAAAAATAATTACAGGATCATTTATTAATTCAGGTACAGTATTACCTACAAAAAAGGAAACAGTGTTAGCTTCTCTAACACCTGCTGGAGTTAGTTACCATACAACACTAGACTTTCCATTGATAAATTTAAGATCAGAACAAAATCATGGTCCTACATTTTGCATGTTGAGACATTGCACTCCAGATAGATTATCAAATGTAGTACTAGGCTGCCCCTTGATATCCTTCCTTCATGATATTATCTGGAAGTGTGGTATGACCCACAACAACCCGACTGGTTATGCCTGAGTAAAAATTTACCTCTGGGATTCATTGGATACCAGGTTCCAGAACTGCTCACGAGTAATTACACAACTTGGTAGCTTACAGAAAGTTACAAGTGTAAATGCTTCTGTAAGTTAGCAAAATTACCATGTCAAAGCATTATTCTATTAAGTGTATTTTTGGTTTATAAATCATGTAAAACAACTTGGTCTTGTATTTTATTGTTTGATTGCTTATCTCCTTCTGGCTGTCTTGATACATTAAAACGTCTTTTTAATTATCTTGATTGGTTAATTAAGAGTCTTGGACTTTAATTAAACAATCTTGACTTGAAGAATCTGTTGTTCTTGAAATCCTGTGTTAAGGTTAGATTATAGTTAGTCTGGAGTCAGACGATTGTCAATCTGCAAATTGATAGCTTGCTGAATTTGTTTTTGATTGGACGTGGATTTGGTATAAGTGCAAAAATGAAGTGTACTGAGTTTTTAAAATACCTATCCCCCCCCCCCCCCCCCCCCCGCCCCTCTCTCTCTCTCTAGGTATAGTTTGGGTCTAAACTTGAGTTTCAACAAGAGACTTATATCACGTACCATATTAGTGTCTGTATTCACTTAATTGCCTTTGGATAATTTTCAAGAAAAATATGTATCTTTTGTTCTAAGTCACATATTTTCCTATCAGATACAGGCATTGATCTAATTTATTTCGCGTTCATGCAAGCCAAGTGGTTGGATCACCCCTTTAAACCACAAAGTGCTAGCACTAGCTATTCAAATTCGAAACATATTGTCTTGCACAACAATCACTAGCACTAGGGATACCAAGATTCTGTAATCATTCACTTTTGTCTTCGATTAAAAAACAAAAAAAATAAAAAGTTATCGCAAATGCTTCTCACCTGAGACAAAACTGGGATTGATGCTCCAGAAAGAATTGCTGATCCAAGAAAGGGATTAAAAAAAATCATATAAGGAAGAAATAGCTAGCTATCAAATATATGTTTTAAATGCATCTCAAAAGATTGCACACCTATAGCTAGCCAGAAAGTTTGCAGCATGCACTCAACACAATGGGGTACAAATTTTACTTGTTAGGATGAAAGCTGTGTGTTGATGGACTGAAGCGCAGTAGTCACTGAAGCGCAGTAGTCAATGAGAAAATCTATCTGATAAACGCATATTATATGGACAGAGAAAACTAATGGGGGATTTCGGAACATGGTCTAACTCAATTTCCCAATGTAGGTTATTACACTTGTTTCTTTACTGAAACATTGGACTCCCAAATCTGGGAGGAAAAACTTGTTTGAAATAATTTTTCAAGACCAAAATTTCCATGATGCCCTGCCCTACTGTGAGAGCTATTTCCTTGTTTGGGAAGCAATTCTTAAGCTAATTCCTTCTTGACAGCTTGCCAGGAAGTTGATCTCTTTATCCCCCCCCCCCCATCAATCAATTTTTGGGTTCGCATACGTTGTCACCGGTCTTTAATAAGAGCTCAGATATCTAGAATAGTCTCCATCATCTCAAACTTGCATAGATATTTTTGTAGCGTTTGGCTATGACTTCTTCAGTCATGATTTTGTTAAACAACTAACTAGAGTGTTAGAATTTTCAACGTCAACTGACCAGAATGTTTGATGTAAGGACAGAAGTACTCAAAGATCATTCAGTGCAAAGCATTTAGCAGTCAAGTGTGTCCAGTGATGGAAATCCTATGACGCAAAAAAACAAAAACCAAAAACAAAACAAAACAAACAACACAAAACAAAACAAAAACAAAAAACAAAAAACAAAAAAAACAAAACAAAAAATGAAGAGAACAAGCAGAAGCATAATGAAGTGGCCCTTACCTCCAGCAGCCATTCCAGTAGCAGCACCAAGGGCTTCCAAGAGACCAACAGCAACGAATGGAGCTTTTGGCATGGAAAGCATCTCATCCGTAACAATGCCAGCTTTATACCGTAAATACAACACAGAGAAATAGACCACCACATATCTGAAAAACGCATCTTACAATAAAACAAAAAAATTAGTCCATAGTGGTGCAGGCAATGCATTTCATGTTACCTAAAAGAGTAATTTCATCAACAAAAAGCTCCACAACTTAAATGTATTACAAAAACCAGTCACTGCATAGAACCCAGAGAGATCAAGCATAATAAATATATGTCAAAAAGAAGAATTCAAGTTTTTACACCTGAAATTTTCCTCAATCTATACAATTAAAATCGTGAATTCAAGTTCTCCTTCAAGACACAATTAGAAAGAAAGAAAAAAAATACATAATAAATTAAAATGAAATCAAAATTTCCATATTTATATTTAGAAAATAATAATTTTTATTTAAAAAATTAATATTTTTAATAATTTTAGCTTAGGAACATTTCAGTCATTTTAAAATGATTTAACGGTCAGGTCAAATCTATCAGAAGGCGAAGGTTGTTTTTAAAATATGAGGGGTATAATAAAACAAATTAAAATTTTAGATGGAGGGATTGATTTTTACAAATAGATATGAGGATCTTTCTCAAATTCTAATTTGCAGAAATCTAAGGTGGTGTATTATTTAATTCAGGCCAAAGCTCTAATAATGCGATTCTTTTGCCGCACAACATACAGAAAGAAAAGCAAACAAGGACAGGTCTGACTCGACAAAGAAGGAAGAGGACAAAAGAAAAAAAAAGGCAACTCTGGTGGGACCACTGCAAAAGTCATATGCCCTTTCTTTTCGTTTTTTTTTTTCTTTTTTGGTTCCTATGGGCCAAAAGTCATTTTCTCCTAAAAGCAGGACTTTAGATCACATCCAACCCCTTATATATAGAATCTACCACCTGAGCTCCACCAGCCCCTCAACCTCGCATACTTTTGGTTCGAGTTGGGCCCACCGCTCATCAGATCTATGGCTTGTATGGCAATAGGGTCCGCCACTGAACCCGAGCTTTCAACCGATGCGGCGTCTTGGTTGTTTTAGCAAATTAGGATCTACTAAAAATAGACAAAAAAACATTTGAAAAATTGGGATCTAAAGAATATATGGCACACATGAGCCTAACCCTTTAGCTTCACATAATTTTTTAAATTAACTTTTGATTTGAAAGAAAAAGAAAGAAAGAAAACTTTATAGACTACAAAACTTTAGAGTATTAAGTACACTAAAATACATTTCGGTGCGCTAAAAATATTTATAAAACAATGAAGAATCAAATTTTTTTCTCGAAGATTTTTTGTTTTTGTCTGATGTAGTGCCCCGCCCCCCTTATATCTGTCCCCTGCTATGTGTCGACATTATAGGACCTTCTTTTTTTTTTTTTTTTTCATAGTACTTTTGTTTTTTTTTTTTTTTTTTTTTAAAATTTGGCCGACAGCGATGGTGAAGCACTCAACTTTTGGATCCATTGCGGTGGTCCTCATATTCACAGGAAAAATCCCATTTGCCTACTTCACTAGATTTGCTTTATTAATATTATCTAACTCCCTAGTCTTTTCAAACTCTAGAAAACGTTAAATTAAAATATATATATCAAAAGCTAGAATTCCAAAGCTATTTTCCTCTCGATTTTTTTTGTTTGACGTTCGAAATGAAATAAAAATAGGTAACCTGATTCAAACACAATTTTAAATTTATTTTCAAAACTTAATTGATATTTTCATCTCTCTAAACTGTGACATACAATTCAACTAAAGAATTGCATAATATTTCAATCCAAATCCGGACGGAGACCCAACTAGATGACACAGTGATTTGATTGAGACAGAAAACGCCAAATACTTAAACTAACCCCGATCAAATATCAAGTACGCCAAAAATCTTCCTTCCTAACCACCGGACAAGATTCATCAGTGAGCGGAAGGACTGCTTTTTTAACCATAAGATTCATCCACGACCACGAGCGAAAGACCCTTTTAACCGTTGAGCCATGGCTTGTGTGGGCAAAGAAACTATACATGCGATATTGTTGCGCCTGTACAAAACTCAGACCACTAAATGATTCCTGTCGTGTCCGTTTGAGACGTTGAATTAAACGGAGTGGGTCCTAGGTAGGTGTGTGCCTGTCAGCCTGTTTGGTACGATAAATCGGAGTCGGTGAGAAACGAGACTCCAGACCAGACCAGCTTATGCAACCAGGAAACCGAAAAATAACAGCAGATGTATCAGCATTCAGCCGTACGATCCTTTAGTTGACGGAGTAAGCACCGTCGAGATAAATCAGTAGTTTTGGCCCAGAAAAGGAAAAACAAGAGAGAAATATAGAGCGAGCGAGTAAATGCTACGGAAGTTAGGAAGCTGAAACCTGTGTAGTTTGATCTAAATCTCCCGCCATAACTGGTTAATCTGACGCTCATCAATTTCTCCAAAATTAAGCGATAGCAGTTAATTTTTAAACAATTCACTTAATACGACTCGATCTCGAGATAAATTCCGAAGTTTTTCTAATGGCAGATTTAATTCTGATCGAGTTATTGCTGATAATTGTTAGAGAGAGGAAAGAGAGGAACGTACCCGAAAGTGGCGAGCTGAGCGAGAAAGAAGGGGTACTGCTTGAGAGGAACCAAAGCCAGCTTGTACAGCACCCGATTCCCCACTCCCATCACCACCGTAACCGCCGCTGCTACCACCACCTTTATTGTCCGATCCCTACTTTTTTTCCTCTCCCGGTTCCCGTTCTCCTCCTCCTCCTCCACCGTCCGTTCATCAGTCCCTCTCTTCTCTGCCAAATCTCCTACCGCGTACGAGCGCGGGACTAATACCTTCTCCTCCCCGTCCGCCCCGTCCGATCGCTCCCACGCCCCTGAGGCTCCCACAGCTCCCACAGCTTCCACCAAACAACGCCGCGATCTCAGGACGATCCCCTGCCGCTGATTCGCGTAGTTGCGAGGCAGCCGCGAAATCTTGGCCGCCCTTGATGGTTGCCGCAACCTTATGGAAAGGTCCGACGAGCCCGCCCCGGCGGTAAGCCGGCGACAATACGACGTCATAATTTGTTGTAATCTTTGACAATTATGAAGGATTTAAGAAACACTTTCTTTCACAGACGAGAGAGAGAGAGAGGGCGGGCCTTTTTGTGACATTGTATAGCGCTGTCTCAATAATTTATGTCGACCGGTTCAGTCTTCGAAGACTAGTTTATTGCTGTGCCTGAAGCTATCGGATACGGCCATTTGTAGCGCGAGACGGCACGTGTTCAACAGCTAGCTGGACCTAAATTTCGGCACGGTTGTCAACGAGGGCTCGTCTTGTTTGAAAGCCAATGAGGTGTCGCATGTGGTGGCGGATTCATGGACCCGTACGTGGATGCCCTGCTGACGTGGATAAGTATTAAACTATAGAATTGAAAATGATTTTAGAAAAATAATTACTAGAGCATATCATTAGAGGCTGGTTCTTCCGGTCTCCCGCCAGTCTGTCCTTGCATTTCCCAGTTAGGCCAACTCTATCCGAACGAATTTTACTGAGTAAATTAATAAAAAGAACATTTAGAGAAAATAATAATAATAATAAAAAGAACATAAAAAAGAAAAGATGAGGTTACGACATTTTTTTATTTTTGTCACTAAAAATCATGTCGCTAAATTAAAATAGTAATTTTTTTTAAATTAAGACTAGAAAGTGCAAAGTGTA
Organism: Morella rubra; assembly: GCA_003952965.2. Taxonomy (NCBI): domain Eukaryota; kingdom Viridiplantae; phylum Streptophyta; class Magnoliopsida; order Fagales; family Myricaceae; genus Morella; species Morella rubra. The sequence continues at coordinate 33,687,559 of CM025849.1, forward strand.
AACAGTTAATAATTGAAGGGTGAAATGTAAAAATAGATAATTTGAGGCGCAAAGTATTAGAACCACAATATTAATTGAGTAAAAAGTATATTTAACTCAAAAAAAAAATTATAGAAATAAATATACTTGCACTATGGGTCCTATACTTTGTATGTTCTGTTAAAGTTTTAGTCAACTTTGACGATAAATGATTTTTTGATATTCGAAATGATAATTTTGTTTTCATAATTTTTTTAGCAGTGATTATTTTACTAGAGAAATATATAATTTAAAATTCTAAATAATTAATTTTCATCAAGACAAATTCAATAAAATATGTAAAGTGCTTGAAATTAACAAATATAAATAGAGATATAAAGTGTAAAAACCCTCTAGTTGAAAAGTTCAAGTATATTTATCTCAAAAAAATAACATCGACATAACTGACAGTTACAGCAGAACAATTTCATTGGCCTTAGAATTAAGTATATCTTTATTGAAGAGTCCTACGAAGTACCAAATACAACACTTCTTGCTCACCAAAAAACGAAAAATACAACCCAATCCGATTGAAACCAATAAGAAGGCCAAGTTAGGAAACCTTGGATGCCCATAAAACCGTTATGCTAATCGTTTTGCATTGGACCATACATGAGACTTAGATCTCACCCCTCTTAACTCCATTAACTCATTCTCTACGTAAAACTTCTAAGGATGACCTCCTCGTGCTACGTAGACTACAATTGCTTGGATTTAGTCCTTTTTTTAAGAGTATCCACTGCAGAAGAAAAAAAAATACAACTTAAAGGTCAAAAGTATAATTATCTTTAAAGTAAAAACTAATTATAGAGTTAAATACTATGTTCCAAAGCGAAAACTGTAATTTCAGTTCACCCATGTTTACCCTGTTTAGAGTTAAAGCCCAGCTTCCAAACTTCGAAGACCATGAGTGACTTTTAAAGCATTAAGGAGTAAGGTACCGTTTGTTTCTCTAATATTTTGGAGCATAGAAATTTTCAGCAAAACAAACATACTCCAAAATTTTTAACTTTTACACATACATAATTCACCTTTCACAAACTCCAATAAATCTCAATAAAGTAAAGATTTCCAAAATTTCAGGAATATTCTCCGAAATTTTGGCAAACAAACACCCCCTTATGGGGACCTCACAAACAACTGCATCAACTTATCAGAGGCATCTACATGCTTCTAGCCATTGCCAGTGGCTACCTTTCTAGCAGCAGCAGCACTATCTCATCATCTTCATTCTACCTTTTCCAATCTTGATCTTCAAACAAGTCCTCAGGAGGGTCATATACAATCATATCTGGGAAAAGTTCCAAGAAGTCATCCTTCACCTTCTCTCTCAATTCTGGGTAAGGAAGCAGCCCTTTCAATATCACTCGAAAAGGCAGAGAGATTGGAGGATCTGGAGATCGTCTCATTTCATCATATATGTCCATTGCCTCCGAGGACAAGCCGCTGTCCAAAAAGGATCTGATAATATCTCCAAACGTATGCTGATCAAAGAGGACTTCTTCTCTCTTCAGGTCTTCCCAAACCCGCTTTGCTTCATAGACCTTTTTGTTCCTTGCAAGCATCATCAGCATGTCCCTGTAAAAGAACATGTCTGGCCGGTACCAAATTTCTTTACGCACCACATCATATAACTGAGAAGGCAAAATCACGAGCCAGTCAAGCATTGTGCACATTTTGGGTTTTGATAGGATGGTATAACCAATTAAGGAGTACAATATGCCAGATACATAGGTATGGCACCGGAAAGTCGAAATTCATGAGTCTCTGTCAAATAGCTGTAAAAGGCAAAAGACTAGTAAGTAACAAATAAACTTTGACTTAAATGGGTTCCACTTTCAAAAAATTGGGGTCAGGGATGAGACCATGAGTTCAAAACACACCAACTGCATGTCTTAGTTACCCTACGACCTGGAAAAAAAAAAAAAAAAGGGATTACTGAGGAAGTCACTTCATTTTCTCTTCTGTTTTAATTGGCTTTCTGATAACAGGCCATGCATAAAAAAAAACAGCTAGCTTAATATAGCCCAAATGAAAACATATGACGAGCTTGCAGGTAAGGTTATTCTTCAACCACAAAACTATGGGATGCGAAGTCCTATTAGTTAGATACATATCAAACCCATCAAGGAAGTAAAGGTACTTATTAACTCATGCACAGGACACCTCATGTAAGGGATTGGTTAATGTGTATTGTTCCACTGGCTTTCTGTAGTAATTATTGGTACAAGCCAGAAATATAATCAGCCTACCTAAAAAATCCAACAGTGATTCTTTCTTACCATTTGTGCGCATAAAAGTGGCAGAAAACTGCAGTTAAAGATCAGTAACTATGATGAACAAGATAGGTATGCTAAGAAAGGTCATCAAGCACTTCAGTGGCTGAGAAAAATGGGAAAGATGAATATAGGAGAGCATTTTGAGTTCTATCTTTTACTTTTCACATGTTCTTTTAAATCAAAATTTGTATTCATTTGAGAGACTTTTTCGAATTTCTATGGATTAGTTTTTCATATTGTTGTTTGAATCAAAATTTTATTCATTTGATAGACTTTTTCCGGAAGGAAAAGGTCTGAACAGCAGGCTATCTTGGCACCACTTTTTACTTTGCCCTTCACTATTACCTGTCCAGCCAAAAATAGCAAGGACTTGCAGATTTGAATCATTTTCCATGACTTCAAACTTGTACAACACCCCTGAGGATTTCAGCAACACCGTTAAACGGGGATGGGATTAACTGCAATTCACTGCCCGAATTGCACTGTGCAATTTGGAGATAAATAAATACAAGAAGTAGTCCTCATGGTAGGACTTATGCTGTCTGAAACTTTATATGGACAATATTAAATAATACAGGATCTACCTCTTATATTTTTTTTCTTTTTGAATTACACCAGGCAGTGACTTATAGAGGATGATCCGTTAAACGGAACTTGAAACTACAAGTGAATTCTTAATCTTGGCAGCATACAGAGGTCATTGACAATTAACATTCCAAACTTTTCTTTATTCATTCACGCACTTCCTCATACGGCAAACATGCGAAAAATAACTCCTCAAAAATATAAACTTTGAATCTCTCTCCTGCAATTTTTCATATTTGATCAATAAACAACAGGATCAAAATCCAAGTAAATATATATTCCAACTTAACAAACAAAACTCGGCAATTCATCGGGTATATCTAGCACAAAATAAAGACTGCATAAAAAAAAAAAAAAAAAATAGAGAATAAGAATGAGAAATTGAGAAATAAAAATAGAATGAAATAGCAATTCCCCAACTCTCCGGAAATCAAATAGAAACGTTTCAAATTAATTAATTTTCGTTCCCCACATTTTCTCAGCAACAAACAGTAGGACAAACGAAATTCGAAGGAAAACACCAACCTTCATGCACAGGAAGACCTGGTCTTGTCTCTGGAACTCGGCCAGAACGGCGAAGAGATCGGACTTGAGCAACCGGGACACATGAGTCCGGATGAAGCGGTCGAGGCGGACCGCATCGGACCGAAGCCGCTTGAGCTCTTTGGCCGCGATCAGACCTTCCTTGCCCATCTCTTTCTTTCTTCTCCATATCGACAAGCTGGGGCTCGAGGCCGACCCCGAAACACATCGAAAAGACCAATTTTCGTGCCGCTTCTGCTGTTGTTGCTGTCTGTGTTCGGAGAAAGCCTTTTCGGAAAGCCAAGGGTTCTTAGGGAAATTCGAAAAGGATAAGTAGGAGGAGTGAAAGAGTGTGAGGGTTGAAGATGAGGTTTTTCTGAGATTTCGAGCGTGAGGCAGCATTTAAGATTTTAGGGAAGAAGTAGTTCGATGCTCACTCTGTCCTCTAGGAGCATCTGTGTCCGTTCTCTTCAAATTATAACGCGTGTTCTTGTAGTATCAATTTTTCCTAAAACTGTCTCTAGCGTTAAATTTTTTTGTCCTCCGTCCTTGTGGTTTATCCTGTTTCTCACGTATATTCTACCATCTAATTTTCGTTCATCGCTGACCTGTTCAACCTGTTCAAGTCATGTTCAATAATAATAAAATACGTGTCCATCTCGCTGACCGTACCATGTAACTTCAGCCAAAAATGCCAAATTTTACCATTTTGCCAGTGTCACATCAGCGGCTGAAGAAGAACAAATTGGCCATCGAAATTTCTCCGGGCCTTGCCAAAAAAATAATAATAATTTCTCCGGACTCCAAGAGAAGGTCTCGACCCGGCTGTGCTCAAGACGTTTCCGATAATCACGTACTCCGCCGTGATGGGTGAAGAAATTGACCATGTAGAAGCTGGTCGACGCCATGCTGAATGACGCACACAAGTAGCCATGCAACCCATCTCATTGGGGTCATAACCATTTTGCAGCCTTGGATCAACTAGAGCATCGAAATTTCCATCTTCCAGAGCTCGTGAGAGCAAAGGCCTTGCCCAGTCTACCAAACTGTCATCCATAAAAGTGTGGGTAGTGTCCATAGGTCGGCGTCCTGTCATCAGCTCCAAAAGCGTGACCCCATAAGAGAAAATTCGGCATCTTGGCTGGAGTTTCACGGTACGGTCAACGAAATAGACACATGTTATATTATTATTGGACATGACGTGGACGGATTCAACAGGTTAGTAATTTCTGTCTAATTGTGGACGAAAATTTGATAAAAGGGCATATGTGGAAAAAAGGTTAAACCATAGGGACGGAGGAAAAACGTTGTAAAATAATTTCGTTCTCAATAGTTTTAAAAATTTCTCTTTCGATATATACACCAAACTATCATTCATCATTCATCTCTCATCTTATTACGCAATCAGTTTTAATTAACTTCATTGCAGAGAAAACTCTCTCAACAGTTGCAGTCGCAATTGGTAAGACCAATGTCAACTCAATCAGCTGATAAACCAATGGATATAAGTATGCTTTCTTGTCTCAACCATCTTCACAGCAAGACCTTCAATATCTTGAAGCTTAGAAAAAACATCATGACTTCTCGTATCATAAATGTAGTTTCGAAGTTGATCTTTAAGTATAACACAATCAATTACTGAGAAATCTTCTGGATAAAGCTCAGCAAGACGAAGTAACTTGGCATGATCAAACGCTGAAAATGAGCTTCTTGGATTAAGACATGCTATACAAAAAAGTAACTCCGTACTTGCTTCTGTAAAACGATTATCCATCTCCTGAGCGGTCAAATCAATAACATGGCAAAACACTTCCACACGAAAACGATGCAAATAAATAATTTTTTGCCCTCCATGCCGAGCCCGACCACGAGTTGGAATAATGTTTTCCATATTGGGCATAATGATAGAATAATTCATACAAAAGGTCTTGACTTCTTCCAAAAATTCATCACATTCCTTCTCCCTCAAATCCTGCAACGACGCTTCACAATTCCAACCAAATTCATAGCATTAACAATGTCTTGATCCTTTCATTGTAAGGCCTGTGACAATTCATTGGTAATTCTCATTATATTTCTCAACAAATGCATAATGAATATTTTGAATAAAAATTAGTGTTTGTGATTACCTATGACAATTCATTTGTAATTCCCATTATATTTCTCAACTAATGCAAAGTGAATACATAGTCGAAGCGTTGAATATTAACTAGTATACCCAGAGCCGTGGATCTTTGTTCTATGCAAGTGCTATCCTCTGCTATGTTTTCAAGCACATCCAACACTGCTGACCACATACTGAAGAGACATATTATTGTAATGCGGTATGAACCCCAACGAGTATCACCTGGTCGTGCAAGACTAGTTTCTTGATTTTTGCCCCTTCCACTACTAATGTCTCCCTTATCCAATAGCCCCACTATCTTATCATGTTGACTTTGCTGAAGAAAATCTTTCCTTTTACAATAAGCTCCGACTATATTCACAATCGTAATAGTGTAAGAGAAAAAATCACAAACTTTTATATTATTCTTTGTAGTAGCCACAATAACCAATTGAAGTTGGTGAGCAAAACAATGAATATAAGTAGCAGAAGGATTCTCCCTCAAAATGAGAAGACTTCAACCCATTAAACTCGTCCCGTATGTTTGATGCCCCATCATACCCTTGACCTCTCAACTTGGATATTGATAATTCATGCTTTGCAAACAATTTGTCTATAGCATTTTTCAAATTTTGGAGCAAGTATCGGTAACATGTTCCACACTAATAAACCTTTTTATCACTGTCAATGTTTGTTCACATATCTCAAAACCACTACCATTTGCTCCTTCACTGAATTATCTCGAGACTTATCAACCATAAGAGAAATAAAATTGTCCCCAATATCTTTAATGATGGCAAGTGTGGTCTTGCACATGCACTGACCAATTCCTTCTGAGTTTTAGGAGAAGTCATTTGGTTGTTTCCAGGAGCATTAAAGTGTCTTACAACTTTTTCTTACGTAAGCTGTACCATTCCAAAAGCTCAAGAAAATTGCCTTCCTTATTGAACTCTCAGACTCATCATGACCACGAAAAGCTAATCTTTGCCCAAAGATGACGAATGCAATCTAAAATCTGTCAAACGAATACGATAAGCTTTCTTTATATCGACCATATGAGGATAACACGTGCGACACACTTTGTCGCTGATCTTTGAATGCTTCACATTTTCCTCTAGCATCATTGTGAGCACTATTATAGTCACCAACATGCTCACGAAAAACCTCCACTGCCTTTTTTCAATTGCTAAATCCCATAGATGTAAACACATCTCCCCAGAACAATGAAGAATCAAATTTTTTTCTCGAAGATTTTTTGTTTTTGTCTGATGTAGTGCCCCGCCCCCCTTATATCTGTCCCCTGCTATGTGTCGACATTATAGTACCTTCTTTTTTTTTTTTTTAAAAAAAAAAAAAAAAATTTGTGTTTTTTTTTTTTTTTTTTTCACGCGGCATAGGAATGCAGCATGGAAATCGTGCATTATAAAATTTGGCCGACAGCGATGGTGAAGCACTCAACTTTTGGATCCATTGCGGTGGTCCTCATATTCACAGGAAAAATCCCATTTGCCTACTTCACTAGATTTGCTTTATTAATATTATCTAACTCCCTAGTCTTTTCAAACTCTAGAAAACGTTAAATTAAAATATATATATCAAAAGCTAGAATTCCAAAGCTATTTTCCTCTCGATTTTTTTTGTTTGACGTTCGAAATGAAATAAAAATAGGTAACCTGATTCAAACACAATTTTAAATTTATTTTCAAAACTTAATTGATATTTTCATCTCTCTAAACTGTGACATACAATTCAACTAAAGAATTGCATAATATTTCAATCCAAATCCGGACGGAGACCCAACTAGATGACACAGTGATTTGATTGAGACAGAAAACGCCAAATACTTAAACTAACCCCGATCAAATATCAAGTACGCCAAAAATCTTCCTTCCTAACCACCGGACAAGATTCATCAGTGAGCGGAAGGACTGCTTTTTTAACCATAAGATTCATCCACGACCACGAGCGAAAGACCCTTTTAACCGTTGAGCCATGGCTTGTGTGGGCAAAGAAACTATACATGCGATATTGTTGCGCCTGTACAAAACTCAGACCACTAAATGATTCCTGTCGTGTCCGTTTGAGACGTTGAATTAAACGGAGTGGGTCCTAGTTAGGTGTGTGCCTGTCAGCCTGTTTGGTACGATAAATCGGAGTCGGTGAGAAACGAGACTCCAGACCAGACCAGCTTATGCAACCAGGAAACCGAAAAATAACAGCAGATGTTATCAGCATTCAGCCGTACGATCCTTTCGTTGACGGAGTAAGCACCGTCGAGATAAATCAGTAGTTTTGGCCCAGAAAAGGAAAAACAAGAGAGAAATATAGAGCGAGCGAGTAAATGCTACGGAAGTTAGGAAGCTGAAACCTGTGTAGTTTGATCTAAATCTCCCGCCATAACTGGTTAATCTGACGCTCATCAATTTCTCCAAAATTAAGCGATAGCAGTTAATTTTTAAACAATTCACTTAATACGACTCGATCTCGAGATAAATTCCGAAGTTTTTCTAATGGCAGATTTAATTCTGATCGAGTTATTGCTGATAATTGTTAGAGAGAGGAAAGAGAGGAACGTACCCGAAAGTGGCGAGCTGAGCGAGAAAGAAGGGGTACTGCTTGAGAGGAACCAAAGCCAGCTTGTACAGCACCCGATTCCCCACTCCCATCACCACCGTAACCGCCGCTGCTACCACCACCTTTATTGTCCGATCCCTACTTTTTTTCCTCTCCCGGTTCCCGTTCTCCTCCTCCTCCTCCACCGTCCGTTCATCAGTCCCTCTCTTCTCTGCCAAATCTCCTACCGCGTACGAGCGCGGGACTAATACCTTCTCCTCCCCGTCCGCCCCGTCCGATCGCTCCCACGCCCCTGAGGCTCCCACAGCTCCCACAGCTTCCACCAAACAACGCCGCGATCTCAGGACGATCCCCTGCCGCTGATTCGCGTAGTTGCGAGGCAGCCGCGAAATCTTGGCCGCCCTTGATGGTTGCCGCAACCTTATGGAAAGGTCCGACGAGCCCGCCCCGGCGGTAAGCCGGCGACAATACGACGTCATAATTTGTTGTAATCTTTGACAATTATGAAGGATTTAAGAAACACTTTCTTTCACAGACGAGAGAGAGAGAGAGAGGCGGGCCTTTTTGTGACATTGTATAGCGCTGTCTCAATAATTTATGTCGACCGGTTCAGTCTTCGAAGACTAGTTTATTGCTGTGCCTGAAGCTATCGGATACGGCCATTTGTAGCGCGAGACGGCACGTGTTCAACAGCTAGCTGGACCTAAATTTCGGCACGGTTGTCAACGAGGGCTCGTCTTGTTTGAAAGCCAATGAGGTGTCGCATGTGGTGGCGGATTCATGGACCCGTACGTGGATGCCCTGCTGACGTGGATAAGTATTAAACTATAGAATTGAAAATGATTTTAGAAAAATAATTACTAGAGCATATCATTAGAGGCTGGTTCTTCCGGTCTCCCGCCAGTCTGTCCTTGCATTTCCCAGTTAGGCCAACTCTATCCGAACGAATTTTACTGAGTAAATTAATAAAAAGAACATTTAGAGAAAATAATAATAATAATAAAAAGAACATAAAAAAGAAAAGATGAGGTTACGACATTTTTTTTTATTTTTGTCACTAAAAATCATGTCGCTAAATTAAAATAGTAATTTTTTTTTAAATTAAGACTAGAAGGTGCAAAGTGTAAACAGTTAATAATTGAAGGGTGAAATGTAAAAATAGATAATTTGAGGCGCAAAGTATTAGAACCACAATATTAATTGAGTAAAAAGTATATTTAACTCAAAAAAAAATTATAGAAATAAATATACTTGCACTATGGGTCCTATACTTTGTATGTTCTGTTAAAGTTTTAGTCAACTTTGACGATAAATGATTTTTTGATATTCGAAATGATAATTTTGTTTTCATAATTTTTTTAGCAGTGATTATTTTACTAGAGAAATATTATAATTTAAAATTCTAAATAATTAATTTTCATCAGAGACAAATTCAATAAAATATGTAAAGTGCTTGAAATTAACAAATATAAATAGAGATATAAAGTGTAAAAACCCTCTAGTTGAAAAGTTCAAAGTATATTTATCTCAAAAAAATAACATCGACGTAACTGACAGTTACAGCAGAACAATTTCATTGGCCTTAGAATTAAGTATATCTTTATTGAAGAGTCCTACGAAGTACCAAATACAACACTTCTTGCTCACCAAAAAACGAAAAATACAACCCAATCTGATTGAAACCAATAAGAAGGCCAAGTTAGGAAACCTTGGATGCCCATAAAACCGTTATGCTAATCGTTTTGCATTGGACCATACATGAGACTTAGATCTCACCCCTCTTAACTCCATTAACTCATTCTCTACATAAAACTTTAAGGATGACCTCCTCATGCTACGTAGACTACAATTGCTTGGATTTAGTCCTTTTTTTAAGAGTATCCACTGCAGAAGAAAAAAAAATACAACTTAAAGGTCAAAAGTATAATTATCTTTAAAGTAAAAACTAATTATAGAGTTAAATACTATGTTCCAAAGCGAAAACTGTAATTTCAGTTCACCCATATTTACCCTGTTTAGAGTTAAAGCCGAGCTTCCAAACTTCGAAGACCATGAGTGACTTTTAAAGCATTAAGGAGTAAGATACCGTTTGTTTCCCTAATATTTTGGAGCATGGAAATTTTCAACAAAACAAACATACTCCAAAATTTTTAACTTTTACACATACATACTTCACCTTTCACAAACCCCAATAAATCTCAATAAAGTAAAGATTTCCAAAATTTCAGGAATATTCCCCGAAATTTTGGCAAACAAACACCCCTTATGAGGACCTCACAAACAACTGCATCAACTTATCAGAGGCATCTACATGCTTCTAGCCATTGCCAGTGGCTACCTTTCTAGCAGCAGCAGCACTATCTCATCATCTTCATTCTACCTTTTCCAATCTTGATCTTCAAACAAGTCCTCAGGAGGGTCATATACAATCATATCTGGGAAAAGTTCCAAGAAATCATCCTTCACCTTCTCTCTCAATTCTGGGTAAGGAAGCAGCCCTTTCAATATCACTCGAAAAGGCAGAGAGATTGGAGGATCTGGAGATCGTCTCATTTCATCATATATGTCCATTGCCTCCGAGGACAAGCCGCTGTCCAAAAAGGATCTGATAATATCTCCAAACGTATGCTGATCAAAGAGGACTTCTTCTCTCTTCAGGTCTTCCCAAACCCGCTTTGCTTCATAGACCTTTTTGTTCCTTGCAAGCATCATCAGCATGTCCCTGTAAAAGAACATGTCTGGCCGGTACCAAATTTCTTTACGCACCACATCATATAACTGAGAAGGCAAAATCACGAGCCAGTCAAGCATTGTGCACATTTTGGGTTTTGATAGGATGGTATAACCAATTAAGGAGTACAATATGCCAGATACATAGGTATGGCACCGGAAAGTCGAAATTCATGAGTCTCTGTCAAATAGCTGTAAAAGGCAAAAGACTAGTAAGTAACAAATAAACTTTGACTTAAATGGGTTCCACTTTCAAAAAATTGGGGTCAGGGATGAGACCATGAGTTCAAAACACACCAACTGCATGTCTTAGTTACCCTACGACCTGGAAAAAAAAAAAAAAAGGGATTACTGAGGAAGTCACTTCATTTTCTCTTCTGTTTTAATTGGCTTTCTGATAACAGGCCATGCATAAAAAAAAACAGCTAGCTTAATATAGCCCAAATGAAAACATATGACGAGCTTGCAGGTAAGGTTATTCTTCAACCACAAAACTATGGGATGCGAAGTCCTATTAGTTAGATACATATCAAACCCATCAAGGAAGTAAAGGTACTTATTAACTCATGCACAGGACACCTCATGTAAGGGATTGGTTAATGTGTATTGTTCCACTGGCTTTCTGTAGTAATTATTGGTACAAGCCAGAAATATAATCAGCCTACCTAAAAAATCCAACAGTGATTCTTTCTTACCATTTGTGCGCATAAAAGTGGCAGAAAACTGCAGTTAAAGATCAGTAACTATGATGAACAAGATAGGTATGCTAAGAAAGGTCATCAAGCACTTCAGTGGCTGAGAAAAATGGGAAAGATGAATATAGGAGAGCATTTTGAGTTCTATCTTTTACTTTTCACATGTTCTTTTAAATCAAAATTTGTATTCATTTGAGAGACTTTTTCGAATTTCTATGGATTAGTTTTTCATATTGTTGTTTGAATCAAAATTTTATTCATTTGATAGACTTTTTCCGGAAGGAAAAGGTCTGAACAGCAGGCTATCTTGGCACCACTTTTTACTTTGCCCTTCACTATTACCTGTCCAGCCAAAAATAGCAAGGACTTGCAGATTTGAATCATTTTCCATGACTTCAAACTTGTACAACACCCCTGAGGATTTCAGCAACACCGTTAAACGGGGATGGGATTAACTGCAATTCACTGCCCGAATTGCACTGTGCAATTTGGAGATAAATAAATACAAGAAGTAGTCCTCATGGTAGGACTTATGCTGTCTGAAACTTTATATGGACAATATTAAATAATACAGGATCTACCTCTTATATTTTTTTTCTTTTTGAATTACACCAGGCAGTGACTTATAGAGGATGATCCGTTAAACGGAACTTGAAACTACAAGTGAATTCTTAATCTTGGCAGCATACAGAGGTCATTGACAATTAACATTCCAAACTTTTCTTTATTCATTCACGCACTTCCTCATACGGCAAACATGCGAAAAATAACTCCTCAAAAATATAAACTTTGAATCTCTCTCCTGCAATTTTTCATATTTGATCAATAAACAACAGGATCAAAATCCAAGTAAATATATATTCCAACTTAACAAACAAAACTCGGCAATTCATCGGGTATATCTAGCACAAAATAAAGACTGCATAAAACGAAAAAAAAAAAATAGAGAATAAGAATGACGAAATTGAGAAATTGAGAAATAAAAATAGAATGAAATAGCAATTCCCCAACTCTCCGGAAATCAAATAGAAACGTTTCAAATTAATTAATTTTCGTTCCCCACATTTTCTCAGCAACCAAACAGTAGGACAAACGAAATTCGAAGGAAAACACCAACCTTCATGCACAGGAAGACCTGGTCTTGTCTCTGGAACTCGGCCAGAACGGCGAAGAGATCGGACTTGAGCAACCGGGACACATGAGTCCGGATGAAGCGGTCGAGGCGGACCGCATCGGACCGAAGCCGCTTGAGCTCTTTGGCCGCGATCAGACCTTCCTTGCCCATCTCTTTCTTTCTTCTCCATATCGACAAGCTGGGGCTCGAGGCCGACCCCGAAACACATCGAAAAGACCAATTTTCGTGCCGCTTCTGCTGTTGTTGCTGTCTGTGTTCGGAGAAAGCCTTTTCGGAAAGCCAAGGGTTCTTAGGGAAATTCGAAAAGGATAAGTAGGAGGAGTGAAAGAGTGTGAGGGTTGAAGATGAGGTTTTTCTGAGATTTCGAGCGTGAGGCAGCATTTAAGATTTTAGGGAAGAAGTAGTTCGATGCTCACTCTGTCCTCTAGGAGCATCTGTGTCCGTTCTCTTCAAATTATAACGCGTGTTCTTGTAGTATCAATTTTTCCTAAAACTGTCTCTAGCGTTAAATTTTTTTGTCCTCCGTCCTTGTGGTTTATCCTGTTTCTCACGTATATTCTACCATCTAATTTTCGTTCATCGCTGACCTGTTCAACCTGTTCAAGTCATGTTCAATAATAATAAAATACGTGTCCATCTCGCTGACCGTACCATGTAACTTCAGCCAAAAATGCCAAATTTTACCATTTTGCCAGTGTCACATCAACGGCTGAAGAAGAACAAATTGGCCATCGAAATTTCTCCGGGCCTTGCCAAAAAAATAATAATAATTTCTCCGGACTCCAAGAGAAGGTCTCGACCCGGCTGTGCTCAAGACGTTTCCGATAATCACGTACTCCGCCGTGAAGGGTGAAGAAATTGACCATGTAGAAGCTGGTCGACGCCATGCTGAATGACGCACACAAGTAGCCATGCAACCCATCTCATTGGGGTCATAACCATTTTGCAGCCTTGGATCAACTAGAGCATCGAAATTTCCATCTTCCAGAGCTCGTGAGAGCAAAGGCCTTGCCCAGTCTACCAAACTGTCATCCATAAAAGTGTGGGTAGTGTCCATAGGTCGGCGTCCTGTCATCAGCTCCAAAAGCGTGACCCCATAAGAGAAAATTCGGCATCTTGGCTGGAGTTTCACGGTACGGTCAACGAAATAGACACATGTTATATTATTATTGGACATGACGTGGACGGATTCAACAGTTAGTAATTTCTGTCTAATTGTGGACGAAATTAGATAAAAGGGCATATGTGGAAAAAAGGTTAAACCATAGGGACGGAGGAAAAACGTTGTAAAATAATTTCGTTCTCAATAGTTTCAAAAATTTCTCTTTCGATATATACCACCAAACTATCATTCATCCATTCATCTCTCATCTTATTACGCAACTTCAGTCTTGATAATCTTCATTGTAGAGAATACTCTCTCAACAGTTGCAGTCGCAACTGGTAAGACCAATGCCAACTCAATAGGAGATAAACCAATGGATATAGAGTATGCTTTCTTGTCTCAACCATCTTCACAGCAAGACCTCCAATATCTTGAAGCTTAGAAAAAGCATATGAGTCATAAATGTATCGAAGTTGATCAAGTATAACACAATCAATTACTAAGAAATTTTGGATAAAGCTAAGTAACTTAGCATGATCAAACGCTGAGAATGAGCTTCTTGGATCAAGACATGCTATACAAAAAAGTAACTCCGTACTTACTTCTGTAAAACGATTATCCATCTCCTGAGCGATCAAATCAATAACTTGGCAAAACACTTCCACACGAAAATGATGCAAATAAGTAATTGTTTGCCCTCCACGACTCGACAACGAGTTCATATAATTTTTCCATATTGGGCACAATGATAGAATTATTCATACAAAAATTTTGACTTCTTCCAAAAAGCATCTCATTCCATCTCGCTCAAATCCTGCATTTGACGCTTCACAATTCCACCAAACTCATAGCATTAACAATGTCTTGATCTTTTCGCTGTAAGGCCTGTGACAATTCATTGTAATTCCATTATATTTCTCAACAAATGCATAATGAATATTGAATAAAATTAGTGTTTTGATTACCTAGACAATTTTTGAATTGAATACATAGTCGAAGCCTAGTATACCCATGGATTTTGTTCTTGCAAGTTATCCTCTCTATGTTTTCAAGCACATCCAACACTGCTGACCACATACTGAAGAGACATATTATTGTAATGTATGAACCCCAACGAGTATCCCTAGTCGTGCAAAACTGTTTCTTGATTTTTGCCCCTTCCACTAGAAATCTCTCCCTTGTCCAATAGCTCCACTATCTTCTCATGTTGACTTTGCGAAGAGTATCTTTCTTTTACAAGAAGCTCCGACTATATTCACAATAATAGTGTAAGAAAAAAATCACAAACTTTTATATTATTCTTTGCAGTAGCCACAATAACCAATTGAAGTTGGTGAGCAAAACAATGAATATAAATAGCAGAAGGATTCTCCCTCAAAATGAGAAGACTTCAACCCATTAAACTCGCCCATGTTTGATGCCCCATCATACCTTGACCTCTCAACTTTGATATTGATAATTCATGTCTTGCAAACAATTTGTCTATAGCATTTTTCAAATTTTTGGAGCAAGTATCGATAACATGTTCCACACAAGAAACCTTTCTATCACCTGTCCATGTTTGTTCACATATCTCAAAACCACTACCATTTGCTCCTTCACTGAATTATCTCGAGACTCATCAACCATAAGAGAAAAAAAATATCTTTAATGATGGCAAGTGTGGTCTCCACTGCACAGCATCCACCAATTCCTTTTGAGTTTTTAGAGAAGTCATTTGGTTGTTTCCAGGAGCATTAAGAGTTGTCTTACGAACTTTTTTTTACGTAAGCTGTACCATTCCAAGAGCTCAAGAAAATTGCCCTTCCTCATTGAACTCTCAGACTCGTCATGACCACGAAAAAGCTAATCTTTGCCCCAAAAGATAACGAATGCAATCTAAAACGCTATCAAACGAATGCGATAAGCTTTCTCTAGTTCGTGCCCATGTGTGGATAACATGTGCGACACACTTTGTCGTTGATTTTGAGTGCTTCACATTGTTCTCTAGCATCATTGTGAGCACTATTACATACACCAACATGTTCACAAAAACACTGCCTTTTTTCAATTGCTAAATCCCATAGATGTAAACACATCTCCCCCAGATCTTGCTCCTCTAGTTTGCCTAAATAGATAACACCACAAGCAATACACCGCATCCTTTGATACACTATATTTCAACCACTCATTATTTTTGAACCATAACTCCCTAAAACCCCTCATTGTTTTCCCATATTGCTTCTTGGGAAAATCATGGCCAATGGTTGACAAGGACCTTTGATCAAATACTCTCTACGAACTTGATCCCTAATCCCAACATCATATTCTTCAATGGTTTACGTAACCCTGGGTCAGTAACAATATCATCCGGACTAAATAAAATACGAGGTCTTTTTGAACTAGTATTCGTTTCAGAAATAGCAGTCACGTTAGGAGTACTAGATGACCCTATGCTGGCTGGCTTTTTTATCAAAAACTTATCTATTATCTAAATAAAACAAAACAAAACAAAATTCATCAATCTAATTTCATAACCTAATCACAGTTTCACAACCTAGTCTTAATCACAATTTCAATATAATGCACAATTGTCAATAATTCATCACAATTATTCATCAATAAATTTATCACAATATCATCAATAAATTCATTAATCTAATATCATCAATAATTCATCACATTATTCATCAATAATTAAAATAAATTCATCACAAATTCACAAACATTTAATAATCCAAATCAAACCCTAATCAAATATTCACAAATTTATCAATAATTCATTCATCAATTATTCATCAATAAATTCATCACAATATATCAATAAAATCAAATTCACAAATTCCTAATCAAATTTATAATCTATTTAATAGAAAAATAATCAAATTCACAAATTCCTAATCCATTTAATATAAACATAATCAAATTCAAAAATTCATAATCAAATTCATAATCTCTTTAATAGAAAAATTAATTAAATTCACAATAACCTAATCAAATAAATAATCTATTTAATATAAACATAATCAAATTCAAAAATTCATTATCAAATTCATAATCCAATTGACAAATTACTAATCAAATTCATAATCTCTTTAATAGAAAAATAATCAAATTCACAAATTCCTAATCAAATGCATAATCTATTTAATATAAACATAATCAAATTCACAAATTCATAATTAAATTTACATATTACTAATCAAATTCATAATCTCTTTACTAAAAAAATTAACAAATTCACAATAACCTAACTATTTTAAAATTTTATGGTGATCGCACTGATCGGTGTACCGTGTACGTCTTGGAGGCTGGAGAGAGAAGAGAGCCGGAGAGAGAGAAAGAGGCAAAGTTGACTGTTGCCATTGGAGCCTTGAGGAGGAGAGGTAGAGAGAGAGAGAGGGAAGTTGAGAGGAAGAGGCAGGCGGCCAGAGAGAGAGGCAGAGTGAGAGGGGGACTCGGGAGGCTGCCGTTGACCACTGGAGGCTGGCATCGATCTGTAGGAGGCAGAGGTTGGCCACTGGCGTCGGGAGGTGGGAAGTGAGAGAGCTGCAGAGTGAGAGAGCTGAAGAGGTTGGCATCGGGGAAAAGAGGGAAATTGAGGGGGTGGGGGGAAATTAAACCAAGGTGAAATAGCCGTTTCACCCTCTGAGAATTTTATATAAAAAAATAACAGGCCAGGCTGGGCTTTGGGGGTGGGCACGCATTGGGGCCTGGGCGGCTGGGCTTTACACTATAAAAAAAAATTTAAAAATTTTCAAGCGATGTGGGGCAGTCGCCCCCATTGTCCCTGTGTAGTTCCATCCCTAGTAGTGTCCATAGGTCGGCGTCCTGTCATCAACTCCAAAAGCATGACGCCATAAGAGAAATTCGGCATCTTGGCTGGAGTTGCATGGTACGGTCAACGAAATGGACACATGTTCTATTATTATTGGATATGACGTGGACGAGTTCAATAGGTTAGCAATTTCGGTCAAGTTGTTGACGAAAATTAAATAAAAGGGCATATGTGGAAAAAAGGTTAAACCATAGGGACGGAGGAAAAAAAAATGAACCTAGGGACATTTCTAGAAAAAGTTGATACCACATGGACAAGCTTATAATTTAGCCAAAAAAATAACAGCAAAACAAAGACCAAAAAAACAAAAAGAAACAAAAAAATCTAAGTAAAAAAAATCCAAGAGAAAAAGAAATAATAACAATGATGCAATGAATCTGACGGCAACATAATTTTTAAGCAAGGAAAGTAATTTGTTTCCCCCTATGAACACCCATAAATTCAAAAACTTGGTGATGTTTGTTGCAAGCAAAAATTTTAAGAATTTGAGTTTGGAATGACAAAAAAAATTGTCAGGTGAACTTTTTTGTTGTTGAAGGTGGTGTAGGTTCTGTTAGGATTGGTAAAAAGATTGTTGGTGTTTGTAAAAAGTTGTTAGAGTTTATAAAAAAATTATCGGAGTTTGTAAAAAGGTATTGGAGTTGGTAAAAAATAGTAGTGAAAATATATTTAAAAAAATTCTTGACACCCAAACATAGCACTAAGAATTTTTTTTGAGAGTTTGACGGTATTAGTAAAAAATTGGTGAAAATTTTAATAACATTTCATTATAGAAAATATTTATTATTAAAAAAATTTTAAAAGTAAAAAAAAAGAGGAGATTTGATAAAAACTTTAATAAAAAATTAATCAAGTTTGTTAATAAATAATGAGAGAAAATAGTTGATATTTTTTTAACGAAAGAGATTGAAATTGGTGTTGGAATTTATATGAAAATTTTTAGGTTTCGATGTTTGGCGGTAAAAACTTGTGGTCTTTGAAAATCTTTTATGAAAAATTGAAACTTTTTTATTACCAAATCATATTCTATCGGGGGATCCAGAGATCTGATTATTAAACTACTTCTCTTCATCATTTATGTTCAGAAATTGCCATGAAAAAAAAAAGATAAACAGCAAAACAAAGACAAAAAAAAAAAACAATCTGCAATTTGTCAAGAGAAAAAGAAATAATAGCAAGGATGCAATGAATTTTTAGGCAACATAATTTTTAAAGCAAGGAAAGTAAATTTCTAAAACTAAGGTGATGTTTGGCAAGAAAGTTTTAAGAATTTTGAATTTGTAAGAGAAAAATTTGATAGTTTTGAATGTGTTAGTAAAATGTTGGCCTAAAAGTTATGACTTTCAAACTACTTTGAAGAGCATTCAAATCCGGCTTGGTTTTGATACACAAGAAGTTTTTCACGGGCTTTATGAAGTTGAGTGGTGTAATGAAATAAAATTAATTTTTCGCAAGTAAAAATTTTAAGAATTTTAAATTTGTAAGAGAAAATTTTGAGATTTTAAAAAGTTTATAAAAAGTTAAGAATGTTTCATTATAGACATGGTGAATTGCAGAGCCCTGCTCTTCTATTTCTCATATATCACTATTCTAAATTTGTCTCCATTTATTGATATCCTCAGGGTCACCAAGCAAGAGACCTCCAATTGCCTTTACTGTCGATGGGAGACCGTTTCACTTTCTAACAATTGCTCTCCGAATGGATTCTAAATCTTTCTATATTTCTCCGAACACACTATTATTATTAAATACAATCCTCGAAAATCCCTTCAACATTCATCTTCAGGCAAATAGCCAGGAGGTTGTGTGCCAATGATATCCTTTACCCTGGTATTCCGACTTGTTATCAAGGCATGCATCTCTTTGCCTTTTCTTTCAAGAGATCTTTTAGGGAATTACAGTCTTTGATCCAGACACAGGGCCAGCTCAAGTGTAAGGCAACTTAGGCCGTGACCTAAAGCCTCAACTTGAGCAAAGACCCTATAAAGAGCAAAAAAAATTTTTTTTTTTTTTTTTGTATTAAGTGATATATTTCTCTCGTACCTCTAATCTTTCTTTTTCAGATTTCTTGTCAAGAGACTTTGCTCAAAGAGAAAATTTTAAGAATTTTGAATTTGTAAGAAAAAAATTTGAGAGTTTTGAATGTGTTAGTAAAATGTTGGCCTAAAAGTTATGACTTTCAAACTACTTTGAACAGCATTCATAATCTGACTTGGTTTTGATACACAAGAAGTTTTTCACAGACTTTATGAAGTTGTGTGGTGTTGAAAAATAAAATTAATTTTTCACAAGTAAAAATTTTAAGAATTTTAAATTTGTAAGAGAAAATTTTGAGATTTTAAAAAGTTCCTAAAAAAGTTAAGAATGTTTCATTATAAACATGGTGAATTGTAGAGCTCTACTCTTCTATTTCCCATATTTCGTTATTCTGAATTTGCCTCCATTTATTGATATCATTAGGGTCACCAAGCAAGAGACCTCCAATTGCCTTGACTGCCGATGGGAGACCGTTTCACTTGCTAACGATTGCTTTCTGAATGGATTCTAAATCTTTTTGCATTTCCCCAAACACACTATTATTACTAAATACAATCCTTGAAAATCCCTCCAACATTCATCTTCAGGCAAATAGCCAGGAGGTTGTGTGCCAATGATATCCTTTACCCTGGTATTCCGACTTGTTACCAAGGCATGCATCTCTTCGCCTTTTCTTTCAAGAGATCTTTTAGGGAATCACAGTCTTTGATCCAGACATAGGGCCAGCTCAAGAGTAAGACAACTTAAGCCATGACCTAAAACCTCAACTTGAGCAAAGACCCTATAAAGAGCAAACAAAATATGTTTTTTTTTTTTTTTTTTTGTGATATATTTCTCTCGTACCTCCTAATCTTTCTTTTTCAGATTTCTTGTCAAGAGACTTTGCTCAAAGAGAAAAATTTCAAAAACTAAGGTGATGTTGGCAAGAAAATTTTAAGACTTTTGAATTTGTAAGAGAAAAATTTGAGAGTTTTAAATATGTTATTAAAATGTTGGCCTAAAAGTTATGACTTTCAAACTACTTTGAAAAGCATTCATAATCTGGCTTGGTTTTGATACACAAGAAATTTTTCATGGGCTTTATGAAGTTGTGTGGTGTTGATAAATAAAAGTAATTTTTCGTAAGTAAAAATTTTAAGAATTTTAAATTTGTAAGAGAACATTTTGAGATTTTAAAAAGTTCCTAAAAAAGTTAAGAATGTTTCATTATAAATATGGTGAATTGCAGAGCCCTGCTCTTCTATTTCCGATATTTCACTATTCTGAATTTGCCTCCATTTATTGATATCCTCAAGGTCACCAAGCAAGAGACCTCCAATTGCCTTGATTGCCAATGGAGACCGTTTCACTTTCTAACGATTGCTTTCCGAATGGATTCTAAATCTTTCTGCATTTCCCCGAACACTATTATTACTAAATACAATCCTCGAAAATCCCTCCAGCATTCATCTTCAGGCAAATAGCTAGGAGGTTGTGTGCCAATGATATCCATTGCCCTGGTATTCCAACTTGTTACCAAGGCATGCATCTCTTCGCCTTTTCTTTCAAGAGATCTTTTAGAGAATCACAGTCTTTGATCCAGATACAGGGCCAGCTCAAAAGTAAGGCAACTTAGGCCGTGACCTAAAGCCACAATTTGAGCAAAGACCCTATAAAGAGCAAACAAAATATGTTTTTTTTTTTATATACTTTAGTTATATATTTCTCTCGTACTTCCTAATCTTTCTTTTTCATATTTTTTGTCAAGAGACTTTGCTCAAAGAGAAAAAATGCTTTATAAATTTCTTAACCGTTTGAGTCATAGGGCTGATGTCATGTATGAGGGCCCATAAAAAACAATTAATGAAACCTTTAAAATATTTTTGGTGCATCAACCATGCACCAGAAAAATAATATTTTTTTTTAAAAAATATTTTTATGTTAGAACATTTTTCCATTTTCCTCATTTTACATCAAAACAAACTCAGCATTAGAATGGTTTAAGACTCCAAACACACAATCTGTCGATAGGGAACTTAGGAAACAAGAATTTTTAGGGACATTGGACTATGGATGAGTACTATTGTAGGAAGGAAAGTTGGAGAGAGCCTCTAGTACTAAAATTCTTGCTCCTAAATTTTGAACTCATCTTTTTGTAATGATTAAGAAAAAAATTTATGCGTATTTTTAGTAGATTGTATGTGGTGGGACTTATAAAAAAGATATTTAAAGGAGTGAGCTTTTAAGGTTAGGGAGCGAGAGGAAGAGAGAAGGTCAGCCCTATTAAGTAGGTTCAAAGAATCATATTCCTTTCACTGGGCAAGCTCCATCACTCCTAATACTACGACAAGGCTAGCTTATGGCTTGCGACTGGGGCTCTAGTAGTCCATTTTATTCTGAATTTCTCTTTATTTTTGTTGATTGAAATTCAAAGAAGAATGTTGATGTTGAGTTGGAAGGGATGAAGACAGGATCGAGAAATGAATAAGAATTGCTAAGAAGGTCCTAAACCTAGCAAAGATTCAAACAAATTTGATCAAGGTCTCACCCATGTCAGTCTAGTTGTTGTTCACCAATTAGATTTTTTGGTGTTTGATTCATATTGAAAATATTTGTAGAAAAAAAAAATTTAACGTTATTTTTCTATAGCATTTTGAATAAAACAATAAAAATACCAAAAAAAAAACTCTACTTATGTTTTGTGTTTTTTTTTTTTCAAATAAAAGCTAAATTTTGGGAAATTTGTGTTTTACACTAATTTCATTTTTCGACTTGGCTCACAAAGTACGTTTGAGCCAGTGATCAAGGCTAACATGGAAGGGTTGTGAGCACGTTTGAGCCGGTGATCGAGGCTAACATGGAAGGGGAGACCGTTAGTGAAATTGACGGAAGACTAATAGAAGGACCATTTTTTTCTTGAACATAAAATGAGGGACTAAATTTTTCAATGGTAAAATGTGAGGACTAAAAATGAAATGGATCTAAAATCAGTGACTAAAATTCAGATTTCTCTATTTTATATTAAATTTAATAATTTTAGTGAAAATTTTAAATATTTTATATTAAAATTTATATAAAAGGCCTAGTAATTTACGGGGAAAACTAAACAAGTTTCTATGCTTTGGATAACTTTTTGAAAATTAACATATAGTGTTTTGTTGTCACCTAAAAATTCAAACATATTTTGCAACAGTTTCAATTTGTTCTTGTTAATAGAGATATTAAAAACAAGGGAAAAATGTATATCACATATTTGTGCTTTATCCTATTTTAGAATTTAGACTCGTGCTTTAAATTTTTTTTTATTTTGAGACGTGTGGTCCTTCTGTTTATGAATCTAAGGCTCCAATTGTTTTCACCATTATATATGGACGAAAAATTCATATGTGACACATTTTCAAACACACCAGCTGCATATGTTTTTTTTTTTTTTTTTAAAAAAAAGGTTCATTTACACGTAGATAAATAAAATTAATAAAATAAAATAAAATTTAAAAATTAAATTGAAATATAATTTTTATTAAAAAAATCAAAGGGTGGAAGTGATTGGTTGTTTTGAGTTAGTCACGATTGGGTATGAGGAGGATTGACAAAGAGTTGAACAGTTTAGAAAGACTTACCTTTCTTGGAAGGTCCGCTCTATAAGAGGTTGTGCTATGAGTGAAACTGGATTCGCCATAAGTGGCTTTCTGATAGCCAGAAAGGAGTGCCTCTGCTGCTCTGCTGTATCCTCCACTCTGGCGAAAGACGTTGCTGTTTGCGGCGGTTCTTATTTTGGGGCCTTTGGGCCTCTTTAATCTCCGGCCTTTAGGCTCAGTTGTGGTATGCAGGCTTGTGTGCCCAATTTGTACCTACAGGCTTTTTGGGCCTTCTCTTGGTGTACAGACTTCGGTCCATTTCAATTGTTAAATGGGCTTCAAGCCCAATGTAGAATAGTCAGTCCAACAGGCTTTTCTTGTATTGTGACAGATATTTTGTACTGTTCCCCACTACTTATATAAAATTTCAATGTTGCATTGAATAAAAAAAAAAAAGTCAAGAAAGTGTGCCAAGTCTCAGAATTATAGGCGCTTCCAAAAACATTTGACTTCTACTTGTAGCATTTTTTTTTTTAATCTTTAGTATAAAATTTTAGTTTCTAAATGGTGAAAGAATAAAAATAGATGATTTAAGTGAATTTTTTTTATTTATTATAATGAAAAGAAATGATTCAACAGGTAAAGAGATTATTTTATATATAGTAATTTTATTATTATTTTCTTGGCATCAACTCATAGTTATTTACTACTGGAATTATGAACACAATATTTGAAATTTATTCTTGCATACAAAAAACTCCCTCCAATTAACTATCGAGTCACAGAGTCATCTGTTTTGGCCTAAGGATGGCACGACTTATTATAAGTCCATTTTTCCATAGTCCTCCATGCCAGCCTTGAATATCGAACCCCACTTCTCCTGGTTCTTTGGTGGACTTGAAGCTACCGACGTTGAGCT
This sequence comes from Morella rubra, assembly GCA_003952965.2. NCBI lineage: Eukaryota > Viridiplantae > Streptophyta > Magnoliopsida > Fagales > Myricaceae > Morella > Morella rubra. The sequence continues at coordinate 33,711,636 of CM025849.1, forward strand.
CGATCCATTGTTTTCTAGGTTTCTCCGAAAGGCTAACTTGGCGTTGCTGAACTGTTCTATCAGGAAGTGAAAGTTGAAGTGTGATAGGATATTTCCACCCAGAAGCGTCATCTGTCAACCTGACTACATACACGATTTTATAGACAACTTCCGGGGAGAGATCTGACATACTCAATTTTCCTCCCACCTCCAGCCAACAAACATTCAAAAGTTTGGCTACTTCAATGTTCTCGTCGCTATAAAGTAAATACAAGGTTTGAAATTGCTGGCAGAAGTGACGTAGAGAAGAGTAATATGGATATAGACAATTAAGCTGCATTTACCTTGTTTCCTTGAACCAATCCCATGTCCAGTAATTTGGTGTTTCTTCCCAACAGATATGAAGTGACCTTGCATACAACTCGAAGCAAGTATAGCCATTCTTCTTATCAATCCATTTCTTCTGCATAATGATCGAAGATGTTAAAGATCAGTAGAAGAAATTCATCATCTGAATCTCTATAATCTCAAAGAGAAATGGCTGTAGCCCAGAAAAAAAAAAATGCCTGTTTATGAAAAGGTAATGGACTTGTGATTTGAGATCCATACAAAGTTTGGACACTTGTGTTCATATCTATTACCATCGTTCTCCTCCTTTTTTATCATTTCTATTGCACCATAAATGGGTAAATTCACTCCTCGCAAACACTTACGGCCGGTACAAAGACAATAAGTCCGTTATCATGTGGGAGATACGCTGTACAAAAATAGATGGAGTGACGAACCTTCTTGTTGGTTCAAGGAACCCTTCAGACATAGCGTTGTTGCCAAGATCGTTTGCTCCCTTCTTCTCCATTTCTTTGCCCAATGAAGCCAGAGAAGCTATGCACTATTCTCCCTTTTTTCCTTCTCTTCTGTTTATGAAGTGCCAACGACGTTGCAACCAGGCGTTTTCCCTTGGGTGCTGGCTAATGCTTTGCGTGATCGAGCCCAAGAAAGAGAACAGATTCTAGATTCTATACAAAGATAAATTGTGCAAAATCATGTAAAGGGATAACAGTTTCTTCAATCCAATGTTCTAAGTCTAAGGAAAAGAATAAAAAGGGGGAATTTGTCATTGCGTGGTGTAAGCGGCTTTCTGATAGCTGGAAGGAAGAGAAATGCAAAAAAAAATCTCTTTTGTGTCGGTTAGGATTGCAGGATAAATTCCTTTGATCCGCTGGTTGCTTTAATGATACGCGGGAAGATTGCCAGGCAAATAGAAGGGAAAGCCACCACCAAATGAACTGGATTCCCAGGCTGCAGAACAAATTGGCTAAGTGGGCAGCTCAGTATCATCTTTTTGGCAAAATCATTTTGGAACTGATACCTCCATAAATTATTAAAATCTTGCCTTAGAAAAAAAAAAATTGAATTTCGTCAAGACGCTCTAAGACGTGACAGTGACAGTGCTGATCAAGTCAAGAAAGCGTGCCTCTCTGCATCTTCAGTTAGAAGTTAGAACAGAGACAATCTTACAGCATGATTAAGGTCAACATATTGATTGGATAATGAAGAAATATTGATGAACGAAAAATCGATGACTGGCTGTGTTCTGGTGGGTCCTGTTTTGTTAAGTTGGTCCATCCCATATGAAAGTTAAAGCCCACGTAAGTAGGACTTTGATTTTAGGGCAACATAGAGTTCCAGAAAATAAACAGAGAGAAGAGAGAAAGAAAATAAAAAAGAAAAAGGTGTTACCGCACTAAAAGAGAAGAGAGAGAGAAAAGAAAAAAGGGACAGGATTTTCAAGAGTTTTTCTTTCGATCTTCAAGTGTGGTTTTCACGACTAAATTAAAGTGTCTTTGAGAAAGGTTATCAAGGTGCTTCATAAACCGGGAATTGTGATGTTCAAATCGAGTATCTCGATACATTGGGCTTCACCAGATTACGAGATTTATGGTGAGATTGTATGTTTTTCTCATTGAATTAATATTGTAGATTTCCAATTTGCTTGAATTGAAGATTTGGATATAAACTTGAGCATTGTAATCTTTATTTTAAAACAGTGAATTGATCATGTAAGTGAGGAGAGAAATTATTTGAATAAATTTTTATGTTTGTTGTAATGTAAAGAGATGATTTGATGGAGAGACATAGATTATTGTATTGTTATTTTATTAAACAAAATCTTGAGATAGTCAAAATTTTGGGATGCAAACACCACAATTTGGGTTTTACTAGGAAAATTATTGTAGGCCATATTCTCTATGACCCACACAGTGACATGTTCCTATTAAGGCCAGCATTGACAATTGGAGACGGAGACGGCGGACAATAGGAGGTAACATCCACAAAGGATAAGGAGGAGGAGGAGCAGGTCAATGGAGGATTAGGAGAATGATGGTCATGACTCGCATATGTTTGGGGAATTTTTTTTTTTTTTTTATTAAAGATAGTGTATATTGTATTGAGATTTGTGAAAAAAGTGTTAGAGTTTATAAAAATATTTTGGAGTTTGTGAAAAGTTCTTAGAGAGTATATATGAAAAAGATATTGGAGTTTGTGAAAAAAGTATGTGTGAAAAAAAAAATTCATGTCATCCAAACACAGGTTCATTTTCAAGCTAGTAAAGAGCAGAAAAAAATGTTTTAATCGAACACTAACAAGGAAATTAAAGGTTGACACATCAAGACACTGAGCTGAGTATTAGGTCGATGCTTGCTAGCTTAGCATTAATCTATCAATATTGGAGTAGTAAGTTTTTGCACAATCCTAACATAATCTCTTTTTTATAAAAAAAATTGATGTCATTATTTTATTAGGAGCCAACTTTCTTAACAAATTATCCATATTTTAAAATTTAATTAATGAAATATCACTCTTCCTCTTACAATATGGGACAAGAATGTGGGTGTAGATTGATTTGTTCGTTTCAAATTTAAGTAGAATATTAGAAGTAAATGAACGAATTATTTATTCATAAAAACTTTCATCTATTTTAAAATAGCAGAAACAGAAAAGATTGTGTTGAGATAAGGGATCCGTAGTAATATTTTCCCAATCCACATAATTACTCGGTTCTATGCATTCCACGAGCATACAAAATTAATACAAATATTTTCAAAGCATATATTAATTAATTAATACATTTATTTCCGTGACCATTTGCCATTTGGTCAGGTAATTCACAAACATGCATGTAACTAAACACAAACATGCATGAAACAGTACTTGTAATTAATTAAAACGCTCTTATTCGGTGCAGATCAATTGCTAATTAATTTCTCTTCTCGCAGTTGTATCAAGTTTCTCATGCATTACTTCCCACTTTTCTGCATACCTGTCAACATTAAATTTAACGAGGAAAAAAATACGCGATAATATTGCGACAGAAATTGATAAACTTCCAACAAAAACAAAAGTCAAACTACATTACAAACACGTGTCGATGTTGAGTGGGACTGATGGTTGAACAAGTAGCTAGAAAAAAAAAAACTCTCCTTTAGTCTTTTTTCTTCTTCTTCTTTTTTCCTTGCACTAATTCTATATATATATATATATATATATATATATTATAACATTCTCTATGATACTGCCAGGCTTAGAATCATTTTTAATGAATGGTCCAACTCTATTGCCCTTAGTTTTTCAACCTCATCTAGATTTCACAGGTACCTTATCCGACAAAAAAAAAAAAAAGATAGAACTATAACACCCGGCCCCTTAAACTACGAGGATGTTTGCATTTATAAATTTTTAGAAAATTTTGGTAGTGCTGTGTAGATTAGCGTTTTATTGAATTTTGTGACAAATAGATGAAAATTTTGAAGTATGTTGTTTGGGAGATGTTGGCTCGAAAATTTTAGAGTTTTATTAGAGTTGGTGAAAAAATGAAAAGAGAGACATGATTTGATTGAAATTTATTTTGATGGAAATGCATGATATAATCGAAAAAGAGAAATGATTTTGAAGTTTTAAATTATTATTTTTAAAATTTTAAATTAAAGTAAACAGAGAAAAAAAATTATAGCGAGTCCTTAATTTGGTTTAAAAACCCAATTGCAACTAGGCTGAGGGGGAAGCAGTGTGTTCATTTAGAAATAATTAAGAATATATAGTATACATGCTCAATGCTCTAAATAAGAATATCATACAGGCATGTTGCTATATTAATCACGTAAGGTCAGTAAGGGTTCCATACCAGCGCCACAAGATCTGCACGTGGAATCTAGGTTCTAGATCTTGGGGAGATTCTGGTGAGCTTCCCTACATCGTCGACAAACATCTCGAACGCAATCGAAGTAGTGTTGCTTTAAAGTGCAAATAAAAGCAGCGGCGATACAGCAACCTGTTCTTATCACAACCGGAGGATAAGGACGACGGCCGAAAGGACCATCGTCAACGGGAAGGAGTGAACGTGGGGGAGATGTGAGGGGATCAGGAAGATGATCAGAGGGAGCAGAAGATGGGCTAAAAGGAGGGACGACGTGATCTTCGGCTTCTGCTATAGCTAATACAGCTATAATATTCAACATTATGATAACCCAAGCCGCAACTCTCCCCATCATCTTCTTCTCAGCCTGAATTCCTGCTCTTTCAATCTTTCAATCTTAAGCTGTATAGTACTGTGTAGGCCCGTAGAAGAGACCAATAATTTATAGGCCTGTGAGCATGGTGGTTCGTACTACGTAAATTCCATGAGCCAGTTCATGATCTACCACTACTGCTAGAGGTCAGTACCCTTATTTGAGCAAGAAGGAGCAAACTTCGAATTTTTTATATTTAGAAATATTGGAAAGTCATGTCCTTGTGTGCTGAGATCGATTTCTACACGTGGCATCACACAAACTAAATATTTTTTTAATTATGTTAATTGAAAGCGTATTAGGATACCCATGTACGTATATAACTAAATTAAAATTTAAATCCTTTGTAATATTAACGTCATTGCTTTTCTCATAGACCAATATCTGATTATCATCTTGTCATCTAAGATAATTTTTGAGGCAGAAATTAATCTAACCTAATTTAAGTTAAGTTTTGTCTTTCTAGATTGCTTTAATACAGCCAAATCGCATTCTAATTAATCCTTGCTTTCTCATAAGCATTCTTTGATATGACATTAGGCCAGCCAAAGAAAATCCAACTAATTAAGGGTCGAAAAAAGAATATATATATATATATATATATATATATATGAGAGAATATGACAAGCTTTACTCTTTTTTATAAATCAAACTACTCTTCCTTTATTAACCCAAATAAGGAAACTAGGAGGATCAGTCTCAGCATAAATCCAAACCAAGTCAAGAAAGTTGCACTAAAACATTTCCAACGAATTTCCAGATGCACCAATTACAAGAAAATCAAAAAAATATTTTTAATCAGAGGCCCTATCTATGGTTGTTCAGGTACGGTGGCACCGCACACTGCCACCAGGTGGGCCAGTTTCTAGATTTTGGCATTATCATTGCCACCATTAGGTGCAATAACTAGCCTTTCACAGTGGCGGATTCGGTTACTATCATCATTAATGGATCCATTTTTGTTTTTGCACCTTTTTGGCTATTAGCCCATCATTTGTAATGCCTTTTTATGTGATCAGTAAGCAAACATAGGGCACCACCCAAAACAACGTTAGCTCCTATTTTGTCATTAATACTCCTAGGGCACCTCTCCAACAATACTATAAAGCCTTTGGGGACAATTCAAGATTAAATGCCTATAAATAGATTAAAATGAGAGAGAAAAGCAAAAAACTTGCATTGTCATTCTTGACCTAGTGTACAAAGAGGGAGAAAGAGCTTGAAGAAGAAAGTTTTTCACAGATCCCAAGAAAGCTAGCTATACTGCCACCTGTCACCTGCCATTACTCCAGCTTTCCTTCTTTAATCTTGGCTTCTTTCTCATTATTGTGCCTTGTATTTGCACATCAAGCTTTAAGAGCTATTCTTTATTACCTCTTTCATCAATCTTTGTAAAACATTAAAGTGTGGGGAAACACTTGGCCTACCCATGAGGATAGAAGAAATCTCTCCGTGAGTGAGATTTGTTGTAAGAGTTGAAGCGTGACCTCAGCAAAACGCTTGCAACAATTACTTAGCACCAGAAGTTAAGATGTGATTGCTATTGAATTATAGTGCAGAAAGCCCAAAGACGACAATAGCCTTAGAGGCGGACGTAGGCAAGTCTTGGCTGAACCACCTAAAATATCAGTATCATCTCTCTACCTTTTTACTCTTCTTTATTGCTTCTCTTTTATTGTTGTGTTTTAATATTTGAAACATTTTGCTTTGAGTTATTTCTTGAAAAAGTTTTAATTTTTATTAAAACTTAATTTCTCTTTCGCTACCCTTATTTTTCAATCCAACAATTTGAGACCCATAACTTTCAAAACCTATCAATCTTCGCCCCCGTCTAAATTAGACGTTAAATCAAACGGAAAAGCATGAAAAATGACCAAAATGCCCCTCCAAAATAAAATTACTAAAAAAAATAAAAAAATTCATTAAAAATAAAAAATGATATATTTTTTTAAAAATAATATTTTTAAATAAAACTATTGAAAATCTATTTCAATAATCTATTTATTTTTAATTTATTTCTTAAATTTATATTTTTTTATTTATTTTTTTAAATTTAGCCTTGGAGGGCATTTCGGTCATTTTGCACGATTTTCCGTCGGACTTAACGCCTGATTTAGAGGCGAAGATTGATAGGTTTTGAAAGTTATGGGTCTCAAATTGTTGGATTGAAAAATAAGTTTGATTTTTACAAACTATGAGATTCATCCCCCTTCTCTTGGGTTGTCACCTAGGCTCACAATGCGAATTATTGGCTGCAAATGGAGTGCACAAGACAAGAGAAAATTCTTCCATGAGGTACGCAATTTCTATTGGGATGAACCTTTTCTTTTTAAATATTGCCTTAATCAAATTACAAGGTGTTGCATCGCTAATAAGGAGATCCCTAGCATCTTAGAATTTTATCATTCCCTAGCTTATGGAGGCCATTTTTTGGATGAAGAAAACCACTGCAAAAATTCTACAGTGTAGATTTTATTGGCTTATCTTATTCTGTAACACTAATGCTTATTGTCGTTCTTCTGATAGATGCCAAAAGTTACGATTCTTGTCCCAACGTAACATGATGCCTTTGAACGCGATCTTAGTTGTAAAAGTCTTTGACTGTTGGGGCATAGACTTTACGGGACACTTTCCACCTTCCTTTAGGTATGTTTACATAATTGTGGACATAGATTATGTGTATAAATGGGTAGAGACAACATCTTTCAAGACTAATGACAACAAGATGGTGACCAAATTTCTTAAAGAAAATGTGTTATCTCGGTTTGGTATACCTCGTGCTATCATTAGCAACCGAGGTGCCCATTTCTGTAACCATTCTTTTGAGGCACTCATGAAAAAATTTTGGGTTGTTCATAAAATTTCTTCTGCTTATCATCCCTAAACTAGTGGACGAGCAGATTTGGCCAATAGGAAAATTAAGCAAATCTTAGAGAAGACAGTGAGCCTCAACCGTAAAGATTGGTTGTTAAGACTGAATGATGCACTTTGGGCTTATTGGACAGCTTTCAAAACTTCCATAGGCACGTCTACCTACAAGTTGGTTTTTGGAAAATTCGTGTCATTTACTGGTTGAACTAGAAGCATGAAGCTTATTGGGCCCTTAAATCTTCAGGTGTGGTTTTCACGAGTAAATTAGAGTGTCTTTGAGAAGGTTATCTGGGTGCTTCATCAACGGAAATTGTGATATTCAGATTGAGTATCTCGATGCATTGGGTTTCGCCAGATTTCCGAGATTTATAGTGAGATTATATTTTTTTTCCTCATTGAATTAATCTTGTAGATTTCCAATTTCCTTGAATTGAAATTTTTGATATAAACTTGAGCATTGTGATCTTTATTTTAATATAGTGGATTTATCTCAAATGTATCTGTAAATGAGGAGAATAGAGATAATTTGAATAAATTTTTTATGTTTATTGTAATATAAATAGATGATTTAATGGGAGAGAATAGATTGTTATTTTATTAGACCAAAATCTTGAGATAGTCAAAATTTTGGGACGCAAACACCACTAGTTGGGTTTTCCTAGGAAAATTACAGTAGGCCATATTCTTTACTGCCCACACAGTGACTTGTTCCATCCAAGTGAGTATTGACAATTTGGGAGACGGAGTCAGCATGGACAATAGGAGTAGCATCCACAAAGGAGGAGCGGGTCAATGGAGGATCAAGAGAATGGTGATCATGACTCGCATATGTTTGGGTGAAAAAAAATTTGGGTTAATTACACTTTACACCCACGTGATTTGAGGGTGTTGACACTTTGCATCCCATTCTTTCAATTTTGAGACATTTTACCCACGTGGTTTGAGATTCCTTCAATTTGCACCTACAGTTATTATCCGTTATTTCAAACGGAAAAGTCATGTGGTTTTGCCTATTTTGCCCCAATATTTAAAAAAGTTAAATTAAACTTTGCACTTACGTGGTTTGGGAGGTCTAACACTTTACTTCTCGCTCGTTCTTTTATTTTTGAGACTTGTGCACCCAAAAAATCAGTATCGCATTCTGCACGTGGATTGACTTTTCCATTCGAAATAATGGATAAATTGACGGGGTGCAAAGTGTTAAGACCCCCAAATCACAATAGTGAAATGTGTCAAAATTAAAAGAACAGGGTACAAAGTGTTAAGACCCCCTAATCATGTGAGTGCAAAGCGTAATTAAGCTAAACTGTTATTAGAGATAGTGTATATTGCATTGAGATTTATGAAAAAATGTGTTCGTGTGAAAAAAAATTAATGTCATCCAAATATAGGCTCATTTTCAAGCTAGTAAAGAGCTGAAAAAAAAAAGTTTAAATCGAACACTAACAAGGAAATTAGAGCTTGGCACATCAAGACACCGAGCTGAGTATTAGGTTGCTTGCTAGCTTAGCAATAATCTATCAAGATTGGAGTAGTAATTTTTGCACACTCCTAACTAATGTCATTTTAAAAAAAAAATGATGTCATTATTTTATTTGGAGCTCTTAACAAATTATCCACATTTTAAAATTTAATTAATGAAATATCACTCTTCCTCTTACATGGACAAGAATGTGGGTGTAGATTAATTTGTTCGTTTCAAATTTAAGTAGAATATTAGAAGTAAATGAATGAATTATTTATTCATAAAAACTTTCATCTATTTTAAAATAGCAGAAACAGAAAAAATTGTGTTGAGATAAGGGATCCGTAGTAATATTTTCCCAATCCACATAATTACACGGTTCTATCATCTATGCATTCCACGAGCATACAAAATTAATACAAATAGTTTCGAAGCATATATTAATTAAGTAATACATTTATTTCCGTGACCATTTGCCATTTGGTCAGGTAACACAAAGCATGTAACTAAACACTAACTGTATGAAACAGTACTTGTAATTAATTAAAACGCTCTTATTCGGTGCAGATCATCAATTGCTAATTAATTGCTCTTCTCGCAGTTGTATCAAGTTTCTGCATTACTTCCCACTTTTCTGCATACCTGTCAACATTAAATTTAACTAGGAAAAAAATACGCAATAATATTGCGACAAAAATAGATAAACTTCCAACAAAAACATAAGTCAAACTACATTACAAACACGTGTCGATATTGAGTGGGACTGATGGTTGACCAAGTAGCTAGAAAAAAACTCTCCTTTAGTCTTTTCTTTTTCTTCTTTTTTCCTTGCCCAATTACTACATATATATATTATAGCAATATTCTCTTTGGTACTGTCAGGCTTAGAATCATTTTTAATGAATGGTCCAACTCTCTTGCATGCCTTTATAGTTTTTCAACCTCATCTAGATATCACAGGTGCCTTATCCGACCAAAAAAACATTGAACTATAACACCCGGCCCCTTAAACTACGAGGATGTTTGCATTTAGAAATTTTTAGAAAATTTTGGCATTGCTGTGAAAATTAATGTAGATTAGCGTTTTATTGGATTTAGTGAAAAATAGATGAAAATTTTGAAATATGTTGTTTGGAGATGTTAGAAAATTTTAGAATTGGTAAAAAAATGAAAAGAGAGACATTTGATTTGATTGGAATTTATTTTGATGGAAAGGAATTAAGATATAATGGGAAAAGAGATGATTTTGAAGTTTTAAATTATTATTTTTAAAATTTTAAATTAAAGTAAAAGAACAAAATTGTAGCCAGTCCTAATTATTTTCGTAAAAACCTAAAAAGTTAAAAAATTCTTGAAAGAAAATTTTCCTTTAGTTATGTTTGGAAAAAGAAGAATTTCTGAATGGTAAGTCATTCATAGGTACCCAATTGGAACTAGGGTGAGGTGGAAGCAGTTAAGCAGATAAAAATCTGCTAAGTGCGGAAGAAAATCAATGTGTTCATTTATATAATTAAGATATATAAGAATATCATACATGCATGTTGCTATATTAATCACGTAAGGTCAGTAAGGGTTCCATACCAGAGCCACAAGATCTGCACGTGGAATCTAGCTTCTAGATCTTCGGGAGATTCGGGTGAGCTTCCCTACATCGTCGGCAAACATATCGAACGCAAGAGAAGTAGGGTTGCTTTGAAGCGCAAACAAAAGCAGCGGAGATACAGCAACGTGTTCGAATCCACAACCGGAGGATAGGGACGACGGAAAGGACCATCGTCAACGGGAAGGAGTGGACGTGGGGGAGATGTGAGGGGATCGGGGAGATCAGAGGGAGCAGAAGATGGGCTGAAAGGAGGGACGACGACGTCTTCGGCTTCTGCTATAGCTAATACAGCTATAATATTCAACATTATGATAACCCAAGCCACAACTCTCCTCATCATCATCTTCGATCTCAGCCTGAATTCCTGCTCTTTCAATCTTGAAAATCTTAAGCTGTAGAGGCCTTAGAACAGACACATAATTTATAGGCCTGTGAGCATGGCGGTACGTAAATTCCATGAGCCATTGATCTACCACTACTGCCACAGGTCAGTACCCTTATTTGAGCAAGAAGGAGCAAACGTCGAATTTTTTATATCTAGAAATATTGGAAAGTCATGTCCTTTTGGGCTGAGATTTCTACACGTGGCATCACACAATTAACTAAATATTTTTTTTAATTATGTTAATTGAAAGCGTATTAGGATACCCATGTACGTAACTAAATTAAAATTTAAATCCTTTGTAACATTAATAACGTCATTGATTTTCTCATAGACCAATATCCGTTCATCATCTAGTCATCTAAGATAATTTTGGAGGCAGAAATTAGTCTAACCTAATTTAAGTTAATTTTTGTCCTTCTAGATTGCTTTACAGCCAAATCAAATTCTAATTAATCCATGCTTTCTCATAAGCATTCTTTGATGTGACATTATTGGGCCAGCCAAAGAAAAACCTAAATGGACGAAAAGTTCTACAATATGTCGGATCCGAAGATCTAGTAGCCAATCCGGCCACAAGTGCTAGAACCATAAACAGTCAGAATTAAGGGTATTAAGACAACCACAAACAGGCCAAGAGAGCCGACATACAACTGACCTCAAGGGCCAGGTCATAGGACAAACAGAAAAAAGACCACAAAGGTCAGGACAATATTCTAAAAGAGGTAAGTCTTGTCTTGGTTAGTTTTTGAAAAATTAAATACGATTTGTAGCCACACAGGTTTTATAATTTTTATCCCACACTACCAAACTTGACGCCTTATATTTTTAATTATTCATAGATTTACATTTAATACCTCAATCTATATATTAAAATATCACCCTTAATATAATAGGTTGGTGACATAATTTTAATAATTAAATTAAATGGATAATGTCATAGTACGCCCTCTAATTATAATCAATTGTGCACCCTAAGTTTCAAAAAGGCAATTTGCGCCTCTTATGTTTCGAATATTGATCAATTATCACCCTTCGTTTGAAATGATCGTTAAACTACATGCAAAATAACTGAAATACCCTTTCAAGATAAAATTACTAAAAGTATTTTAAAAATTCATTAAAAAAAAATAAAAAGGGGGCAAAATTGATCATGTTCGAAACATAAGTGCGCAAATCGCCATTTTGAAACTTAAGAGGTTGAGATTGATTTTGACCTATAATTAAGAGGTGTACTATGACATTACTCCTAAATTTGATATAAAATATAATCTCTAAATAGTTTAATATGAGCATACTCTGTTTATAACGGGTACATTTCCTGGGTCTTTTTTTTTTCTCCGAAAAAAGACTAGACATTGGGCACATTCCCTGGGTCGAATGAGAAAGGTCGATGCTGGCGGAGTATTTCATTTTGTTTAAGGTCCTTGAGATTACAAAGATTACCAATGCTGATCTAATACCCATAAAGGAAAATACACATGGCGACACAAGCTGGGAAACTAATTATATAGTATATACAGGCACTTAGCAAGCATCAATTAGGTACGGTAGATCACTTATGCTTTCCTTATCTAGTGGTGAGATCATATATAGTGCATTATGCGAATCTTGAGTTCATTTCACCCAAGCGTTTCCCAAGAGCACGACTAAAATTTCTGGCATCCTAATTAGCTTGTTAAGTACTTGCGTTTTGTTGGCTTAATTAGAAAACAAAAATACTTGGGTTTTCCTAGGAAAATTATTGGAGGCCATATTTTTCATGGCCCACACATTGGCTTTTTCCATCGAGGCTGGCATTGACAATTGGGCGACAGAATCGGCGCTGACAAGCAGGAGAATGGTGGTTTTGAGTCTACTTAGGGTGAAATTTTTTTTTATTAGAGATAGTGTTAGATTTTATTGTGATTTATGAAAAATTGTGTAAAGTTTATGAAAATAATTTGGAGATTGTAAAAAGTATTAGAGTTTATGAAAAAATATTTTTGTAAAAAACAAAATTATATCATCGAGACATAGGGTTCATTTTCAAGATAGTAAAGAGCTAAAAAAAAGTTTTTAGCATTAATTATGTAGATTGGAGTAATAAGTTTTTGAACAATCCTAACATAATGTCTTTTTTTAAATAAAAATAAATGGGCCATTATTTTATTAGGAGCCAAGTTTCTTAACAAATTATCTACATTTTAATATCTTAATGAAATATCACTCTTCCTCTTACATGGGACAAGAATGTGGGTTTAGATTAAATTGTTTGTTTCAAATTGAAGGGTTATAAATACACTTTGCACCCCCTATGTTTGGGGTGTTGACATATTGCACCCCAATGTTTTATTTTTGAAACATTAAGCCCATTATATTATCACTCCCAAGGATTTGCACTTTGGAGTGAAATTATGCGTCAAATTAGACAATAATCGTACCGCCCTTGCCATTGCTAAGATATTGAGAGGAGAATTTGTCGATACGAACATCAATAATGATAATTCCAAGACAGTAAACATCTACTTTCGGAGAAATATGATGGTATTGTACATATTCAGATGATTTATAAGCTAACATTGTTTGAGATTTGAGGACAAAACAGTAATTTAACAGGTATTGAGGTCACATGAGAGGCATACAATGTAAACGATTACGTCTAATTTGATTTTAATTTCACAAGGTGCAAATCGTTGGAGGAGATAATATAATAGCTCAATGTCTCAAAAATAAAACATTGGATTGCAATGTGTCAACACTCCAAAAATAAAGGGTGCAAACTGTATTTATAAATGAATGAATTATATATTCATAAAAACTTTCATGTATTTTAAAATGGCAAAAACAGAGAAGTTTATTTTGAGATAATATCCACATTACTTGGTTCTATGCATTCCACAAACATACAAATTATAGTTTCAAAGCATATATTAATTAATTAATATATGATTTATTTCAGTAACCATTTGCCATTTGGTGAGGTAATACAAACATGTAACTAAACACTAACTGACTGAAACCGTAGTTGTAATTAAAACGCTCTTATTCGGTGCAGATCATCAATTGCTAATTGCTCTTCTCGCAAGTTTATCAAGTTTCTGCGTTACTTCCCACTTTCTGCATACCTGTCAACAAATAAAACAATTAGTTGCTCTTAATGCTAGTTATGTTTGGAATGAAGAATTTTTGAACGGTGAAGTCGAGAAAGGATTATGTGCAAAGATAAATTGTGTAAAGTCATAAAAGTGATAACTGTGATTTAAAGAAACAAATCTTAACAAGATTTAGTGAAGGTACTAACATGGTGAAGCCATCATAAGTCAAACGCGCCATAAAATATTACAACTAGACTGAGGTCCAGTGGAAGCAGATAAATATTTTCTAAGATCAATGCGAAAGAAAATCAATGTGTGTTTAGAAATAATTAAGAATATGTACAGATTATGCTCTAACTTAGAAAATGATCTTAAACATGCACGCGGCTATATTAATCACGTTAGTTCAGGCAGCGAGAGACAAAAGATCAGTAGTAAGGGTTCCATACCAGCGCCACAAGATGTGCACGTGGAATCTAGCTTCTTGGGGGAGATTGGGGGAGATTTCCAACATAGTTTGCAAACACGTCGAACACAACGAAAGTAGTACGTCTGTCTCTCTAAACAAACGGAAAAGCGGAGATACAACAGCTCGTTCTTATCACAACCGGAGGATAGGAACGACGGAAAGGACCATCGTCAACGGGAAGGAGTGGACGTGGGGGAGATGTGAGGGGATCAGGGAGATCAGAGGGAGCAGAAGATGGGCTGAAAGGAGGGACGACGACGTCTTCGGCTTCTGCTATAGCTAATACAGCTATAATATTCAACATTATGATAATCCAAGCCACAACTCTCCTCATCATCATCTTTCGATCTCAGCCTGAATTCCTGCTCTTTCAATCTTGAAAATCTTAAACTGTACTGTATAGCCCTTAGAACAGACACATAATTTATAGGCCTGTGAGCATGGCGGTACGTAAATTCCATGAGCCAGTTGATCTACCACTACTGCTAGAGGTCAGTACCCTTATTTGAGCAAGAAGGAGCAAACTTCGAATTTTTTATATTTAGAAATATTGGAAAGTCATGTCCTTGTCGGCTGAGATTTCTACACGTGGCATCACACAAACTAAATTTTTTTTTTAATTATGTTAATTGAAAGCGAATTAGGATACCCATGTAAGTAACTAAATTAAAATTTAAATCCTTTGTAATATTAACGTCATTGCTTTTCTCGTAGGTCATCAGGCAGAAATTAATCTAACCTTGTCCTTCTAGATTGCTTTACAGCCAAATCTCATTCTAATTAATCCTTGGCATTCTTTGTGATATTATTGGGCCAGCCAAAGAAAATCAACTAATTAAGGGTCTATTGAGAGAATATGACAAGCTTTACAAGAAAATCTCCAAATATATTAAGTTATTAGGATGGTAGGTTTCCATGAAACCTTAAAATCACTACAGTTGCACTAAAACATTTTCAACGAATTTCCAGATGCACCAATTACAAGAAAATCAGAAAAATATTTTTATTTAGGAGGCCCTATCTAGGGTTGTTCAAGTACGGTGGCACGTCACTGCCACCAGGTGGTCGGTTTTAAATTTTGGCCACCGTTATTGTCACCGTTAGGTGCAGTAACCGGCATTTCACAATAGCAGGAGCTGGTTACCGCTATCATTAATGGGTCCATTTTTGTTTTTGCACTTTTTTTGGCTATTGGCTCATTTTTTTTAGTTCCAACTTAGTTATAACGTCTTTTTATGTCATTACATTTCGAAAATGATAAATCCATGACAAAATGTAGTTAAAGTTGTTTAATATTTTTTGTTTTGGATTTATTTATTATCAAATTAATAAACATTTTGAGCCAAATAAAATCAATAAAATAAACTACAAAATAAATAAATAAAATTAAAGACATCTTAAAAGATAGTACGATAAATATAAACTAATAAACTCCAAAATCAATAATTTAAACTTTAAAAAAAAATTCTCAGTTGTAGCAGTACCCGCCAAAGCAATGTTGGTATCTAGTTACCGGAAAAATTTCCACAAACAAGTGGTCTTCTGGGTTACCGACATTGTTCTCGCCATAGGGCGGGTACCGATTTCGGGAAAAATTAGAATTTTTTTGATTCCCTTGAAGAATCCTAACTCTATAATTGGACATTGACACATAATGTAACTTGTCACAGTTCTTACATGGCTTCTGTGCTGATGCGGTTCAAGATGCCCACATGTGAGAATTTAATTAGATGACAACTGACCATTATGATGCTTGGTAACTCTAGGAGAGGAAGTTGGGACGAGCAATTATTTTCATAAAGGGACAAACATAGATAATAATTTTAATAATTAAATTTTAAGATAATATATAAAGTGTAAATCTCTAAATTTTTTGGATGCAATGTGTTAACTGTAGTAGTCTAGAATACAAATAGAAAAAAAATTGTAAAAAAATTAAAGAATGTAAATTGTATTTGTTTTTTGAAGTTTTTCTTTCTTTGTTCTTCTATGTACGTGACTAAATTAAAATTTAAATCCTTAGTAACTAGGGCTGTACAACTTGCACCCGATCCAAACCTGACCGAAACCGCCTGAATAAGGTCGGTTTATACACGGGTTTAAGTGGGGGTGGGCTCAAAATACTGAACCCGCCTATATTGGTCGGGCCTCGATATTGGGAGGCCCAACCCACCTTGCCCGAGGAGATTATCCTAAGATCATGCCTCAATTGCCCCAATTCCCGCCTCTTACCAGTCCTTCTCCTCCATCCTGTGCCTCCGCCTCTTTGCAGTCGTCTCTCGCTGTCTCCCTCCTGTCGATTCTCTCTCTCTCTCTCTCTCTCTCTCTTCTCTCTCTGCTTATCTTGTTGTCTTCCAGGATCAACTTTTGTTTGGACTATGCTAGATCAATTTCAGTTTCTCACATACGCACTTCCTTTGTTCTTTTTGTTTTGGGTTGGGGTCTTGTTCTGAACTTCACCCACCATGCTGAGTTAAGCAATCTCGAGAATAAGTTGATGTGGACCCAACCCGACCCATGTACAGCCCTATTTGTAACTACGTCATTACTTTCTCATAACCAATATCCGCTCATCATCTTGTCATCTAAGATAATTTTGGAGGCAGAGATTAGTCTAACCTAATTTAAGTTTAGTTTTTTTCCTTCTAGATTGGTTTACAGCCAAATCGCATTCTAATTAATCCTTGTTTTCTCATAAGCATTCTTTGATATGACATTATTGTGCCAGCCAAAGAAAATCCAACTAATTAAGGGTCGAAAAAAGAATACATGTGTATATATATACACGTGAGAGAATATGACAAACTTTACTCCTCTCAAGTCTGAGCTTTTAGGATTAAACTAATGGGCTTTTATCTCTTTTATTCTTTTAAGTAAAAGTATGACATGGCCCATTAAGTTATTGTACACGGGCCAAGGTTTATGGACTTCATCCATTGATCTTTTTTACTTTTACTACTTTAGTTTCATTTTTCAAAAAAAAAACAAAGGTATTAAGTTGTCACGTGTGCATCTCTCTTTCCCCTCCCCAGATGAACAAATTAGAGAGAGTTTGGTCGAAGGCGAATCGACAAGTATATTAGACGATAGTGCTGATCAAGTCAACAAAGCGTGCCAAGGATCTCTTTATCTTCTGTTAGAAGTTAGAACAGAGACAATCCTCCCGCATGATTAAGGTCAACATATTGATTGGATTGAAGAAATATTGAGCAACGAAAATATTGCTCTGGTGGGTCCTGTTTTGTTAAGTTGGTCCATCCCATATGAAAGTTAAAGCCCACGTAGTGTGGGACTTTGATTTTAGGCAACATAGAGTTGCAGAAGAGAAGAGAGAGAGATGCGAGAAAGAAAATTAAAAAAGAAAAAGGTATTACTGCGATCTAAGCTTTTTTAGAAAAAGAAAAGAAAAAAAAAACTAAAAGAGAATAGAGAGAAAGAAAAAGCAAAAGGAGACAATAATGTTTTCAGGAGTTTTTATTTTGATCTTTAGGTGTGGTTTTCACGAGTAAATAAGAGTGTCTTTGAGAGGTTATCTGGGTGCTTCATCAACGGGGAGTTGTGATATTCAGATTGAGTATCTTGATGTATTGGGTTTTGTCAAATTCGAGATTTATGGTGAGATTGTAATTTTTTCTCATTGAATTAATCTTGTAGATTTTGGAACAATTTGTTTGAATTGAAATTTTGGATATAAACTTGAGCATTGTAATCTCTATTTTAATACAGTGGATTTATTTTGAAATTATCCTAGAAGTGAGGAAAGAGATGATTTGAATAAATTTTTTATGTTTATTGTAATGGAAATAGATTATTTGATGGGGAGAGAGATTTAAGGATAGGTACTGGAACGGATGGAACCGGAATCATTTCGGTTCCGGTACTCACGGAACTGTAATTTTCATTCTAGAACAAACTAGAATGTAATGGGAATTTTTAAAAACGGAATCCGAAAATTTCTGATTCCATTAGTGGCCTAAAAGGCTAGATTTGGTTTGGGCCTATTGGCCCAAAAATGCATTTTTAAGTATTGTGGGCCCAAAAAAAGCTATTATTCAGGTATTATGAGAGGCAAAATTGCAAACAATTGCACCTATAAGGCTATAAAGAGTAAAAGAGAGAAAAAAAAAAAAAAAAACACTGCCAATTGAATCAATTTGAAGACCCAAAATAAACACTGCCGTCTGCAAAAAAAAAAAAAAAAATTGTCGTCTGCAAAAAAAAAACACCGCCAAAACAAACAAACATTTGCAAAATAAACACAGCCAAAACAAATTATAAACATTGCAAATAAGCAAACAACTAAATAACTAAATTCCATTAAAAAAACAAGTATAAACAACTAAACACTGCCAAACAATTAACCATACAAATAAGTAAACAACTATACAAGTATCAAATCTGAAAATCATAATATTTCAGTTCAAAATATCAAATCTGCACCAACCAACATAGATGCTGAAAATCACAATAATCATGCATCGCAATAATCATACCCGAATAATCAAAATATCAAATCTGCAATAATCACAATATAAATTCTGCAAATCACAATAACGAATAATCATGCATCATGCCTAGCAATAGCAGCTTAGGTTAGACAAAATAATCATACATTGGTGCCCAAATGATCAAGCCTAAAATTGTAATGTTCTAATCACCGAATCTGCCAATCAAAAATTTCATATCCCCAAATCAAATTAAAAAAACCTAAAGAAGTTTAACACTAAAGAATTTAAGAATACAACAATTAAATATTAAATAGACCTTGTCACCTTGGTGAGAGAGAGCTGATGAGAGACTAAAAGACCTAACGAAGGTTGAGAGCTGGTGAGAGAGAGATGAGACGGATAAGACAAGGTTGACTGCGAAGGGGAGAGAGTGAGGGAAAGAGGAGCTGAGCACAAACGGAGGCGGCTGGAGCGGAGGCACCGTGGCAGGGAGGGTGGGGGCATAACTAACGACAAGGAAGGGGGGTGAGGGGGCTGGTCGGCTAGAAGTTTGGAACTTTCGAATTTTAAAGACTAAGTCTTTCGTTAGGTTAAGTGACCTTGGTCAAAACAACCCAGGTCACTACATTTTTTTTTTTTTTTTAAACCAAAGCTCAAAACGGCCCTGAAATTATTTTAAAAAAATATATACAGGAATTAAAAATTCGGCATTTCCGTAGAAACTTTCCTGTTTCGATTCCAAAATTTTTCTAAAATTAATCTGATTAAATGCCGAAACGAAAGAGACACGAATGTTCTAGTTTGAATCGGAACATTTGCCTACCTTAGAGAGATTATTTTATAAATCCAAAAATCTTGAGATAGTCAAAATTTTGGGATACAAACACCACTAGTTGGGTTTTCCTAGGAAAATTATTGTAGGCCATATTCTCTATGACCCACACAGTGACATGTTCCTATTAAGGCCAGCATTGACAATTGGGAGACGGAGACGGGCGGACAATAGGAGGTAACATCCACAAAGGATAAGGAGGAGGAGGAGCAGGTCAATGGAGGATAGGAGAATGATGGTCATGACTCGCATATGTTTTTTTTTTTTTATTAAAGATAGTGTATATTGTATTGAGATTTGTGAAAAAAGTGTTAGAGTTTATGAAAAATATTTTGGAGTTTGTGAAAAGTTCTTAGAGATTATATATATGAAAAATGTGTTGGAGTTTATGAAAAAAGTGTTCGTGTGAAAAAAAAAAATTCATGTCATCCAAACATAGGTTCATTTTCAAGCTAGTAAAGAGCAGAAAAAATGTTTTAATCGAACACTAACAAGGAAATTAAAGGTTGACACATCAAGACACTGAGCTGAGTATTAGGTCGATGCTTGCTATAGCTTAGCAAATCTATCAATATTGGAGTAG
Source organism: Morella rubra (assembly GCA_003952965.2). Classification (NCBI taxonomy): domain Eukaryota; kingdom Viridiplantae; phylum Streptophyta; class Magnoliopsida; order Fagales; family Myricaceae; genus Morella; species Morella rubra. The sequence goes on from CM025849.1 coordinate 33,731,913, forward strand.
TAATTTTTGCACACTCCTAACCTAATCTCATTTTTAAAAAAAATAAAATGATGTCATTATTTTATTAGGAGCCAACTTTCTTAACAAATTATCCATATTTTAAAATTTAATTAATGAAATATCACTCTTCCTCTTACATGGACAAGAATGTGGGTGTAGATTGATTTGTTCGTTTCAAATTTAAGTAGAATATTAGAAGTAAATGAACGAATTATTTATTCATAAAAACTTTCATCTATTTTAAAATAGCAGAAACAGAAAAGATTGTGTTGAGATAAGGGATCCGTAGTAATATTTTCCCAATCCACATAATTACTCGCATTCTATGCATTCCCACGAGCATACAAAATTAATACAAATATTTTCAAAGCATATATTAATTAATTAATACATTTATTTCCGTGACCATTTGCCATTTGGTCAGGTAACACAAAACATGTAACTAAACACAAACTGATGAAACAGTACTTGTAATTAATTAAAACGCTCTTATTCGGTGCAGATCAATTGCTAATTAATTCTCTTCTCGCAGTTGTATCAAGTTTCTGCATTACTTCCCACTTTTCTGCATACCTGTCAACATTAAATTTAACGAGGAAAAAAATACGCGATAATATTGCGACAGAAATTGATAAACTTCCAACAAAAACAAAGTCAAACTACATTACAAACACGTGTCGATGTTGAGCCGGAATGATGGTTGAACAAGTAGCCAAAAAAAAAAACTAATTGAATAAATGTCAACAAAACTTCCTTTTTAAGATACTTTTTCTTTTTCCCTTACAGCATAATATTTAAAAGCTTACGTATATATATATATATATATATATAATATTCTCTATGGTACTGTCAGGCTTAGAATCATTTTTAATGAATGGTCCAACTCTATTGCGCTTAGTTTTTCAACCTCATCTAGATTTCACAGGTGCCTTATCCGACAAAAAAAAAATTTGAACTATAACACCCCTTAAACTACGAGGATGTTTGCATTTATAAATTTTTAGAAAATTTTGGTAGTGTTGTGAAAATTAATGTAGATTAGCGTTTTATTGGTTTTTGTATTATTTTTAAAATTTTAAATTAAAGTAAAAGGAGAAGAAAAAAAAATTTATAGCTAGTATTGGTGAAAAAGTTAAAAAAATTCTTGAAAGAAAATTTCCCTAGACGTTATGTTTGGAAAAAAAGAATTTTAATGGTAAGTCATTCATAGGTACCCAATTGCAACTAGGCTGAGGGGAAGCAGTGTGTTCAAGCAGATAATTAAGAATATATAGTATACATGCTCAATGCTCTAAATAAGAATATCTTCATACAGGCATGTTGCTATATTAATCACGTAAGGTCAGTAAGGGTTCCATACCAGAGCCACAAGATCTGCACGTGGAATCTAGGTTCTAGATCTTGGGGAGATTCGGGTGAGCTTCCCTACATCGTCGGCAAACATCTCGAACACAATCGAAGTAGTGTTGCTTTAAAGCGCAAACAAAAGCAGCGGCGATACAGCAACCTGTAATTATCACAACCGGAGGATAGGGACGACGGAAAGGACCATCGTCAACGGGAAGGAGTGGACGTGGGGGAGATGTGAGGGGATCAGGAAGATGATCAGAGGGAGCAGAAGATGGGCTGAAAGGAGGGACGACGACGTCTTCGGCTTCTGCTATAGCTAATACAGCTATAATATTCAACATTATGATAACCCAAGCCACAACTCTCCCCATCATCTTCGATCTCAGCCTGAATTCCTGCTCTTTCAATCTTGAAAATCTTAAGCTGTATAGTAGTAGGCCCGTAGAAGAGACCAATAATTTATAGGCCTGTGAGCATGGCGGTACGTAAATTCCATGAGCCAGTTTGATCTACCACTACTGCTAGAGGTCAGTACCCTTATTTGAGCAAGAAGGAGCAAACTTCGAATTTTTTATATTTAGAAATATTGGAAAGTCATGTCCTTGTGGGCTGAGATTTTCTACACGTGGCATCACACAAACTAAATATTTTTTTAATTATGTTAATTGAAAGCGTATTAGGATACCCATGTACGTAACTAAATTAAAATTTAAATCCTTTGTAACATTAATAACGTCATTGCTTTTCTCATAGACCAATATCTGATTCATCATCTTGTCATCTAAGATAATTTTGGAGGCAGAAATTAATCTAAACTAATTTAAGTTAAGTTTTGTCCTTCTAGATTGCTTTACAGCCAAATCAAATTCTAATTAATCCTTGCTTTCTTATAAGCATTCTTTGATGTGACCTTATTGGGCCAACCAAAGAAAAACCTAAAAAAACTAGAGGTCCTACAATAAGTCACTATGTCGGATCCAAAGATCTGGTAGTCAATCCGACCACAAGTGTCGGAATCATAAATAGTCAGAATTAAGTAAGGGTGGCACCGGAACAGACAGAATCGAAATGGCCTATTTCAGTTCCAATTCCAGTACCCACCAAAACTGTAATTTTTATTTCGGAATAAACTGGAATGGAACTGGAACTGAAATTCTGATTCCTTATCTGGGCCTAAAAGGCCAGATTTGGTTTGGGCCCATTGGCCAAAAATGCAATTTGAAGATATTACTTACAGTATACCGTCCAAATGTACCCTAAAAGGATTTCAAGTTCTTACATTTTTAAGTTCTTTCTTAAAGACCCAAATGCAGTATGCCATCCAATTCCAAATTAAAGACCCATCACCCAAATGTCAAAATAAAACAACCGTCCAATTGAAGAGTGAAGACCCAATTGCCAATTGAATTATTAAAGACCAAATTGTCAATTTGAAGACCAAAAATGCCAAAATAAAACACAGCCGTCCAACTCCAATTAAAGACCCAGTGCACTGTCATCCAACTCCAAAACCAAAATAAACTCTAAATTAAAATTACAACTAAACAATTAAATTCCAAAACAAAATAAACACATCCAAATAAACTCTAAATTCAAATTACAAAAAAACAACTAAACAAACAATTAACCATACAAATAACTAAATAAGTAAACAACTAAACAAGTAAACATTCATCAAATAATCCAAATTCAAAAAGGCAAACTCTAAATTAAAATTACAATGTTCTTTGAAATTTTAAAAAAAAAATTAAAAGATAAAGATTAAAGACATCCAAATTTAAAATCCCAAACTTCATAGTTCATCCAACATTCCAAGCTTCTTCATCACTACAAAAAACAAAAACAAAAAAATCAATTATAAAAGAAATATTAAGACAACCAAATAATCAATTAACAAAACAAAATATTTATGAGAGAAATACTAAAACAACCAACCAAATAAAAAGTCCAACTATTCAAGGCTCCAAGCTTGATCGTGTTTAGCATATCCTCAATCTCTCCATCTTACAAAAGACAAAAACAAAACATTACGACAACAAAATAATCAATTAACAAAATAAAATATATATCTAGTGTATCTATAACTCTAAATTAAAATTACAATGTTCTTTGAAATTTCAAGACATCCAAATTTAAAATCCCAAACTTCATAGTTCATCAACATTCCAAGCTTCTTCTTCACTACAAAAAACAAAAACAAAACAAAACATTTATAAAAGAAATATTAAGACAACCAAATAATCAATTAACAAAACAAAATATTTATGAGAGAAATACTAAAACAACCAACCAAATAAAAAGTCCAACTATTCAAGGCTCCAAGCTTGATCATGTTTAGCATATCCTCAAGTTCTCCATCTCTACAAAAGACAAAAACAAAACAAAACAAAATATTTATAAAGAAATTATTACAACAACCAAATAATCAATTAACAAAATAAAACATATATCTAATGTACCTCTATCTAGTCTGTAACTCAAAGGATCATCTCCACCATCCACCTCGACATCATCTTCGTCAAGTATAGGTGGAGCATGCAACCAATTCTGTGCACATATGAGGCCCTCCACGGTACAAGGTGCCAAAGAAGAGCGAAAACAATCCAACACTCGACCAGAAGTGCTAAAAGCGGACTCAGATGGCACGGTAGTGATTGGGATAGCCAACACATCCTTCGCAATACGAGAAAGAATCTGAAACTTCTGAGAATTCACCTTCCACCACAATAAAATATCAAAACCCAGCACCTTAGGTTCCACATCTTCAATCAAGCATCTATCAACCTCAAACTTACTGTCTAGCAAGTTTTGAGACTGTCGATAATTACTAAGACCTCCCCATAGTCTTTGCTCAATGCTCATGTCATCCACACTTATAGAACTTTGACTTCCACTACTATGCACTGCTTGGGTTATGCTACCTCCACCAGGACCACCATTATACTACTCAAATAATGTTTCTAGAGTTTCTCGCACATGGCAGTGAAATCCATGCCCTTTTTCCTCTCAAAGTTATTGATAGCCCAATACTCCAAAGTGATGAGTTTAAAGCGAGGATCCAATACCGAAGCTACAAATAAAAGTCTATTCACCTTCCTCAAATCCCTCCAATACTTATCATACTTGCTTTGCATCCTATTTAGCCATGTCACGAAGCAAAATATCAAAACATGTGGTAAAGGTCTCCAAATGCAATTTAATTTTTGCCAACTCCTCAAAAAATGCATTTGAAGTTACATATTCTGACCCCGATATGCGTAAGGTGACCTCATAAAACACTTTAAAAAACTGAACAAACTGTCGAATGTGCTCTTAATCTTCAAATGTAGGTTTCCCCAATCCCTTCCTCCCATGACCATCTTCATTCAAAAATATCACTAAGTTCCCATCTCCTCCAACATATCCTCAAAAACCCCTCGATATTTTTCAGCCCTTTCTAACATAATATATGTCGAGTTCCAACGAGTAGGAACATCCATTTGCAAGAAATTACTTTCAGATAACAGTGCAGTGGCCTTCTTGAACCCTTGCAAAGCCTTTGAGGACTAGATTTGACATACTTAATAATATTCCGTATCTTTGTAACGGAATCATCCAACTCCTTCAATCCCTCTTGAACAATAAGATTCAAAATATGTGCAGAACACCGCATATGAATAAAATCATGATTGCAAACAACTTGTGCCCCTAGTCCTGTATGCCTTCTTTTCAGTTGTTCAATTGCAGTATCATTGGAGGTTGCATTATCAACCGTGATTGTGAGGATTTTCTCAATCCTCCAACCATTCATACATGTCTCTAACTCTTTCCAAATAGTTGCCCCTTTATGATCAGTTACATGGCGAAAGTAAAGAATCATCTTCTGTAAACACCACCTCCTATCAATAAAGTGGGCTGTCACGCACATGTAATTCACATTTTGAACTGATGTCCACGTATCAGTGGTAAAACACACTCTAGGGCTTTCCCTCACAATTGCATCTTTCAATTTATCCCTCTCCTCTATATACAACTCCATACAATCCCTCATTATCGTATATCTAGAAGGCATCTTAAAGCGGGGCTCAAGTCTACTAATCATTTTCCTAAACCCCATCCTCTGCACAGTTCTAAAAGGCATCTCATCCATTATAAAAAATTCAACAATCCACCTTCTAACCTCCTGTTCACTATAATTGTCCAACTTCAAAACCCCCGAATGAATCATTCCCTTTTGCTTTCGAAAGCATCCATTGTCAACCTAGATTAAGACTTATCTAATAGGTTTTGTTGCTTCAAATATGGCAAGCAACGTTTGAGATGACTTCTCATACCCGAAGTCCCATGGTGATCAGATGACACCCAACCTTGGCCTTACAATGATGACACTTGGCCTAGGGTGTTCAGGTCTAACAACTGGTAAAATCTTAGTGAAATGATCCCACACAAAACTCTTGCGAGCATTTTTTTCTCTTTTTACTAGGTTGATCTTCTTCTGGCTGATTAGTAGGACCCTCATCTCCAGGAGAATGGGGAGCACTAACACACTCATCAATTGGGTCAAATGGACCACCAGTATCGGGGCAAGACCCCATATATGTAGTAGGTGTAGAACTAACAAAATCCATTTGACATCAAACACATTTGATTTTCAATTCATTAACTTCATTTGATAACTGAGTAACAAAAATTAATTGCAAAATGACTCGATCTATCTAACTCTAACAACTATGTTCACAACCTAAATCATCTAAGCATATACAACAAAATAAAATTAAATCTAAAGTTTAAACAGCTATGTTCACAACCTAAATTATCTAAGCATCATGCATCATGCATTAACAATTCTAAGCATACATATAATTGAACCTAATGCCAATATTACCAAAATAATAATAATAATAATGTTTCGCTTCAAATTGTATGCTTAGAATAGCCCCCTTCACTTAAACACAAAGAGAAGCAGCTGCAACTGTATAGAATATGGTATAATAGTGCTGTTAAAATAATGTTCGAACCATTATATTATATATTTTATAGAATCATTATGAAAAATTAAGCCAGATATCCCAATCATTGTCTGAGCTGTAATTGATAATGCAAAGTTATAAGAACTAATGAATAGTTTGGAAAATCATTAGTTGACTTTATTTATTTCTAGTAGAAGATTAAATTTGGTATGAAGGTTTGAATCATGCCTTTGACGTGTAATATTCTTGAGTGACCAATGTGGCTTTATATGAAAATATTGAAGTCTTCCTGATATGAGTAGAGCTATTTTATTTCTTTGGACATTACCTAATTATAATTTATAAATGACTATACATTTTTTGAAAGACACTACAACCATTAGGAAATCAAATCACGACATCGATTATTTTGCATTTAATATTTTCAATACCAAATTATATTATGAAGTGAAATATATATATATATACAATACACAAATACATACATATTTTTTTTCAATATTATCTTTTTTATGTGCCTTGACACGTATCTACAGCTTGATTCACACCTAAAAAATACATTACAGCCATCAATCTTCCCATTAGTTTTTCAAATCACATAGTACCAAGCTAAGTAGCTAACTAAGCACAGTAATGTTTTATTCCCACATTTTATCCCAAATAGCAGCTTAGGTTAGACAAAATAATCATACCTTGGTGTCTAAATTATCACTGAATCTGCCAATAACCGAATCTGCCCATCAAAAATTTCATATCCCCAAATCAAATTAACAAAACCTATATAAGTTTAACACTAAAGAAGTTAACAATACAACATTTAAATAAAATAGTAAATAGATTATAGAGGCTGAGGCTCCAACCTTGGTGAGAGAGAGCTGATGAGTGATGGTCACCGAGGAGAGAGAAGTCGCGACAGGGAGAGAGGAGCTGAGCAGTGAGCACAACTAAGGGAATCAACCTAAGATGCAACGGCAAGAGAGAGACAGAGGGAGAGAGAGAAGCTGAGCACGGTTGGGGGAGAAAGGAACCGCAGCAAGGAGGCCAAAAGGTGTGGGGTGATTCAAGGCAAGGAGACAAGGAGAGGGGGCTGGGGCTTGGGGGGGTGACGTCTGCTCAGTGCTCACAGCTTGGAACTTTTGAGACCTAATTTCATTCGACTTAAGTTACATTCTTGTTTTGATTTTTTTTTTTTTTTTTTAAACAGGGCTCAAAACGACACCGTTTTAAGCCCTGGATTTTCTTCTAAAAAAATATAACCGGAATCAAAAATTCCGACATTCTGCCAGAATTTTCGATTCCGATTTTCCTCAAATATTGGATTCGGTTCTGATACCAAAAGTGGCCAGAACCGGTGTCGAAACCGGATGTTCTGGTTTAAACCGGAAAAAATACCCTCCCTTAGAATTAAGGGTTGTAAGACAACCACAAATAAACCAAAAGCGGGGAGATACAAACTGACCTCAAAGGATGGGTCACAGGACAAACTGAAAAAGACCACAAATGTCAGGACAATAGTCTAAAAGAGGTAAGTCTCGTCTTGGTTAGTTTTTGAAAAATTAAATATGATTTGTAGCCTCACATGTTTTATAATTTTTATCCCACACTACCAAACTTGACGCCTTATATTTTTAATTATCCATAAATTTACATTTAATATCTATGTTAATATAATAGGTTAGGTGACATAATTTTAATAATTAAATTAAATGGGTAATGTCATAATATGCCCTCTAATTATAGGCTAAAATCAATTGTGCCCCTTAAGTTTTAAAAAGGCAATTTGCACCCCTTATGTTTCGAACATTGATCAATTCTCACCCTTCGTTTGAAATGACTGTTAAACCACATACAAAATGACCAAAATACCCTTCCAAGATAAAATTACTAAAAGTATTTTAAAAATTCATTAAAAAAATAATGAGGCTAAAATTGATTATGTTCGAAATTACATAAGTATGCAAATCGCCATTTTGAAACTTAGGAGGTTGAGATTGATTTTGACCTATAATTAAGAGGCGTACTATGATATTACTCCTAAATTTGATATAAGATATAAAGTGTAAATTTCTAAATAGTTTAATATGAGCATACTCTGTTTATAACCGGTACATTAACTCCTGGGTCGAATGAGTAAGGTCGATACTGTCAAAGTATTCCATTTTCTTTAAGGTCCTTGAGATTAAAAAGATTACCAATGCTGATCTAATACCCATAAAGGAAAATACACATGGTGACACAAGCTGGGAAACTAATTATATAGGTACCGTTTGTTTCCCCAATATATGAAAATTTTCAGCAAAATAAACACACTCTAAAATTTTTAACTTTTACACATACACACTTCACCTTTCACAAACCCCAATAAATCTCAATAAAAGTAAAGATTCCCAAAATTTCGAGAATATTTCCTAAAATTTTGGCAAACAAACACCTACATAGTATATACAGGCACTTAGCAAGCATCAACTAGGTACAATAGATCACTTATGCTCTCTTTATCTAGTAGTGATATCACATATAGTGCATTACACAAATCTTGAGTTCTTTTCACCCAAGCGTTTCCCAAGAGCACAACTAAAATTTTTGGACATACTAATTAGCTTGTTAAGTTTTGTTGGCTTAATTAGAAAACAAAAATACTTGGGTTTTCCTAGGAAAATTATTGTAGGCCGTATTTTTCATGGCCCACACATTGGCTTGTTCCATCGAGGCTGGCATTGACAATTGGGAGACAGAATCGGCACTGACAATAGGAGGAGGAGCGGGTGGAGCAGCAGAATGGTGGTATTGAGTCTACTTAGGGTGAAAAAAAATCTATTAGAGATAGTGTTAGATTTTATTGTGATTTATGAAAAATTGTGTGAAAGTTTATGAAAAGATTTTGGAGATTGTAAAAAGGTATTGGAATTTATGAAAAAATATTTTTGTAAAAAAAAAAATTATATCATCGAGACATAGGATCATTTTCAAGCTAGTAATAAAGAGCTAAAAAAAGTTTTTAGCATTAATCCATGAAGATTGGAGTAATGAGTTTTTGAACAATCCTAACATAATGTCTTTTTTTAAATAAAAATAAATGGCATCATTATTTTATTAGTAGCCAAGTTTCATAACAAAGTGTCTACATTTTAATATCTTAATGAAATATCAGTCTTCCTCTTACATGGGACAAGAATGTGGGCTTAGATTAAATTGTTTGTTTCAAATTAAAGGGTTATAAATACACTTTGCACCCCTTATGTTTGGGGGTGTTGACGCATTGCACCACAATGTTTTATTTTTGATACATTGAGCCTATTATGTTATCAACTCAAACGATTTACACCCCAGAGTAAAATTAGGCGTCAAATTAGACCTTAATCGTACCGCTCTTGCCATTGCTAAGATATTGAGAGGGGAATTTTTCTATAAGGACTTCAAGAATGATGATTCCAAGGCAATAAACGTATGCCTTCGAAGAGATATGATAGTATTATACATATTCAAGTGATCTATAGGCAAACATTATTTGAGATTCAAGGGCGATACGGTAATCTAACAGGGACTGAGGTCACGTGAGAGGCACGTGTAAACGATTACCGTCTAATTTCACACCTAATTTCACTACGGGGTGCAAATCGTTGAAGCAAATAACATAATGGGCTCAATGTATCAAAAATAAAATATTAGGGTGCAATGTGTCAACACCCCCAAACATGAAGGGTATTATATATTCATAAAAACTTTCATCTATTTTAAAATAGCAAAAAAGAGAAAATTATTTTGAGATAATATCCACATTACTTGGTTCTATTCGAGCATACAAATAGTTTCAAAGCATATATTAATTAATTAATACATGATTTATTTCAGTGACCATTTTCCATTTGGTCAGGTAATACAAACATGTTCTGGGTGAAGAAATGAGGGGAATGATTTCGTTAAATGAATTGACAGTTATTTCTCCCTTAAGGTCCTGGGGGGGACGAGGGGCTGGGGCGGGCAGGAATTTGGGGATGGCCACAAGTTCCATGGGTGGTGGCTTGGAAGGGAGTTCTCGGAGTCTGAGCCATAGTCCGACTAGTTCTCGAGATTCTAGAATCATCCTAAATCAACCTACAACATCCACGTATGTACATTCGGTTATTGACAATCGGGGTCCACTAGTGGATGGTTGGATGAGGAAAGGGATGTCGAAGGGGGAATTGTTGCATTATACAAATCAGTTAGAGGCTAGACCCCAGTGTGGAATAGAGGGCACGGTATCTGACAATCAAGGCTCTATGTTAGTGGGCCAACTTGGAAAGATGGGCTTCAAAGGAGTCAGGTCGACTGACTTAAGTAGAGATGGGCTCACTAAAACAACGAACGTTAGTTTGACTAGGTTAACGTCCTTAGGAGATTTCCTGACTAGCCCTAATCTCAGTAGAGGAACCCTTGGGGCTGCTGTTTGCGCATGGAGTGGGTAAGGATGAAGGGGTCCAAAAGAAGAAAAAATTTGGGCCTAAGAAGAAGTTGGATGTGGTGGCTTCGTCAGGGGAGGCTACGGCTGTGGTTCAAGAGGTAAGCAACTTTTCGACTGAGGTGGCGGGCCTATATCTGCCCCCACCCTAGCCATGAGTCTAATTTCTTGGAATTGTTGGGGTCTGGGGAGACCTGCGGCATCAAGAGTCCTAAGGCTGCTGGTGAGCGAAGTGGAAACAAAAATAAAGGATGATCGACTGGGGTTGATTTTGAGGGGTTTGAATTTTTCGTTGTTCATTTTTGTTCCTCCTACTGGTTGTAAGGGAGGCATTGCTTTTTGTTGGCGTCCTGAGTTAGATTTTGATCTACTGAATGCTACGAGGTCTTTCTTTCACTTGCTTATTAGACCTAGAAATAACCGGCCGAACTTTATGTGTTCCTTTGTCTATGACCCTCCTTATTAGAGGCTTAAGGAGAAATTTTGGGACAATTTGATTTCCTTGGGTGGTACGGAGTCTATTTCCTGGGTTTGTACTGGAGACTTTAATGAGGTGTTGAGGGCTGATGAGAAAAGGGGTGGTCGGGTGGTGTCGGGTTCCTCTTCTAGAGGGTTGCGGCATTTTATGGATGTTATGGGTTTTGTGGACCTGAAGTTTTCGGGTAGGAATTTTACTTGGAACAATGGGTGAACTAAGATGGCTAATATTAGAGAGAGGTTGGACCGTAGTATTGCGAGTGTGCAGTGGCGTATGGAGTTTCCTAATGCTAGAGTAAAGCATTATTCTGTGACCAATTCAAATCACATTCCTCTTATCCTCAGTCTTTCGGGGGGAGAGGTTTTGATGGCTATGGGTTTCAAGTTGGAGAAATTCTGGGCACGGGAGGAGTCTTGCTTTGGTATTATTGCAGATACTTGCAGACAGCATAGGGTTGGGAGCCCTGCTTGGGTGCTTTTTTCCAAAATTAGGGCGGTGAGGGGGGCGCTTAGGAAGTGGAACAAATTGGTGTTTGGTGATATTTATATAGCCTTAAGTAATATCAAAGAGCAATTGGGTTTATGTCAACAAAGGGAACCTCTGATGCCAATTTGTGGTTGGAAAAATGTCTGATGATTGAGTTAGATGAGTAGCTTAAAAGGGAAGAGATCTTGTGGAAACAGAAGTCTAGGGTATCTTGGCTCTCCTCTAGTGAGCTAAACACGAAATATTTTTATGCTTCAACAGTGATTCAGAGATGTAGGAATAAAATTTTGGAGTTGAAGAATGGTAATGGGGAGTGGATCTCTGGGCGTAGTTCGATTGGCACTGAGTTGGTGGATTTTTACTTTTCTCTTTATACTACTGCACATCCTTCTATTCCTCAGAACCTAGATAATCTGGTTCAGGAGGTTATTACTGAGAAAGAGAATGCCTTGTTGATCCGGGTGCCTGATGATAAGGAAAATTGGGAGACATTGAAAAGAATAAATCCGGATAAAGCCCCGGGGCCTGACGGAATGACGGTCTTCTTTTTTTGTCAGTTTTGGGAGATAGTTGGGGCTGATTTAATTGCTTCTGTGCAGGATTTTTTTAAGATGGGCCGGTTGCTTCCTGAGCTTAATCATACGAATTTGGTGTAGCTTCCTAAAACTGCTAATCCGTCTTTGGTGGGGCAATATCGCCCAATCAACTTGTGTAATGTTATATACAAGTTGATCTCTAAGATTTTGACTGATCGTCTTAAGGTGGTATTGCCTAAAATCATTTCACCTTATTAGCTAGCTTTTGTGCAAGGCCGGTTAATCCAAGATAATTATATAGTCGCTGCTGAGGTGTTTAATGGCATGAATCATAAGCGCGGTAAAGGAGGGTGGATGGTGATCAAAGCGGACATGGAGAAAGCGTATGATCGAGTGGAATGGGAATTTATTCTCCTTATTCTGCAACAGCTTGGGTTTCATCCTACTTGGGTTAACTGGATTAAGCAATGTATCTCCTCTACTAGTTTCTCTATTTTGCTGAATGGTAGTCCTTATGGGCATTTCTCTCTTTCGCGTGGGCTTCGCCAAAGAGATCTACTATCCCCTCTATTATTTTTGTTATGTTCTGAGATGTTATCTAAACTTCTTTTCAAGGAGGAAGGGGCTGGCAGGCTTAAGGGTATTAAAATTGGGCGGCAAGCACCCGTTATTACCCATCTTCTTTTTGCGGACGATCTACTCATTTTTGCTAAGGCTAATTTGCGCAATGCCCAAGTTTTGGATGCTTGTTTGGAATGGTATATGAGTTGGTCTGGCCAAAAGATAAATCGGACTAAATCTTCCATCCACTTCAGTCGGAATTTCTATGGAGTTGCTGGTCTACATATATGTGATATGTTGCAACTTAAGAAAATGCCTCCTAAGGCCAAGCATCTTGGCCTTCCTCTGCTTTTTCCTTGATCAAAACATAAGGCGTTGGGTGAATTGAAAGAACGATTGTGATAAGCTTTTGGGTTGGAGAGCTAAGTTTTTATCCCAAGCTGGAAGGGGAACCTTGATTCGTAGTGTGGCAACTCCTCTGCTTGCCTATTCCTTGAGCTATTTTGCTATGCCGAAGAGTTGGTGTTCGGAGATAGATCGAACCTGGAAGAATTTCTGGTGGGGATACAAATCTGATCAGGTGCGTCACTCTTAAATCTTGGAGTTCAATGTGTATTCCTAAATCAGAAGGTGGGATGGGGTTTCGGACTGCTCATGATCTTAACCAAGCTTTGCTTACTAAATTAGCTTGGAACATTGGTACAAATTTGGATTGTCTATGGGTTCGAACTTTAAAAGGGAAGTATTTGCATCATGTGAATTTTTAGGAGGCTGAGAGGTGTGTACAGGCGTCTTGGGTATGGAAGGGAATATTAAAAATGCGACCACATCTTGAAAAAGGCCTCTGGTTTTTGATTGGTAATGGGGAGGATGTTTTGGTTTGGAAAGATCCCTGGATTCCCTTGCTGCCAGGGTTCAAACCTTCTCCAAAAATTGATTCATCTGGTGTTTTTGAGGTTACCACAGTAGCTGAGTTGATTGATTCCTCCACTAGTTAGTGGAATAGAAGTCTTTTATGGAATATCTTTCCTCCTGAGCAGGCTGTAATCATTACTAAAATTTATCTCAATGGAAACTCTTGGGTTGACCAAATTATTTGGACAATGGAGAAGTCTGGTAAGTTTACAGTTAAATCCTTATATAGAGACTTGGTTAGGCATAAAGGGGTTTCTACTACTCCTATTGAGCCTAAATGGTGGAGGAGACTGTGGAAAATGAAAGTTTATGAGAGGCTGAAGAATTGTTAGTGGAAGCTCCTATGGTCTATTATTCCTACTAAAGGAGCTAATGCTGATAGATTGGGTGGTCGGGAGTCTGCTGAATTACAATGTGTTTTGTGTGGTGAAGGAGAGGAGACGCTAACCCATCTGTTATTGGAGTGCATGGTGTGTCGGGTTATCTGGAGAGTATCTCCGTGGGCATTGGATATTCGTGCTTTTCAGCATAAGCCGTTGTTCTCCTGGCTTTCAACTATCATTGATCCCTCCCTTCTCCCAGAATTGCCTTCTGAAGATCATCATCATTTTCAACTATTTGCGCTGATAGCTTGGGATTTAATTTGGTGGACCCGAAATCAAATGGTGCATACTGGTGCTACTTTACATGTGTTACAACTGAGCTCTCAGATTCATAGAGTCTGTAAAGAACATATGGCAGCATGGCAATTTAAGAGAGACTTTGCTCTGTTAACCCAATGAAGGCCTCCAGATGTAGATCATTTTACAATCAACTTTGATGTGGCAGTGAGGGATGATTTTGCTGTGGGGGCTGCAATGATTAGAAATCACATGGGTTAGATTATTGAGGCTTGTTTTGAAAAAATTTTAATTGAGGATCCTGAGGATGGTAAGCACAGTTGGGATTATTAGAGGCTAAGAGATGTAGGCTCAGGAAAGTAGTGGTGGAAGGGGATTCAAAGCTGGCTATTGAGGCTATTAGATGTTATCCTGAGAAGCAGAATTGGCGATGTCATGGGCGCATTGGTGATATTGTTGATTTGGCTTCTGTCTTCATTTCTTGTTCGTTTTCTTTCATCTATCGTGGTGCTAAAGAGGAAGCGCACCTTTTTGCTCGATGGGCTGTCTCTAGGATTATGTCTGGAGGCTACCCCGATGTTCATGAGCATTTTCGAGATTTGGCTTGGGTTTATTCTGGGACTGACCCCCCCTAGTTTCCTTTTTGTTGTTCTTTTCTAATAAAAACTTTTAGTATTGATCCCAAAAAAAAAAAAAAAGGTAATACAAATATGTAACTAAACACTAACTAACTGAAACAGTAGTAATTAAAACGCTCTTATTCAGTGCAGATCATCAATTGCTAATTGCTCTTCTCGCAAGTTTATCAAGTTTCTGCGTTACTTCCCACTTTCTGCATACCTGTCAACAAATAAAACTGCTCTTAATTAGTTATGTTTGGAATGAAGAATTTTTGAACGGTAAAGTCGAGAAAGGATTATGTGTAAAGATAATTTGTGTAAAGCCATATAAAGTGATAACTGTGATTTAAAGAAACAAATCTTAACGGTCCAAGATCTGGTGAAGCCATCATAAGTACCAAAATATTACAACTAGGCTAAGGTCCAGTGGAAGCAGATAAATATTTTCTAAGATCGATGCGAAAGAAAATCAATGTGTTCCTTTAGAAATAACTAAGAATATTGCACTGATCATGCTCTAACTTAGAAAATGATCTTAAACATGCACGCGGCTATATTAATCACGTTAGTTCAGGCAGCGAGAGACAAAAGATCAGTAGTAAGGGTTCCATACCAGCGCCACAAGATGTGCACGTGGAATCTAGCTTCTTGGGGGAGATTTCCAACATTTTTTGCAAACATCTCGAACACAATCGAAGTAGGCTGATCTCTTTAAAACGCAAACGGAAAAAGCGGAGACACAACAGCGAGTTCGTCTCACAACCGAAGGACCATCGTCAACGGAGAAGGATTGGACGTGGGGGAGATGCGAGGGGATCAGGGAGATCAGAGGGAGCAGAAGATGGGCTGAAAGGAGGGACGACGACGTCTTCGGCTTCTGCTATAGCTAATACAGCTATAATATTCAACATTATGATAACCCAAGCCACAACTCTCCTCATCATCATCTTCGATCTCAGCCTGAATTCCTGCTCTTTCAATCTTGAAAATCTTAAGCTGTAGAGGCTTAGAACAGACACATAATTTATAGGCCTGTAAGCATGGCGGTACGTAAATTCCATGAGCCATTGATCTACCACTACTGCCACAGGTCAGTACCCTTATTTGAGCAAGAAGGAGCAAACGTCGAATTTTTTATATTAGAAATATTGGAAAGTCATGTCCTTGTGGGCTGAAATTTCTACACTTGGCATCACACAAACTAAATTATTTTTTTTAATTATGTTAATTGAGAGCGAATTAGGATACCCACGTAAGTAACTAAATTAAAATTTAAATCCTTTGTAACTACGTCATTACTTTCTCATAGACCAACATCCGCTCATCATCTTGCACCAATTACAAGAAAATCAAAAAAATACTTTTATTTAGAGGCCCTATCTAGGTTTGTTCAAGTTCGGTGGTACAGCCATTACCACCAGGTGGATCGGTTTATAAATTTTGGCCACTATTACTCTCACCGTTAGGTGCGATAACCGGCATTTCACAATAGGAGCCGATTACCGCCATCATTAATGGGTCCATTCTTGTTTTTGCACTTTTTTTTGGCTATTGGCTCTTTTTTTTTTTTTAGTTCCAACTTAGTTATAACGTCTTTTTATGTCATTACATTTCGAAAATGATAAATCCATGACAAATGTAGTTAAAGTTATTTTAATATTTTTTGTTTTGAATTTATTTATTATCAAATTAATAAACATTTTGAGCCAAATAAAATCAATACAATAAACTACAAAATCAAAAAATAAATAAATAAAAGACATCTTAAAAGATAGTACGATAAATATAAACTAATAAACTCCAAAATCAATAATTTAAACTTAAAAAAAAAAATCTCAGTTGTAGCAGTACCCGCCAAAGCAATGTTGGTATCTAGTAACCGGAAAAATTTCCACAAACAAGTGGTCTTCTGGGTTACCGACATTGTTCTCGCCATAGGGCGGGTACCGATTTCGGAAAAATTAGAATTTTTTTGATTCCCTTGAAGAATCCTAACTCTATAATTGGACATTGACACATAATGTAACTTGTCACAGTTCTTACATAGCTTCTGTGCTGATGCGGTTCAAGATGCCCACATGTGAGAATTTAATTAGATGACACCTGACCGTTATGATGCTTGGTAACTCTAGGAGACGCAGTTGGGACAAGAGCAATTATTTTCATAAACGAACAAACATAGATAATAATTTTAATAATTAAATTGAAAGAAAAGATATAAAGTGTAAATTTATAAATCATTTGGATGTAATGTGTTAACTGTAGTAGTTTTAGAATACAAATAGAAAAAAAATTGTAAAAAAATTAAAGAATGTAAATTGTATTTGTTTTTTTGAAGTTTTTCTTTCTTTGTGACTAACGGGTGGGAGATATATTTTTTTATTTGATTTAATTTTTATTTTACGGAAAAGAAAAGGATTTATTCATGAATGAGCGCGTGCCTTCCACGTTCGTCGACGTTCCCTCTCTTCCTCCTTCCCTGTGCTCCTCGCTTTTTCTTCACTACCTAAACCTCTCTTTCCAGCAGGACTCGCTGACCTCTCACCAACCCGTCTGAGGGTTTAGGGTATTGGCAGATTTTTGGAACCCAATAGAAAGCTTCTTGCTTTTTCGGAACATGCCCTTTTGCCTTAACAACAAAAACAAGAATGATTGAGAAAATCAAGAAGCACAAGAAAGTCTCCGTCAGCGAAGAAGACAGCTCCTCTCTCCTACAAAGGTTGAATCTTTCTCTTCCTCTTCCGTTCTTGAGAGTCAACTTCTTTGACCGAGTTTTTTTAAATTGAAAATTCGCTTTGTAGTTGGGGGATTTTTAGGGTTTTTTTAAATAAATCTATTTTTTCTTTTAATTTGGTGGTTTTTGGGTACTACATTGATATTGGGCAGGTATGCGGCGACCACCGTGCTGGCGTTGCTTCAGGAAGTGGCGCATTGTCCGGATGTGAAGATCGATTGGGAGTCGTTGGTGAAGAACACTTCAACTGGGATTTCTAATGCTAGGGAGTATCAGATGCTATGGCGCCATTTAGCTTATCGCCATGAACTGCTCGATAACTTCGGAGATAGTGCTCATTCTCTGGTCAGTCTCCCATTTCTCTTCATTTTGAGATTCTCTATTGACAGCTACAATTTTGTTATGCAAATAGTATTTGAATGCAAGGCCTGATTGCTAGTTAAAGTAAATTGTTGGGCGGAGTTTGGATTCTTAGGTAGTAATTAGTTTAAGGCGATGCAAAATTGTTATAGCACACAAGCTGTATTGTCATTGACATGACATTTGCACATGGAAGGGGCATGAAATAAGTGAGGTTTTTCTAAGGATTTGGGGACATATTTGAAGAGCATCGTGTCTGTGGAAGCAACTAGAGTTTTCGTGTGTTTATTGTGATTGAATACCGTAAGCGAATTTTTTTTCCCGCTCATTTACACTCACAAAATGTTTAATTAGTAGAATATTCGTTTATTTCTTAGTAAAGAATTAATTAGACATGTAGCTGAGTTATGATGCTTAGATATCCTTAGAAATTATTATCCTTGTCCACTCCTTTATCTGTAAGTTGTAATCATGTCTAGTCCTATCACAAACTATTGGAATACTTGTACTGAGCATAGATGAGTGATTGCCCTATAACTCTCGTCTCATTATCTTGCAAGCTATAGTTTTTTATTTGCCTTGAAAAGATAAACTTAATTCTCGCATGCTCAGAATTACCTTTGAAGACACGTATATGTTTTTCAAATTTTCATATTACACTGATGTTAAAATTGGCTTGCAGGAAGATGATAGCGATTTGGAATATGAAGTGGAAGCTTTTCCCCTTGTTAGTACTGAGGTTTCAATGGAGGCTGCAGCGTGTGTGAAGGTGTGCCGAGTAGATTGCATAACAACTGGCCGATTTGTTTGAGAACCCTTCATTTTGCATTTTCTGGGGAATCCTTTTTATCAGTGTGGGTTCTGCTTGACAGACTGATCCTCTCTTTGCCAACTTCGAGCACCAAATAACCTAGGCAGTTCTTTGTTTGGAATTATGCTTTGTTGACTAAAAATCTACCATTCAAATCATACACATGTTTAGGTTTGTAAAAGTAAGTAGAAACGTATCAATTAGTAAATATATCACTCTTTTAGAATTAGATCAGGACACTGTTAATATAACCACAAAGAGGCTATCCCAAGATATACATACTGGCCTCAAGTAGGTTCTGAATAAGTTCCAGTTGCTTGCTGATTCTGATTGGTACCTATACTCTAGAAAGGTTGTAGTTTTCTCATTTACTCCAGCTTATTTTACAGTAAGGGTTGCTTTTTCCAGGTATTGATTGCTTCTGGTTTACCTAGCGATTCTAGTCTTCCGAACAGCTCAATAGTTGAAGCTCCATTAACCATAAATATTCCTAATGGTGCATCATCTAGAGCTCCTTCAGAAAATTCAGAAGCCACTTCTTCAATACAAGGGACAAACATTACTGTTCCAGTTTCTGTTCAGAAACAGCCCCTTCCTACCTCCACACCTGCTGAAGGGTTAGATGTAAATGGATCATCCAATGGCACCTTACCTCCTCGAAGGAAAAGAAAACCATGGTCAGAAGCAGAGGATTTGGAATTGATTGCTGCTGTGCAGAAATTTGGCGAAGGAAATTGGGCAAATATTGTAAGGGCAGACTTCATGTGTGATAGGACTGCTTCGCAGCTGTCTCAGGTTGTTTTTCTATGCCAACTAACCTTTTTAACTTTACATGGTTTTGCTCCCCTTCTATGTGTTTTTCCATCAATGTCTTTTCTCCATTAATTTGAATGTTTAGGCACAAATGTAGGAATCTACATACACTGGTAACCGCTTTGTTAAGATCTAACATCCATTTTCTGGAACTTAGCTGTTTCCATGTACACTCTATACAAAGATGGTTTTTTGGAGTTACCTGATTTTGAATGTGATTGACCAAGGAGTTTGGCAACACCCTTTAACCGCTGGATTTGGCCTGTTAACAACCCTAATGGTTTTCTTATTGAGGATGCTGTATGCAGTCTAGCTGAACCATTTTGACTGTTGAGTGGATAATGTCTGGCTTCGGTAGAAAATCCGTGGAATATGTAATCCATTAGACAAGGCAAGGCTATAAAACACTCAACTGCAGCTTGATGCATAGAGAGTGGGCATTGCTTCTCTATGAATCTCATTTCCTAATTAACTTCATAAGGTGGGATTCGCCTGATTCGACAATATAGGGATATATTAAATGTTAACAGATGTTATAAACATTTTTGGATATAGTTTGCAAAATGAGACGTGGTGCAGTTTTTAAGTTTTCAGTCTAATGTTTAACATCTTATAATACTAGGCCCTTGTAATATCTGGTATCTCACATGGAGCGAGAGAGGAGGATGAATGATAAATGAGCTTTAAAAAAGCCAAGTCTCACATTGGTTCCATATTAGGTGAAATTAGGCTTTATAATGATTCTAAGGAGTTTCATAAGCAACATTGATTAGCCCTTTTGAAGTTAAATTGCAAATGGGACTACTGACTAGGACTTCTTTGGGATGTTATGAAAGGTATTAGAGTGGGCTTGATAACGTCCAATTTAGCTTGGCGGGCTTTGACAAAGATGTCAAGGGTTTAATGTGGTAGATTGTAGTATTCCGAATCCCGCATGGAGTAAGAGAGAAGGAATGATGATGTTTTAGTAATGGATTGGTAACTGTGTATGTGGATGATAAAGCATGAACTTTCACTTCCCATATGTTCCACATAAAGGAAAAACTAAAGTGAATCATCTTTGACCGTTCAGGTACTAGACCATACAAACTCGTCTTCTCTGATGGGACCCAATGAATCTGCCATCTAGGAATTGCTCTTCTGCTCTTTGGTTTGCTAGTGACTTAGATTTCTTTGAGGAACACTGACTCCTTCGTAATTTACAATGTGGCTTCTAAATTTCCTTTTGATCGCCTGAGAATAACCTATATTTTGTTCATCTGTGTTTGATTATATCTTTGGTCACTTCATCCAGTAGCAAGAACATTTCTGGGTAGAAACTGACTACATGCAACAAAAGCTGTAATTCGATTCTGACACTTAGCTTTCTGTAAGTTTTTCGGACCAGAATACTGTCATATGTCTTGCAAAATGCTGTTTGTGAAATATCAGCAGAGGGAGGCGTCTACAGTAGATTGGATTTTCAGGAGTGCTGCTCTCATTTAATGTAACTGACAATGAACAATGTACACACCAGTTTTATCATATCCATATTTAGGGTCTTTGATGTATGGAATAGCTGGATTCTTGACCTTCTTTGCCTCCTTTTTTTTGCTATTCCATGTTCCAATAGACCTTGAGCCCACTCTTTTGCATGGGTTTAAATAGTATTAAGTACATCTAAAGGAAGTGAAAATTAGGAAGCCATCTATACTATCTGGGGCATTCCATGATAGGATATCAAACAGATGGCTTTTCTTTATTATAACTTTTGTTGTTGGCAGATGTAACACTCTTTCCTGTTCATATTTATGTCACATAAATTGGCAAATGCAGTGATTTCTAACTTAGTTACTATACAACAAAAATCCGCTGTCATCTAGTCTGGTCATGATGTCTGGGTTTCACCCAGTTTTCCCGGGTTCAAATCCCGGCAGTGGATGTTTTTTCTGTTATGGGTTTTGGTTTTTATTAGCTGATACTTTTAAGTTGTCCAATTGGTGGATCACAAGAATAAAATCTGAATCTGAGCATTAACCACCTGGTAGTTGTTTTGCTGTCATGGTTTTCCATGCCTATGTTCTATTAGCAATCAAGGTTGTTTATGTGACGTTGTAGGAGATAGGACATGCTAGAGAACATCAGCCTCTTTTCACTATTAGAGCTTTTCCTCTTTGTGTTTTTCCTTCTTTCTCTTTCTTTTTATTTTTTTCTTTTCCTGTTTTTTGAATGGTTTAATTTTCTATTATTTTAGTAATTGTTATGACCTCTTTCCTACACATGCAGAGGTGGGCCATTATTAGGAAGCGACGTGGCAACTTGAATGTTGGACCCAATTCTGCTGGCTCACAACTTTCTGAGGCACGGCGAGCAGCTCATCACGCAATGTCACTAGCCCTTGATATGCCATTGAAAAACTTAACAGCTGCTCGCCCTGGTAATCCTCTTTCCATTTTATTTTCGTTGTTCTGATTTATCTGTCTGTCACTCTTGTTTGGTTTGTTTGGAAGACCAATATGTCTTCTTTACATCAAATTACGGAATCTCTACCACTTGGTTGGTGCATCACCCCTTTCTTGGGGATACACCTGTTTGAAAACCTCCATAAAGCTGTTTGTCCTTATGATTTAGTCTAAGGTTGATAATAACCATTGTAGTTCTCCCATCATAGCCATCTATGTTTAGTTATGCTCAACATTTTTGAGCTTCTTGGCTTCTTGGTCCAACGCTTATGTTCCAAGTATTCGGAGATCTTGTATTTTTTTTTATTCTAATCATTGGAGAAAAATGAAGTGGTGGAGATTTGTAAATCTTCTGCAAGATTGATTTGATATGAATTTGACAAGGTAGCCAGATGATGATTTTCTGAGATTTGACAAGATAATGATGCATGGTTCTTAAAGCTTTAAACCAGTACTGCTTTATTTGAACTTACCAATTGGTGAATTGGTTTCTAATGTCATTAATGCAATTGACTTTTGGTACTTGTTCCAAATTTGGATGATCTCTCCTTGCACTTGGAACAGCTGGCACAAATACAACCAATAGCTCTGTGATCCCGACTCCAACTGCTGAAGCTGCTGTCATTGGCAGCAGCGTTATTCAAGGCCAAGACCAGTCTCAACAAGGCCTCTTTCTTGCAAAATCATCTCCAGTGGGATTGGGTTCAATGGTAAAATCTCAAGTATCCTCAAAAAAGCCTTCAACAACGCCAACTAATGGTTCAGATTCTGTTTTGAGAGCGACTGCAGTTGCTGCCGGCGCTCGCATTGCTTCTCCATCGGATGTTGCATCCTTTATCAAGGCTACTCAGGCAAAGAATGCTGTCCATATCAAACCCACAGCGGGTTATTCAGGCAAATCACCAGTGCCAAGTGGTGTATCAACTCACTCACAGACCCAAACTGCAGTCACCATCACACCTACTGCTTCAAATCCTGGTTCAGTAAAAGCTGCCTCACCAACCGTTCAGCATGCTTCATCTGCCACATCGTCTAATGTGTTATCTGAGCAGCCTATTGCTGTTATTCCTATTCTGCCCAATGAACTTCAGTCAAAGCAAGGCGTTAAGACTGCAGAAGAGATCGAAGTTCGTGAGTCAGGCTATCCACCCCAGGAGCAAGTCAAAGAAGAGGGAGTTTGTGTCTCAGGGAATGCACAGACTGAGCAAGTTCAAGGAGATAAAGCACCTTCACCAGACAAGAAAGCTGAGTTCAGAAAACAAACTACTGATGCTAAGAGTCCTGTTAGTTCCTTATCAGCTGAAAGTGATCACAGAGCTATGATTGACAACCAGGCGGAAGCTAGACAAAGCACAAATGATAAAGAGATGGTGGAGAATCAAGACACAAATAAGGAACAAGCGGATTTGCCCAGCATGATAGTAGATGAATGTGGTGAAAAGTTGGAGGTTTCAATCAAAACTGAGACTGGCAATGAGATTGAAGGGCCTACGAAGGTTAAATAGCTCCTGCAAAGTGACCGATGCTTTTGGGTCTGGGTGTAGATTTGAATGTCAAAGAATATAGACTCAAATGACGGGATGGGTATTTTTGTCAATGGTGTATGTTCTGTCTTATTCTGTTCAGTATGATGATGTTGCCATGGATTCAATTAAGAGTTGGATATGAATATCTTTTTGAGGTTTATGGCTTCACTTTGATGTCTCTGTTTTACGCTAAAATTTTGAGTTATGATCCTGACCTTCCCTGTAATATACACACAGTACAAAGAAATTGTCCTCACAGCATTCAGACATCAGATTATCCAGCAAAAGCTGGTAACGATACTAGTTATTTTTAAGTGTCATTGAATAAAACCCCAAAAAAGGTCACCTCGACCTTCAACCTGGAATTGCAGGAGGCAGAAGATCATATTTATCTCCAATTGGAAACACAATGTTGTTCAAAAAGTACACCTGGTACAGTCAGAATGATCGGAAGATTAATGTAGGTAGTGTTGCTAGGCCCTGGAGCACTGCAATTTTGGAGAAACGAGAGTGCTTGAACCTTTGATGGGATTGAGATAGGAACAGATAGAATGTATGCTCCCATGTAAAGTTATGAGATCTCCTGAATGGCCCTGAGTCACTTTGCATAACTTGATCCCTAGAGTGCTATTCATTTAGACTGAGACAGTTGAAACAAATTCAGGCTGACATGTATGAACCCGTGCCATTAAACCTGTTTATCTTCCCTCTACCTCCCTCTCCAGACCTGTTTTAATGTGCTTTTCTTCATTGGACGGGGTTTTTTTGATGATTTAGGGGAAGGGGAGGTTGTTGACATTACAGTCATGGTCTTTCAACAGTTTCCACTAGTTTGTAATAGGATAGTGCCCCTCCACTTGATCAGAAAAGGAGATGTACAAAAAAGTATAACTAGAAAAAGTACCTTTTACAAAAACCATTCCAATCAATAGGTAAACACCAAAGGGTAAATAGAAACAGCAAGCGAGGCTCGCTTCATAAGAAGTCCAGCAGCTAGCTCCTTCCACCAACACTGAGATCCCAAGTTCCTCGTCCAGTTGCGACCCAGTCTTCTAAACATCGCCCTTCACTTCTCTGACATGGTTGAGGCCTGCGTGCAGTTTCTTCAGAAACCTGTTTGTTCTTGTTTATGTCAAAAACCTCACCTTGAAACTTTCAAACCTGTAAGAAGCTCCGTCTTTACTGCTTTGGATCTTCATTGGACAACGTGGATATGTCATTGTGAATGATGATTAAGTAGGAGAATCTACTCTCAGGTTCATCTTTCAGGGGGCCCTATGTTCCAACCAAAATGACTCGAGTTTGCAGCTCTCTCAGGTTTCTGCATTTTGGCGGATGTCTGGCTATAAAATAGTTATTTACAACTTGCGTTAGTTTTTTATCCTATAGTTTCAGTTACTCTGCAAGCAAACTCTGAATTGATGGCTGGAAACTTGTCTATGATAAACTGAAGTGCTAAACCTAAACCAGACTGCCCAATGCTCAGCAATCCGGAGTGAAGAGGGAAAGCTATTCCCCACCCAAAACAAATGTCTCAGTAGAGCAAAACTGAACCTGCCAAGAGATCCAAGACCCTGTCACGGCAAAGATATAGTGTTTATCAGGTAAAGCAGCATTAGCACACTTCAAATGGTGCTGAATCTACTCGATTAAGCCATACTGATTTGAAACGGACGTGAAAAATCTGATCAAATGCAGAGGATAGACAAGAATAACTTGTGGAAGATATTAATGGTAAGATACTGTTCCACCATCAAATTCACAAGTCTATTGGATTTCAATGGCTCCTTTCTAACCCATGTTTAACATAGTTCGCACTTAAAATGCATTAAGCAACAAAATAACCATTATAAATTCCATCTTTAGCAGTATTCGGCATAAACAGGGTAGAAATGGACAATGCTTGAAAGCTCAAAACATAAAACATCACAAAATAATTGAGGAAACAAAATATTACTTCCTACAGCATAACACTGAGAAGATATCTACAGAAAAATAGCAAAACAAATAAGGCACTAGTAAGCTATAATGCTTTTGTATACCATTCTATTAAATCTTGGATCTCAAAAGCATCACTCATAAGAAAGCCCTTGGCTAATCAAAGACCCAGTATACAGAAAGTGCTACAAAAAGTTTTTTTTTTTTCTTGGACTACAAAAAGTTAAAAAGAAAGACCATATAAATACTTACCTAGGAAGCACCACTGGAGATCTAGCACGACATCAGCAAGCTTTCTTGAGATGAAGAGTATCATGCAGCACATAACTAAAGATCTGGGTGAGACTTTTTCAGTTCTAATAAAATCTCATCCCATGAAATGCTTGCTCCTTTTGATGCTTCTTGGGAAAATTTAGGCAGAATCTCCATCACATCAAGATTTTCTGACAGATCACAAAGGCAAGTCATTATGGTAGAAATTAATTGTGAGTCAAGAACAACACCCCTGTCTGCCATCTGGTAAAGCAGATCAATGATTTCTTTGGTTTCGCCCTTTGAAGCAAAACCCTTAAGCAACGAATCATATACAAAGGCATCTGGTGTAAAACCACTAGCTATCATTCTCTCTAAAACATTTTTAGCCTCTTCCAGTTGACCAAGTTTTGAAAATCTGTTTATTAATGTGAAGAAGGCCAAATAATCAGGAGCTAAACCCATTTCCAGCATGTCCATTAGGAATTCCTTGGAAGTTTGGAAATCCCCTGCTTTGAGAGTTCCATTGATTATGATATTAAATGATACAACATCTGGTCCATGAGTTGCATTTTTCATTTCTTCAAACAGCTTCCTAGCTTGCTCCAAACTACCCTCTTCACACAAGGAGGCCATCAATGTGTTGTAATCAATCACCGAAGGACCAAGCCCACAAGCTTTCATTTTACTAAAAAGTCCCTTGGCAACACTGAGCATTTGCATCTTGCAGAATCCATTAATCATAATACTGTAGGTAGTTGAGTTTGGAGAAAATCCCAAGTTCAGTGCATGTTTCCAGAGATTCGTGGCTTTGACTATTTTTCCTGCTCTCAGATACCCGCCGATCAAAAAGTTATAAGTTTCAGTACTGCCTAAGATCCCCCTTTCAACCATCCTGTGATATGTCTGCACAGCGTCATGAAGACGGCCTTCCTTGTTGAATCCTTGAATTAACAAGTTGAATGTCATAACATCCGGTTCAACACAGATTTTTCCATTTAACATTAAGTTTAAGCATTTCATTGCCTCATCAACCTTCCTATCATTGCATAGTCCCATCACCAATGTATTGTAAGTAACCACATCAGCCTTTGTTCCCTTCTTGGTCATCATTTCTAATATTTTAAAAGCATCGCTGAGCAGGCCTTCCTTGCATAGTCCATTAATTATAACATTATATGTTACTGTACTAGGCTCTACACCCTTCTCAGACATCAAATTCAATATGTTCATGGCTTTTGTTGACCTCCCATCTTTGCAAAGCCCATCAATTAACCCTGTATAAGTAACAACATCAGGTAGAATTCCATGTGCCATCATATCATTCAGCATTGCAGTGGCTTCTTTCCATCGGCCCATCTTACAAAGATTATGAATCAAACAACTATAGGTAAATACATTAGGAGAAATCGCCTTCGCCAACATTTCATCAAAAACTTCTTTCCCCCTATCAAAACTTCCTTTTTTGCAAAGGCCACAAATAAGAGTACTGCACACAATAACATCCGCGCCCAAACCTTTCTTCTTCGTCTCCTCCCACAAACCAAGTGCCTCATCAACCCTACCATCCTTACAAAGGCCATGTATCAAGGTGCTGTATGTAACCAAATTTGGGAAACAACCTGCTGCTTCCATTTCAACAAGGATACATAGGGCTTGTTTCAATTTCTTTTCCTTGCAAAGTCCATTTATGAGAACATTGTAACTAAAAATATCTGGGGACGCACAATTTCTTCCCATTTCACGGAACAAAATCATCGCTTTCCCAACCTTGCCATTCTGGCAAAAACCCTTCAATATAATATTCATCATATACACATTAACGATGTAACCACGCTTCACTATCAACCCCAGAGCCCCTAGCGCAAATTCAGGCTTACTGGCACTCACAAAATATTTAATTAAACCGCTAAATGACAGAAAACTCGGCGATCACATAACCTGGGCTTTCGACACAAAGTCCGTGTAATTCGGATATGAAGAACATCATCCGTAACTAAAAATCCACTTCCACTGGTCGGACTTAGCGCGGATATCGGAATGACCTTGCATTGCCCATTTCATCGGCAATCCAACTAAAACCACATTTCATGCTATGCTTTAACCCAACGCTTTGCCATGCCTTCTGGCTAAACCCTTCATTATATGAAATATTCAGTCTGAAATATACACCAAGCTAACGATGAACCCGGTCAACACCCAGAGCCCCTAGCGCAAATTCAGGCTTACTGGCAAAATATTTAATTAAACCGCTAAATGACAGAAAACTACAAACCTGGGTGATGAAAATGCTGGACGTGGAGGATTAAAGAGGTGGGCGTGAGAGGTGAAGACAGGCGAGAGACACAGAACTAGGCGTGTAATTCGGATATGTCGGAAGCGGAATTTGGCATTCCGTCATCCGTTCCACTAACTAGTGGATGCCCAAAATGGAATCCACTTCCACTACCGACTATTGTCGGACTTAGCAGAAGCGGATATCGGAATTCCGGTGCTGACCTGATGCATAGGACGAACAAGGAGGAAAACCTGCTGCCAATCAAAAGAGTGCTACATCAAATTAAAGGCAATCCATGATCTAAACGTCTGCGTCACCACATTTCAAATGCTATGATCATTTATCCCCAATTTAACAGATGCCGAAATTAAGGGCTGCGCTTCCTGATTATCTTCTGTAGCTTGAATATAAGGATGCCTCTGACTTTTCAAGAACCATAAATCACTATGCTACCGAAAAGATGTACAGAGTTCCTCATGCAAGTTTCAAGGAAATTATCTTATCTGAAAGTCTGATTCAGAAAGTAAGAGAAAACCTGAAACTGAGATACAAAACCAAGAAACTCCCCCTAACATTTAGTTGACTATATCCAGGCTATAAATTCCACAAACTTGCCCTCTTTTGGTTTTGCCGAAATAATATCTATGGCTCTTACAAATACAAAAAAAATTACTCAAAAATAAATAAACACATGCATCTACCACAGTGACTCTAGTCCATGCTCGCTGGACTTGAGAGTTGAGACAGTCCGAGACTGAGAGATGAGATGAGGGAGAGAGAGAGAGAGAGAGAGTCGAGCGAGGCTGCGGCCTGCGATGGAGAGGGATGGGAGGGGAGGTACGGTTAATGAAACACGAGTCAAAACGGCAACGTTTTGATACAAGTTTTTTTTCTTTTCTTGGGTAATAAAACAACGTCGTGGTTCCTAATTTTTTTTAAACAAACAAACCTAACTAGCTCGAACCGATTTTTCGCTGAACCACCAGAATATCCGCTTTTGACAAACGTCCGGTTCGGTTACGGTTCTTGGTACTCTCGGATCTTACCTTCCTGAAATTGCCGAATCCGGAGTCAGAGGTCTGCCAGTAGCCAGACCGGAGGATAAAGGCTTAAACTGAATACGAGAAAGTTAGGGGTGTTGGTTTCGTAAAAAAGTATTTCCTAGAATATTTTTTTTTTTAAATAAAACCGAGTTTTAAAATTAATTATTCTATTTTGTATAAATTTTTAAAATTTTAAATATAAATTTGATAAATATATTTGTATTCTAGAATATGCCCTTCAAGATTAAGGATTTTGACACGAAGTAATCACTTAAGGGAGTGTTCGGTAGTGAAAATTTTAGACTATTGAAGTTGATGAAAAAATAAAGATATTTTATAAAATTGGTGAAAAGATAAAGAAAGAGAATATTTGAATGAACATTAAAATAAAAAAGAATTATTTGATAGTGAGAGATAGATTATTTTATAATTTTTTAATTAGGTCTTAAATTTTAAAGTGTCAAAATTTCCACCACCAAACGCCACCTTAGATAGGTGATTGTGTCAAGCTGAGCTTATGGGCTTGTGGGCTTATGGGCTCACTTAAAAAAGCATCACTGAGTAGACCTTCCTTGCATAGTCCATTAATTCTAAAATTATATGTTACTGTACTAGGCCATTCTAGACATCAAATTCAATATGGTCATGGCTTTTATTGACATCCCATCTTCGCAAAGCCCATCAATTCCACGCGCCATCAAACAACTATAGGTAAATACATTGGGAGAACTCCTGAGTAGCCAACAAGGCAGCTTGGGCTTCCCCATTGGTGGGAGAACTCTAGTCTTGGTTCGTAAGATTCTTTCCAAGGCATCTCGGCACACATGCTGCTGCAATGACGGACAAAGAGTCCCGGACAGCCACATCATAATTTACTTCGGTGAAGCCTTCCGGCGGAGGTGACCAAAGGATCAGGTCTGGTTTGACAAGTTCAGGCTCGCTTTGCCATGCCAGCCTGTTATCTGTGGAGACACTACACTTGCGCGGACAACAACGTTGGATCTGTGGAGGTGCCCTCACGAATGGTCTTGTTCGTTGCCATCATCCATAATAAATTCATAGCATTGACTGCCAACAGTTGGAAGTGGTGCATGGATCATGGATGGTCCTAAAATTAATATTGGATTGAGAAACACCTTCATCCATTGCTATTACTATTAAAGGGTAGGATTAGGATACTCTACAATTTGCTATTACTATTATGGTACCATTAATAGTGTAAGATCTTATTATATAACTCCTGTTGTTCAAAACTTTATATAGCAACATTAATATCTATTTTAATTCGGGCAGGAAATTGTAAGAAATCTTCATCTTAAGGGGTGGCTTCATGACTTTTCATGCAACAAACATCTAGAGTAACTCGTTAAAATATTCTTAATCTAAAAAATATTATTAGATTATTTTTAGAATATTAAAAGTTATGTTCTATAATCTATTCATCCAAATATTTATTTAAATTATCTTATATACTCTTTATTATATCTATATTTATTTTGAAAATTAAAGTCATGTTTGCATTTTGAAAATTTTTTAGTGCTGTTATGAAATTGAGATAGATTTGGGTCTTATTTGATTATGAATTTATGTGAAATTTTTTGAAGTATGTTTGGGAGATGTTGGAAGATTTCAAAAGTTTTATAAGATTGGTGAAAGAGTGAATAGATAGAATATTTGATTGAGTTTTTATGTTTATTTTGATGGAAAGAGATAATTTGATAAGAAAAGTTTTATTATTTTTTTTTAAATTGAAGAATTAAAAATATTATTTGAGTTCCTTATTTTGTGTGAAAAATTAAAAAATTAAAAATTTCTAGATAGAAAATTTATATTTGCATCAAAACAATTTTAAAAAATTGAAAAATTCCTAAAAAATGTAGCGAAATCCGAATGATAAATTAAATGTTCTCTCTCTTTCAACTCTCTACAGCCCCTATCCTAGTGCCTCCAGGAGGAAGGTAGGAGTTTCTCTTCCTACGTCCTTCTTCTCCCCTTTCCTTTTACCTCATCTTCCTCTCTGGTTCGATTGGCTGGAGCTGTTTCTTTAAGGTTTCTTTTCAGGTGGCACACAAAGCAGTTGATGACGGTCTCTGGCAATTGTTGACTGACACGGGCCCTATGGTCGCTCTCAAACAGCCCTGATCTACACAGCGACCACCTTCCGACATGCTGAAGACAGCACGTGAAGACTCACCCACCTCTCGAGGTGCAAGTGGATCTCACGCGCCGAGGCTTCTGGTCGACATTGTCGGTTCCTCCGCCTCCTGTGACATGCTACTCTCCCTAGGACCAGTCTATGCAGCCCTTGCTCTCCTCCCTTGGCCGTGGACCTCCTCCAACCGCCACCACGAGCCGTTCCTACCACCAACACAGCTCTTGTTTAGATCTGACCATTATTTGGTTGTCTTTGTCTGCTGCTTATGTCAGCTTACCGCCCGTTTGGGCTTATCCGCCCTTATGGGCTTACCTGTAGTGTAGTTGTGTCTGTGTGTAGTTTTTACAATTAGTATTTGCATTTCAAGTATTCTAAGGGAGCAGGATCGACGCTACGTCCATCTTTCTTTCAGCGGCAGTCGTCATTGTCTTGTGCAGTGGTTGTTACTTTTTATTAGCTTTTGCGCCCATCTCTGGCAGGTCTCCACGCTACCTCTGAGGACCTTGAGTCCTCGTTTATGGGCTACGGCCCCCTATACTTGTTGCTGACCCTTTAGGTCCTTTCAGTTGTAAGTTTTCAGCTGTAATTTTCTATGCTATAAATAAAACATATCTTGATTAACAAAAAAAATTAGGCGCTAGAGCCAAATGAATCCAAAAGATTCATGATTCCGGAAGAGATCATGGAAGTTTTGAAATAAATGAATAGATAATCTACTTTTATTAAATAATTTATTATATATTTAAAACATAATATTTTAAAGGCTACTTAAAATTCAGAAGAACAGGAAGCAATTGAACAGCTGGAAAGAGCCTTGACACACTAAAGTCGAAAAAGCAAGAAGATTAATTTTGAGTGAACGGAAACTCAATTCTTGGGTTCTTCTCAGGTTTTTTTCAGGTTCTTCTAAGAAAAATTCAACGGCTTAAAATTAATTTTAGAAGTGAGTCCTACACATTCAGAGATCCTCAACTGTTGGATTTTTTTTTCAAAATAACCTAAGAAGAACCCAGGAAGGATATCAAGCATTTATCTAAAGAAAATGTGCTTACACAATCCAACCTAGAAGATCTCAATCCAAAAAGAGAAATGCTTAGTGTACTTCCTGGGTTCCCATGTTCTTCTGGGAAGAATCTAATGGCTTAGGATTAATTTTAGAAGTAAGCCCTATACACTCAAATATTCTGAACCGTTGAATTCTTTCCTAGAAAAACTTGAGAAGAATTTAAGAAAGGCACTAGGTATTTCTCATAAAAAAATCCAAATACTAGATAAGTGGAATTCGTCAAAACTCAAAAATTGTCCACCTGAATAAGCTCCCCACGATGTATTACACGTGATGGGAAATAACTGCCCACAAAAACTATGATGTGGGCAGTTAAGGCAGAGACCCGAGAGAGAGGAGATAATGGAAAAATTAGTATAAAAGAGAAGAAAGCATAAGAGAAAAGACTGGCAATCGGTCAATATAATTATTATAATATTGCGAGGATAACAAAAGGTAACTAACTTAACCATGGGATGAGTTACTTTTTGTTGGTGGTGTATTCTATTTGTGCTGTAGGAAAATTTCTGAGAGCAAGACGAAATAAGAGTGTGCAGCTGTTAGTTCCGAATAGTCATCATAAATAATCTTTTTACTGCGTTTGGTACAAAGTTTTAGTAAAATTTTAAGGTAAAATTTTAAGATTTGGTAAAAAATTAAAAAGAAATAATAAAAAATTGGTAAAAGAAAAAAAAAAATAAGTGAAAAAATAAAAAAAATAAAAAAAAAAAATTATAATGATAATAAAAATTTAGAGATAAAAATTTTAGTTTGCTAAACTCTTTATAAATATTAGTCCTTGAAACAATTAGGAATGTTAAAAAAATTAAAAAATTAATTTTGCAATAGAGACTAGAGAGCGAGTTACAATGACTCCATTACCCCCATACGGACAGAAACTTCTGGACAAACCAAGCGAAAGCCCAAAAGTTGTGCAGAGACTGGCGGAACAGGTAAATGAAGGCCCCCAAAAACGACAACGCGTCAGGACAGAGTATCCATGTTCCGACTGTTGGTAGACAAAAAGTCCAGAACAGCATTACACCGCTCACCGGCTAAGCCAGTCAATGCTCACAGTCCTCCTTCACGTGCTGTACATTCACGCTCTCACGGGTCACATCCCAATCCACAGAATGCAAGGCTGTACGAATGGGGTCCGCACCCGATCATGCTACCTAGCTGGTTTGGCGCGTGTGTCAACACGTCATAGGATGAGAGTGGTACTGTTACTAGACTTCTCGACGGGAAGTTAAACCTTGTCGTTTTGGGTTTCTAATGGTAGGAAATGTTATTAATTTTGAACAACGGTGCAGAGATCCTCTCCTCTCGCGGTTGGGCTCCCCTACATTGGCCTTTATTGAAACTACGGCCGGCAGACCAATTATGGTATATGCCATTATGATTGTATTAATAATTACAGGCCACCTTACGATCTAATTAAATTAATTTCCCCTTTCCCTCTTCTGTTCTTGGGTCCATTCAGTGGAATTTTAGGTGCATCATAAATTATAATTATTAATTGTGTCCTACTATTTGGCCCTTTTTGCTATCTTTTTAAGTAACCCTCTTTATGTATACATCATGGACTTATCAAATGATTCTACCTCATTAACACTAGCAAAGTTCCAAATGATCGTACCTTGAGTTCTTGTATTGTATTGGTATCTTGAGTTCTAGTATTGTATCGAGGACTATAATAATATTAAAGAGGTAGGATTCATCATAACGAAAAAAAAAAGATACTCTACTTTTTTATTTTAAAAATATTAGTTAATATTACTCTTGAAATTCTTTATATCAATATAAATATCAGTTTAACCTAATAAGATTTTAATGTAAAACTTAGCACTTATAAAACTCATTTCTTATTTATTTTTTTCCATTTTATGTGGGATTCGAGATATTACGATTAGTAACTGAGGGTCTGTGAATGAAATCTCATACTGTCTCGTAAGGAGAAGTTACTGTGTTTATAAGGTAGCACTTTGGACTTATTTTGCAATTGGTCTTTGCTAAGTTTAGGTCATGTGTAAGGTTGTTCATGTCCAATAGCAGTGGCAGTTATGGCAATAACCTCTGTTGCCATCAGGTGGACCGATTTATAGATTTTGACCACTATCACATCACTGTTAGGTGTGGTAATTAGCCTTTGTCGATGACGTTTTAGCAGTAGCGAAAGTCAGTTATTGCCATCATTATTGAGCCATTTTGTTTTTGCACCTTTTTTTTTTTATGAAAAGCCCTTTTTTTAGTGCAAACTTAGTTGTAATACTTTTTTATACCACTAAGTACATTTGAAAAATAATAAATCCATGACAAATTTACTTAAAGTCATTGTAGTGTTTGTTGGATTTTTGTATTACTAAATCATTAACATTTTGAGCCAAAGAAAATCTATACAATAAATTACACGATAAAAAAATTAAAGGGCATCTTAAAAGATAGTATGATAAATCTAATTAAATAAAATCAATAATCAATAATATAAACTTATCTAAAAAACAAGTTATGATTTTAATTGTACTTGCCAAAGTGATACCAGTATCCCGATGACTAAGAAAGTCGTTGTAAATTAGTATTTTGGATCACACTCTCATAAGATGGGTACCAAGAAATTGTCACAAGTGGCGGTACTGATAGCAAGGAAATTATATATTTTCGCTCCCATCGAACAGCCCTAATAATGTGACACAATAAAGTCTTAAAAATTATAATATATTTTTTTAATACACGTGGGCATGATACATAACCAACACTTGAGTTGCCATATCATAAATTAAGTTATAAATTTAGACCAAAATAAGAAGAGTGATTTGTCAATTCTGAAAATCTTAACAGTTTTTCTAAATTTCATTAAAACTTTTCGCAATAATTTTTATTTTTTATTTTTTAAAAAAACTGATAAATTCCTGTATAATCCGTTCCAAACGGTTAAGTACCCGAGGTAACCAAATGTACGGAATTCGGTTTTGTTGACGTGTTTTACGTCTATTCCCCAGTTGGCAAGCTTTGGACTATTTTCGACCGTAGAGGACCCGGCCTCTTCTCGTCCTCTTCTCACTACAAGAGTCCAGAGTCTTACCACTCTCTCTGTCCAGGGCCAAAAGTAGGTGAAAAGAAAAGCTCCCTGTGATGACAATTTAACAAATACTACCCCAACCAGTTTCCCCTTCCTTCACCTAATCCAATCAGAATCTCGGCAATAGAAAATGTGAGAGAAGTTTGCTTTTATCTGCTACTACTCCTATCTTGTTTGCAAAGCATTCTTTCTTCTCGTGAAAGCATAATACGAGTAAAAAAGTCGGAGGAAATTTGTATTTCGGTGTGAGAGAGAGAGAGTGGCGGGTGGGCTTAGGTTGGTGCTTCTTTACATCTGTCCTACCAAAAACCCTAAGCTTTCGACCGCTGCTTAACTCGCTCTCGGCTTCAGATCCCGGAAATTTTCTGCCGAGTTGACTCGCCGATCTGTGTGTTCTCGCCGACTTGACACAATGGGGGACTGGAACGGTTAACGTTGTGGAAATGTTGAGTATTCCTGGTCAGGACTGTGATTGGATTGAGTTAGCTTTCAATGCTCTAGCTTCGGAGCTAATCGGCGAACATGTCGGCTCCTTTAGCGGCTTTCGAGCGCCCCCGAGCTGGGGCTTCGAATATGGTAGGGGCTCCTCTTGGTCTGTTTTGCTACCGGGATATTATGTTTCTTTCTCTTACTAAGGAGCGATTCTGCGAACTTAAATTTTCGTGTTTTTTTTTTCGAAGTTTTTCCCGCTGAAATTTAAGTAACTGCCTTCTCCCCACGGGGGACAAAACTTAATTGATAGTTCTCTTGACCATCCTAGTGTTTGTATAAGTCATTTCAATATAATCAATGCGACTGGTAATGCTTGGTGGTTTTTTATTTGGCTAATGACTCTAATCATGTAGATACTTTTCAATCCCTTTCTTTATGCTAGTTTCATCAGCACTAGTCAGGTGATGTTTGCTCCTGGTTTCTAATACATGAGATGATTTGGCAGGTTTTCAAGAGTGGCCCTCTTTACATATCTTCAAAAGGTTGGTTATGAAATTTGTTTCGCCTTCCGTTTATTAAATTTTGTTTGTTCGTATCTTATTTTTTGTGAGTGTTATCATATATGGTTCATCGCACGGCTTTCTAAATACATCGATTTTAAGTGCTCAACTTGGTAGGGGACGGATTCATCATGTGTCAACAATTCGGTCACTGTGAATTTCAGAACTTTGGTCCTGAATGAACCACTTCTTTGATCTTTCTGCAAGTGTTCACTTACATTGTCTCGTGTATATTTTGGATGTCCAGACCAAAAGCTTGAATCTGTTTGATGTTGTAAGAGATCTAGTCCTTTATTGGGTATTTTCAATGGAAAATTCTAGCTGTTACGATTAATCCCAAAAACTTGCCAACCATTGTTGCGGATATCTCAAATAACTGATGTGAGGGGACGAAATTCAAAATGTGGAGACTGATTACTTAAGGAGCTTCTGTGTAACCTACATCAGTTACAAGGAAAAAATATTGACACAGACACGAATGAATGACATAATGATGATAAATTCTTTGAAATAACAAAGGAAGAAAAGAAAGAAGAGCTAGAGTATTTTTCAATTGAATAAGCTACATGCTTCAAAAGAACACCCAACCAGGCCTCTATTTCACGAGGATCGATTTGTTATACAATTGTTGTGGGGTGAGAGAGCAACGTTGGAGGCCTACGGTTCAATTCCACTTTGAAGAGTTTGTCTGTTCTGTCAGTTTGAATGATTTTGTCCAGCTCACTCATTATGAATCCTCTCCCCCTTAGATTCCTTGTGTTAAGGAAATTTCTTTGCCCATTTACTAGTAGCATAACCTTATGGGGCTAATTGGTTTACCAACATTGTTTAGTTTGTTTTTGAACTACGAACTAGCCTTGAGCAATCTCGAATGGTCCACCCATTCACTCCATCTTCTTGTAAACTGATGAACATCATGGATGCTCCTTTGCTCCACCAGTAGTTTCCACTTTGGATGAAGTTATTTCTACAGTATTATAAGGTGCTCATTAGATTCCCTGGGTGTGAACATTATTTTAGTATTTCTCATGGCACCCTCTGTTGGGCTTCTGCAGGAATAGGCTGGAAGTATTGGAAGAAGCGGTGGTTTATCGTCACACGCACTTCTTTAGTTTTCTTCAAGAGTGATCCTGTTAGTACCAATCATTTCTTCTTTCTTTTGTTGCCAAGGGTGTTCATATGATTATTACTTTGTAGTTTTATTTCTTCTTCACTGTTCTATGAGATCAGAGAATGCCACATGTAGTTTCTTTCATGCTGATATCATTATCGGTTTCTACTGAATTCTGCATTTTTTGCGTTAGTGGAGAATGCTTCATAGCAAATGGCTTCCATTGCGTGAGTTGCAGTATCCTGTAAGCACATCAGGTTTTTGAATGCAGGTTGTGCCCAAAGCTGAACAGTTGAGAGTGTGTCTCCCATTTTTCTTGGATGTGTATCATTGAATTAATCTTGACAAATTAAAAGAATGCTTCTACATTTTTCCAACTAGAAAAAGGAAGACATGCTTGAAGGGTTCTCTGCACTCAAACCCTAATTAGGATTCTTGCCTTCCCCCGCAGAGGACAAGACAAATAAAGATTTGTGTAAATCTTGGTGTTTGCATACCAAAATTTTGGGATGGCTAAAATTTTTGATTATGAGAGTTGGTGAAAAAGTGAAGAGATGATGATTTGAATGAATTTTTTATGTTTATTGTAATGGAAGAGATGATTTGATTGAGAGAAAGATATTATTTTATAGTTATTTTATTAGACCAGAATTTTTGAAATGGCTAAAATTTTGGGATGCAAACACCACACTAGTTATAGAACAGAAAATCTGCTTTCTAATATAGTAAAAAGCCATAGTCTTGCGAATACCTCTTCTGTACAGGATGTTTGCTAGTACTTATGCCAGACGATCTGTTAGGAATCAGGTCTGGTAGCAAAGTGCGTGGTCTTAATGACTTTTCTCTGGACAGCAGTAATTTTTTTTTTTTTTTGAATTATTGTAAGCTGGTGCCTGCTGCCTATGGATGCCCTATTCAGAAAGGAGGGAACATACTATTTGCGCTTCCCTAGGTTCTGCAATGCAACTTGACTAGAAAGAAAAACTAAACATTTAAAGTTTCCTCTATATACTTCCTCTTTTGTTTCATATCTTTTCTGAAACTCACCATTTGAGGCTTAATTCCTGCATAAGAGGCTCCCCCTTGATTTTGTCGTTGCAAGGTTCAGATTCTCTCAATTTTCATGTGATGTGAAGCTCATTTTCTTTTCTGTGCCAAAAGGGATCCCTCTGCAGGTTTTAAATTGTGATATCAACACTGCAATCCATTAATTACCAGTAGTTTGGCTGTCGAGTTGCAGATGTTCTTCCTCTAGTGTTGAGCACTTCTTTTCTTGACAGTCAAATTTTTTAATTTTGTGTCTATGCGTGGAATCTCTTCCCTCCTCATCCAATGTGTCACAGTGGAGACAATCTAGATTTAGATGTCCTTTTTTTTTTTTTTTTCAAGCAGGGACTGGTTTCGATTGTCCATAGTACTTTGTGAATGATTATTGAACCAATTTTCCTAATTGGTGTGAGCATAAATTTATAAAACATAGATCATTTTAAGCATGAAAGATGTTTCTGTTAAAGGGTAATGAGATGATTTGTTTGAGGGTACGATTGTCTTTGGTTCATATGGTGTTTCCATCTTGTGCAATGTTAGGGAATCAGCAAGGGATGCGTTGATCCTCTCTACCATACGTATTAAATTTGGGGTACTAGATAAATGAAAGACAGTCCTTGTTTTTTTCTTGTTATTGTCATGTAGAGTGCACTCCCTCAAAGAGGCGGTGAAGTGAACCTCACTTTGGGAGGCATCGACTTGAACAATTCTGGGAGGTATGCCCGGTCACTGCAATTTCCTTGAAGTAGTGTTCGTAGCCAGATGGCTTATACTAAGACTGTTAATCTTGCAGTGTTGTGGTTAGAGAAGATAAAAAGCTGTTGACTGTATTGTTTCCAGATGGACGTCATGGCCGAGCATTTACCCTAAAGGTGCTTCATTTACTAGTGTATTATCAGTATTTGTTTCTTCTATAGTGATGTGGAAGATTATGCATATCATTGCTTCTCATTTTCCTGTAAACATGTTAGTTTCTATGGCTTTGCTTGTTATGTGTGTTTTCCTTCTGATGCCAGGCTGAGACCTCTGAGGACTTGTATGAGTGGAAGACGGCCCTAGAACATGCCCTTGCTCAAGCGCCAAGTGCTACCCTTGTTATGGAACACAATGGGATTTTCCGGAGTGATGCAACTGATACGATTGACGGGTCTTTCCATCAATGTTTGTACTTCTTTATCATTCGATGTTCACACTTTGGTTAATGATCTCTATTCAATTATAGGTTGATCTGTTAGTTTGTGACTGTGTGTGCACGTGTTTATCATCTAGGGAGGGATAAGCGTCCTGTTAAATCCTTGGTTGTTGGAAGACCAATTTTGCTTGCACTTGAAGACATTGATGGAGGTCCATCCTTTCTTGAGAAGGCTCTTCGTTTCCTTGAGAAGTTTGGTAAGTGGTGTCATCAAATTATGATTGCTTTGTTTTCTAAACTGCTCTACACTTGTGGTGCTTTTCCTTTAAGTCGTGTTTTATTCTGTAGTTTTGAAGTGAAGCCTTTTCTGTTTGTACTGATCAAAACAGATAGCCATTGATAGACTTTCTCCTCTTTTCCAAGTTGCATGGTTGAGGAACATGTTTCCTTTTAGTTCTTTCTGTGAATATTTTATTTCATGTTATATGACATCTATAATGGGTGTATCTAGTGAATTTTTGGATCAGAATATTTCTTGCTATTAGAAAGGAGGTCCTTTACATCTGTTCCTTGTAGCCAATTGGTCTGGTATCTGGGTTTCTTGATAGGCCTGTCCTTAGTCCACTTTCTCTTCCACTGGAGTGAAAAGCTGATGATTTTTGACTGGAATCTGTCATCCTGTACATGATTTTAGTATCTAAGACCTGCTTTAGGACTGGAAATGGGGTGCATTAACTTGTTACCTGTCCTGTTCTATCACTATTTTGGTCAGTTAGGAATTTGCACCAGTTTTTAACCTGATTTAGGTTCAGGCCTCTTGTATTTGGTATTCATTGTTAGCCAAGAAACTAACTTGTGCACATACTCTGTCCTTCTAGATATTTTTGAGATGAATAGTCCTAGTTTGAGGTGGGTTGTGAAAAATGCAAGTTACGTTCGTCTCCATCATGCTGCTAAATTAATTTCGTTGTACCTTAGGATCCTGCATACTATTCCAATTACAAAGTTTCATTCTATGTCACCAATTTTGTATTCCCATAATTTTTCTTCTGTTCAAGATGATCCGGTCTTCAAAGAGATCTAGGGAGGCCCTGAAAGAAACCTAGCAGAAGATGTCAAAAGTCAGGAATTGGTTCAGTTCCAAGATGGCTTGACCCTCCTAAAATGAACCTGCATGTTATAAAAATACAATGGAATAGTGTAAGTTAGAAATGGTTGGGAGGTGTTGAAATGTCTTTCTAGTTTTCTTGGTTCTGAATTTTTCAATGTTAATAGCTGGTCTCCTGATTGTAGTGTGGCTACGTGTATGGGATTTTGTTTTGTTATAATGTTTTGGTCAGTCTAGTTTCCATGATGTAGTGCAGTTATTGGAGAAGAACTTTTTAGTCTAGTTGATTTTTATCTGCTTTGACTTTCATTTGTGGTTTCACCCTATGTAGTGGTAGTCTGGTCTAACGGTTTATCATTGCTTCTACTTATAAAAAAAAAATGGTTTATCATTGCTTCTCCATTCATCTTTTGTCTCTAAGATCAAAATTTTTGTTGTGGTTTGACTGTGTTGTTGGTATGTCGATCTAAAGCTGCTTGCTCATGTTTTGGGGTGGAAAAAGAGGGGAAAAACAGAACAAAACAAAAGCATGGGAAGATGGTTGATGCTGTGAACAACTAATGACTCAACGTAGTTCTCCTGAAATGCTATATAGCTGTAGTTTAAAATCTGGTTGATTGAGGTTAATGTCAACTGGATGATACTAGATAACTAACTGAGCTACACCAAGCAAACATCAGCAAAGAGTTGCCATAACTATTTTGCTGATTTGATGTTATGGAAGTTTATGAGAATGTTTAAGTGGTCAGCAGTGCAAATTGTTATATGAAACAATAATGGAAAATCCAATTGCGAAATTCAACTGTGTGTTGGGCGGGGGGGGGGGAATAAGGTGAAATGCATGAATAATGTTTCCCTCCCACTACTTATCAAAAAAAAAAAAAATGTTTCCCTCGCACTCCATAGTATGCCTTCTGCTTATCGACCTTGTTTTCATCCACAGGAACTAAAGTTGAAGGCATTTTGCGACAATCTGCAGATGTTGAGGAGGTAGACCGCAGGGTTCAAGAGTATGAGCAGGGTATTTTCCTTTTACAAATACTTGTATTGTTCCAGGTTGATTTTTACATATTTGATTCTAGCTTAGGTGGAATTTTATTTGTTGTTGAGCCGTTATTACTGGTTTGTTGCCTTTCAAACTACAGTTACCCTTCTTTACTTTTTGTTATTGTTTTTAGGCAAGACTGAATTTGGTCCTGATGAGGATGCTCATGTTGTTGGTGACTGCATTAAGGTAATTGTTGTTTGTACCTACTTAGCTTCCATGACCCATGAATACATTGGATTCAATTTCAGCAAAGCTGTTTGATCTGCAGCATGTTCTTAGGGAGCTACCCTCGTCTCCAGTTCCAGCATCCTGCTGCACTGCATTGCTGGAGGCTTACAGTAAGTCAGTTTTTTTTTTTTCAAAATCTTCACTATCTAATGATCTGATAGTTATTTGTTTTTGATAGTCTCTGTAGCAATTTTTTTGGGGGATGTGGGTGGTGAAAGCATATTAGTCATGGCATAAAAAATTGAAAAGAAAATGCAGAATCAATTGCTTCAGAAGGAGGATAGGCTTCTTCTTTTTTTTTTTTAATAAATAAGTTAGAATTCTATTGAAAAAGAAAGAGTGTTAGCAGTACAAAAGTCAACCTGACTATAGCTAAAAATTTTCACCATTCATATATTCAAAGGTCTGGCTGCTGTTGTGTTCTTGGACAGAAAAACAAAGAACATGTCCCAAACAGCTTAATTTTCATAACAAAACTTAAAAATTCCTTTATAAAATTGAAAAATAACTGCAAAAGTATGACAGTGTTACCAGGGGTGGTGACCTCCTCTGCCAGGAGTGGCCTGGGGCCGAGATCACCACCCCTGCCCGAAAGAGGAGTTCTCCCCCACCAGCGTGGTGGTGGAGAGCTCCATCCCGTGGGAAGAACTCTCGACTGCTCTGGGGTGGAGAAGTTCTCAACTGTGATCTCCACCACTGTTCAGGGGAAAACTCTCTGCCACACTGGATGGAGGAGTTCTCCGTGCAGAGTGCAGTTATCCACCCTGTGTGGTTGTGGCCCAAGCAGGTAGAGGCTGCCTAGGGGTGCCCTTTTTTTTTTTTTTTTTTCAAGAATAAGATATGTTTATGGGTGAGACGGTAGTAACAACAAAAAACACATCAAAAACTCTTCCAAGCACACTGTAAGATTTGTGCTGATTACTGGCCTGGATAATTGAGAGCTAGAAAGGACTTAAGTTCCACCCCTCTTCTTGTCAATTTTTTGCATGTGGAATCCTTTCTGTGCTTTTCTGCATCACTGTTCATCTTGTTTTGAGATTGGTATGTTGGAGAGCTTGGATCCTTCCCATTCTTGTGTTCTTTTTCTTTTACTTCAATTGAATAGTGTCTGCTAAGTTTTTCTGCCAACATAAACTGATCATACTCACAATAAAGTTGCACCTTCATTGACTGACCCTTATGTTTATGTCTTAGAAGTCATCATAATATTAGTTTCTTTTTTATGGAATGCTAAAACCCTTTGTGTTCAGTCAACAGGATAAGTGCACTTAATATATTGTAGAGTGAATATGGATAATGTTAAGTTAATTGGTTTAATTGATATTATTCAATTTCCTTATGCTGTTATTTTGTAATGAAAATTGGGTGCATAAAATTATCAGCTTGCATCATTTGGGTGGTTGGAGTCATACTTGTATATTTAATGTAACTCTATTGCTTGTTTTGTTATGGGATAAGAAATTGATCGAAAAGAAGCTCGTATAAATGCTATGCGCTCAGCAATAGTGGAGACATTTCCTGAACCAAACAGACGTCTATTGCA
This sequence comes from Morella rubra, assembly GCA_003952965.2. Classification (NCBI taxonomy): domain Eukaryota; kingdom Viridiplantae; phylum Streptophyta; class Magnoliopsida; order Fagales; family Myricaceae; genus Morella; species Morella rubra. Next base: position 33,775,553 of record CM025849.1, read on the forward strand.
AAGGTAATCTCTTCGTTCTCTTGCATGATTTATTTTTGTCCTCAATTCCCCACCTGCATGTTTTGCACTGTCAATCTTTGCTGTGTTCTAATCCTAGCTTTCTATTTAAAGAGGTATAGTTTTTATAGCACTTGCATCTGACTTCCTAATCTTAGCTTCTTTGTAATGTTAATGAGTGAGATGAAATATGTGTTTATCAAAAGCACCGGGTGCATGTTACAAATAAAAGGGACATGTTTATCAGAAGATGATTTATGTTAGAGATATAGCTTGGACAACTATTCATGTAAGCCTTTGGCCGCTACTCGATCTTCAAGAAGGTGGAAATTCTTGTGTTCTGTATGGATATGTCTCTGCAGCTTGGATGAGGTTATGTGTCCAACTGTTGGACTGATATGCTTTCACAGATTTTCCAGAGCCCTGACCTAGTTGTGTCAGCATGACTTTGGAACAGTGATGTGATGACTTTGGAACGTGATGTGAAGGTTACGAGGAGCATGGTAACCTTTACAGAATTCACTTCCCATTATGGAAGAAAGTCTGCACCAATGTCCTTTAGGAGTGTTTTTCCTTCTTATTTGACTTTCCTAAATAGAATGGACATCTTATCTATAGTCCCTTAAAACTGACCCAACACAAAAGAAAGAATCATCCAACTATGTCCTTTTTTTCTGATCCATGAATTTAGCAGTGAAAAGGAAATGGAAATTAGATTGTTGAGCAACTTACAAATATTTAACCGTCCAATAGCCTCAGAAGGTTCCATTAAAGTCACATACTACTTTAGAAAGGCTGCCTAGCTAAACTGGCTGGCATGATTGGGGAAGAAGCAAGCCTCTTCTAATATGAGACCACTGGACTTTGGAACATTTAAGGAAGATGGATTGTGGATTTTTTCTGGATTGGTATGTATGCCATAGTTTTCGTAAACGATGCACATGTTTCTTGCTTTGTTGGTGATTAGTACAAGCATGAAATAGTTGCCACTTTTACTTGTCACAATGGGAGGAAACCAGCAGATGGTTATCTTATTGCAAAGATAATTATTCTTTGTGAGCTAATGATGGACCAATTTCCTGTATTTTGCTCACGATATAAATAATGAGGAGAAACAAGACCAGACTCTTTTGTTGAATGTCCATTGCCTATATCTATATGGAGAATATTCAACCTAAAAATTGGATTCAGTAGAAGTTGAAGAAGAAAGGAAGTAAATCATTGCATAGGTGATAACCTGTAACGGATGTGGAATCACAAGTGCATTTGATGATGAATATATTAAACAAGTACCTATTCCTCTGGCAACGATGTTATGAGAGGCTGAACCGTCTAAATCTTATGGGGCTTAGAGGTTCTAGGAAAGACCCTAAATATGAATTATTCATTAAACAAATATACATTATGTGGCATTTCTAAGTTGATGCAAGTATATGATAATATCTAAATGTCTTTTAGCTGAGGCTTATTTAACAAAATTTCTCAAGTTTAGACTTCAGTTACTGTTTTGAAGATACAGTCAGGATTACCTTCTTGCTGTTTATGTGCTTTGCCTTACAGTTAAGATTAACGTAGACCTACTATCCATGGTTCAAATAGTGACTTCTCAAGATAATCTGTATTTTACCCATTAAGATGTTAAGCATATAGTACAAAATGGTTCATTGATGCTCACATTTCATTAGTGAATGTGGGGTGATGGGCACTGATAGAAGTTGTCGTATGTAGTCTATACATGGGCTGTACTGAGGGAGATTAAAATGATGAATACATTTGTGCTTGATGGCATTCATATTTTTGAGTTTTGTAATATAGATATGCTTGATGTATACATATTTTGTGTGTAAAGATCGTAGGAATTCTGCAATGAAGTTTGTTGCGGACGCTATAATTCCTTTCAATAGTAGTTGACTTCATATTCTTGTTGCACAGAATTCTGAAGATGATGCATATTATTTCTTCTCATGCTCATGATAACCGGATGACTCCATCTGCTGTTGCCGCTTGCATGGCACCTTTGCTCCTACGCCCTCTATTAGCTGGTGAGTGTGAGTTGGAGGACGACTTTGATATGAATGGTGATAACTCGGCCCAGCTTCTTGCTGCTGCAAATGCTGCTAATAATGCTCAAGCAATTATCACAACTCTCTTGGAGGAGTATGATAGCATCTTTGACGTAAGATACTCTCCATCCCTCAGTCTTTGTGTTAAAAAGAGTCATGGTATGGTACAAGTATTTTCTGTCATTCTGTGTTTACCTATTTCAAAGGTAAACCTTGGGTTTATGATTTTCCTCATTGAAGATGAAGTTACATGGACTCAGCAATGTAGCCTCAGTTATCGGCATTACCTGTTCCTATGTGTTGGTGTCCTTCTTTGTTTTCCCTTTCGTTTCAGGATCATCTCTGTTCTAGGCAGGGAAGCAAGCTTGTCCGGAATTCTGGCAAAATGCAGAAGCGTACTCAATAATCATACTGGTGTTATGTTGTCTCAACTTGAATACCAATTACCATGAGCTAGACTGCTGAGTCCATTTAACACAGTCTAGGATGAAGAGAATTCTGATCTTAGCTTTCAAGATTGAGTCTGGCTTTGTCAATATTTCCTTTCTCAAGCAGATGCTCTATTTTTCCATGGTTAATGTTGCAACCTGTTGTTTCAGGATGAAAATCTTAATAGATGCTCCATTTCAGCTGATTCTCGGATTGAAAACAGTGGGACAGAAGACTCGACTGATGATGAAAATCTAGATATGAAAGACAATGGTTACCATGATGCTGAAAATGAAGTTGATCCAGAAACAGATGATGATCCTGAACGTGTGCACAGTGGAAAATTGAGTGAAAGTAGTGGTTATGCCGGTAGTGATCTTTATGATTATAAGGTTCTCCCTCTCTCTTGCCTCCCCTCTTTCTAAACACATACATGCAGATGAAAACACAAAGCGCTCTTAGAAGCAGAGATTATGAAATATATTCATGCATATAGATATGTATGTATGTATCTGCATTGCAGTATATCTTAAGTTTGGTTTTTAAAGTAGTACTAAGTAATGGTACAGCTATATAAAGTGATCATTATTTGTGAGTTTGACAATTTATACGATGAAAACAAATCATAATATTCACGCAACATACACATGCACGTGTGTTTGTATGTGGAGACACATCAGGATTTTGTTGATTGTAAAATAGTTGCTTGAGGGTTAATTTTGTTTGGTACACATTAACAGGCATTTGGGGGTGATGATTCAGATGTTGGATCCCCTAGTAGGAAGAACCATGTTTCAGCTGAGAATTCAAATTTATGTGTTGATCAGCAGCAAATGAGGGATCCCAGTGGTGAACTATCTGTGGAACGAGGTAAGCAGAAGAAAGTCAATGACAAAACAATTGAGGTGGATGCTTCAAGTGTGTCACCCGCTGGTGATTCTTACCGATCTGTTGGGGAGATTCTTTCTTCAATGGATTCAGTGCATACTTCACCTATGCCTGGACTTGAATCGGGTCCTGGAAAGCCGATGGGTAAAGTTCCAGGATCCAACTTCAATTCAAAGCGTTCAGCATTCTGGGGAAGGAGCAATGTGAGTTGTTATTTGTTGATGTGTCTTTAATTTTGATTTAACTGTCAGAAACTCTCATTTAGAAGCAGCAGTTTATATCATTTATCAGCTTGAGAAAGGTGATTTTTGAGGTTCTTAGATATGTTCAATCTACTAAATTGACACCAATCCCTTAACATATTTTCTTCTTTACAAAAGATGAGAAAATGTTTCAAGAACAAGAACACTGCTTTTCAACAGTAAGTGGCATTCAAGACCTCATAAGTGCTTGTCTTTGATGCTGTTACTATCTCTATGTCTAGTAGCATTCTTTTTTGCTTTGCTCACTCCCACCACTTCTACTACTGCTGCTGTTGCAGCAGTTATTGCTACTGCTATGTTGCTTTTGCTGCTACCAGTATCAACAATGATTTCAGAATAGTTTTAAAGATTACGAGTTCTGGTCGAGGTTTTGTGGTGTTTATGTACCAGTGCTGTCTGACCTATTTAAAAGTGTCCTTCCAAGTGGCAAATTAAATTTCATGACCTAGTGTTTGGGCAGATAGGCGCATGCTTTATTTTGACAGAGGCAAGAAACAAACAGGAGATGTTCTATTCTATTTTCTGCAGTTATGTATCTTCAAGTTCAATTCAGGCATCTGAATATCTTTGTTGATTTTTATACAGGCCAGGAAGACACCCTCAATGGAATCTGTAGAGTCTTCTGGAGAAGAAGAGTGAGATACTTAACATATGCATTGCACGTTGCTTTATAATATTTATTATTACCAGCTTTAGTATCTTTGACCTGTCTCTGAAAACCCCATAATCAGTGTTTGTCAAGTTTGAAGCTTTCTGACTTATCCTCAAAACGATGAAAAATAAAATAAGAAGAATACATATCCTTGTTTGGGTTTTTGTTCATGCTCAGATTCTCCTGTTCAGGTAGTATTAGGGAGTATTTTATAAGTTTGTGTGGGTTTGAAGTAGCCAAAGAAATTGCATATCTATGGGGGAATGGATTTGATAATTCAGGTCATGTGAATTAATTAAAGCATCAAGCACTGTATCTTTTTGGTTTGAACAGTGCTTTGATACTGAGGTTTATATTGCACACAATACATACATTTGATGACTTCAGCTTAGAACTTTAGCTTTTGTTGGTGGCAACCTTTTTTTTTTTTTTTTTTGATAAGTAAGTTAAATCTTTATTGAAGAAAAAGAGAGTTGACAGTACAAGAGACTATACTAACAACAACTAGAGCATACAAGCTAAAAAACTTAAGAAAATCTGGAAAACCCACAAAAGGACACCCTAAACCAAATTAGCCCACAGAAAAAAGAAATGCAACATAGATCCCCCCCCCCAAATCTATCCAAAGACGGTTGGTTGCAACCTTTATATTGCACATAACCCCGGGACACACTTTTTTTATTCGGTTTTTTTTTAGAGTAATGTGGACAATCATTGACTTCTAGTTTCAAGTTTGGCATCTTTGAAAACAAGTTGGCTACCACCCCCAAGGGCGATAGCTCAGTGGTTAGGAGGGACATCCTTTTTGGGGCTTGACGTACCAAGTTCGAGTCTCAAGCGTGTGGGATGGATTTTCCTGCTGCTGGGCGAGTTCTTGACTTATCTACTCCCTGGGTTGTGGGGTCGGTCCAATGGGCCGTGGTTTGTACTTCAGGATTGGGCCAAATGGGTCTGGCTTTGGGGGATTTCCACATTATCAAAAAAAAAAAAAAAAAAAAAAACAAGTTGGCTACCATCTAGTGGGATTTAAGGCTAGATGTTCATAGATATGGAGTCGAAGAACAAGGTTTTGGATGGCTTGACAGTCAACTAGTGGTGGCATTTTCAAAATTTGTGTTGATGTAATGAAACCTTGCTTTATTTGACTAAATATAGATGCGTTAAACACTCTCTGGATTTTGGTATACCATGAAGATATAAACAATTAGATATTAGACAAATAGGTAAGTCTTATACCATTTATATTCTATTGTCCTTGTTTTATAGTTTGAAAATTTTCTTGCATGGGCGTGTTTGTTTGTTTGTTCTTTCATTTTTCCTGAGCTTCAGCTGCTCTCTGAAAAAGGATAGGTTTTTTTTAAAAAAAAAAAAAATTTGTTACTACCCAAGTAACCCCATCTATGCAAAAAATTGATTTGATTTATTTTGTGTAGGCTTGCTATTCAAAGACTTGAGATTGCCAAAAATGAGTTGCAACACAGGATCGCAAAGGAGGTAGTATTGCTTTTGCTGAAACCCTTCTATTCTAAACTAGAACGTCGGTTGTTACTAAGAGGATGACCATCATTTATTTTATAGGCTAGAGGAAATGCAATTTTACAAGCAAGCTTGGAGAGAAGGAAGCAAGCTTTGCATGAACGTCGCCTGGCACTTGAACAAGATGTATTCCCTCCTTACCCACTTAATTTACTAATATTTATGTGGTGTCACATGTTTTCATATTTGTTCACATTAGGTGGTCCACACATTCTGTCAGCATAACATTTGATGTTGGACATATTTTTTTTTTTTAAAACTTTTGTATACAGCTTTCTACACTGAAATTCTGCTATATTATTTGTTCTTGTCTTTTGGACAGAAAGCAAAGTTATTTCATGTATTCATCTCTATGTCCATGCACATGCTGTCATTATAAAAGACCAAATCATTGCCACAATGGAATGAGGGACCTTTATTGTCCTGCCTTTTGACTATATTCTTATGTTCACTCTTCAAATCCACCATTGGGAATGTCAAATATGTGAACTTTCTACAAGTGTTCAGAGAGGCGATGTGTACAACTCAAACTTTTTCAATGTGATGGGTTTGTACGGTGCAAATTTACCTCATTTGATGGTTGTTGTACAATGCCTCCAGTTGATAATCCCAAAAATATGCTGAGGCAATTAAAGGTTTTACACTGCTATATAATCTATAAAGCGGCAATCTGCTGTAATTAATAAATAGAAACAAATAAACTACAGAAAAGAACTCTACTTTTTGAGAAGCATATTTATGAATTTTAGTTGCCCCATAATTGATTGCTCTCAGAATTGGTTCAATCTTTATCCTGCTTTTTTTGTTTCATCAATGGACTTGTGATATATACAAAGTAGTATGGTTCGTTTGATTAGCTCATAAGAACCACCATAATATAACTATTCATCAGCAGAAGCTGGTTCCCATATTGGATAAAAGAGCATGCCAGTAGCTGTAGAAGTGGAAATAATGGAAGAAGAAATAATATCAAGTGTAAAAAATGGCAAACTTAAGATTCTAGCATACTGATAGGTTAGACACTAGAGCATCTTGCACAAATTTATATGACCACCTGTAATAAGTGCATAATTTATTTCCAACTCATATGTGTGATTCAGTGAGTATGAAATTTGTTAATGCATTAGGATTTGGTTCTTACATTTGCAATTTTAACTCTGATATATTTTCCAGTTCAACTTCCCGGTAGTCCACTCCACGAAAATAATTATGGGATAAATTGCTGACATATTCTGCAACAGCAAAATGTCTAAGAAACCTATTTTACTTTTACCTTTTTCATGCTCTTAACATCCTTGCGCTTATATGTTTGAAGCCTTACCAAACTCACTTATTTTCCTGTGGAGAATACCTAAATCCGTACTCTGGTTTTGGCTATATTCTTGTCTTCTGACTTCTAGATGACTGTACAGGTCTCAAGGTTGCAAGAGCAGTTGCAAGCTGAAAGAGATCTTAGAGCTGCACTGGAAGTTGGTTTGAGTATGTCTTCTGGACAGTTTTCGAGTTCACGTGGCATGGATTCTAAGGTAGGTATAGATCTTTTGGACTCTTTTCTTCAATTTGTTGCCAATGCTTGTACTCTTACAACTTCAAACTGATGTGAAGACAAGGGCTGAGCTTGAGGAGATTGCTCTTGCTGAAGCAGATGTGGCCAGGTTGAAGCAGAAAGTGGCAGAACTGCACCATCAACTCAATCAGCAGAGGCAGCATCACTATGGTTCCCTTTCTGATGCATGTGACCATTATCAACATGTCCAAAATCATAATTCTCAACAGTGAGTTTGAGAAATCATGCTTCTGCCTTTTAACAATCAGCTTACAGTGTCAATTTACAAGTAGTTGCCTTATTTCCATTGCGGTAAGGTCTGATCACTAAAATGGAAGAAAAAAATAGGCTATGTGACATAATCTCGTTGGTAGGATCTCAGCCAAATGTAAAGGAAGTCGACAGTTTCTAATTTATCTGAAAAATGAGGGTTTATAAAAGGGGCCAATTGGATCAGGAGTGTTGGTTTCCTAACCCCCTAAATCCAACCAATTGCTCTGACCAGACCTGTCTCTATCATCAATGACTCAGGGTGGAAACAGACCATTTTTGTTTGGTTATGGTCAGTTATGTATAGTTGGTTTGGTGGGTTGGGTATTTTGACTGCCCATCCAACATAATGTGTCAGATTATGTGGGCTTGCACCTACATTCTTCTTCTACTATTTAAGCGTATTCAATTACTGCAGGAGATTTCTTCAGCAAGATTTTGATACAAGCCTTGCTTATTGCAATCAGGACCGTAAACAGAGGACTGAGGTATGTTCTATAATTTTCCGGCCTTTTTTTTTTTTCTATCTTGTTAGAGAGAGAAAGAGTTGCTAATAATTGCAATTCATTGTTCATCACCCTCATTTTTAATTTCCTTCTGTCTCTCTCAAATTTGTTTGACCTGTCTCTTTCTTCATCTTTTGGGGAGATAGAGACAGAGGAGAGAAGGGGGGGGAGAGCAAGTAAATAAAGCTGACAGAGGGAGATGTTGTCTACCTTTGTAAATTTACATGCATGAACTAGTATTTTATTTTTTATTATGATTTATGTTACTCAACCACATATCCCGGAAGCTGGAAGGGACTGGTTTATCAATCCGGTACCGTGTACGGCTTTTGACGCATTGCTAGGAGCATTGTGCTTCTTCTCATTGCATATTCCTTTACATTATTAGAAGTGCACCTTAACTAAGTCAATTGTTGAAATTTGTCGTGTGTGGATGCCTTACACAACTGAAGGGACTGATTTCCAACTCACTGATGTGAGCTCTGGCACGTGGGGTTTGATTTGCGTCTTGCTACTTCGATGATTCTCAAAAATGTACAAATTCTTCATCTCCGTATTGATGTATCTTTGGTTTCAGACTTATTTGGAATGACAGGCATTTCAAAACTTCATTTTGCTGAATGCACCCCTTTAGGGTTTTGGACAATTTAATGATAAGACATTCTAGACAAAGAAGGCTGAATGTCATGCTGAGAAAACTCTCAGTCCTAGAGCTTAGATTGTCGGGAAGTAGGCCAACAATATAGATCAAGTACAGACTCATAATAATTCCTTGTTATTGATAACAAACTAGAGTAGCTCTATCAGAGGTCTATTGGACTTAAACAATTTGCAGGCTTCAGATGGGCCCTTGAGGACATTGACTCACTTTCTACATCAATTTTCACAGAGGCTTTGCATTTTGTGGCTATGGAATGTAACATGGCGGTTTCCTGGCTTTATTGACCTGTGGGGATACCTGTCCTTACCCGGTGGGGGAAAGGAAATCCCCGCCCCATCATATGAAGTTTTTGAACTCCTTGATAGATTCACTTTCTATCAAACTATAGGAATAATACATATGTGTACATATGTTCAAACATAAAGACATATAATGGATAGTATTATGTGGTATAAGATTTGCACACAACATTGCACACAAAATGTATTTAAGAGAATTCTTTCCAAGTGTAATTAAACTGTAGTATAGAGTAACTACTATACTACTCAGCTCTCCAAACTAAACAAGTGTTAATGTTTAAGGCATTTAGGGATAAGAAAAGGTATAAGGATTTAGTTACTCAGGACACAGGTGTGAAGAGACTTGTCGACATCCACACCCAATTCTCGCTTCTGGGATTGAAATCTATACTACATGCTGTCTTCATTCCCTTGTGGCTTTAGTGGGCACCAAAAGGTTAGCTTGATTGACAATTGAGTGGGCTGTTCTCAGCTGAGAACATTCACTGATTGTCACGCTTAAGAAGCTAGCCATGGTGTCAGATTATGAAGTAGATTGCATACTCTAGTAGACTCGGTAAACATCTGAGCTAAGGGGTTACTAATCTTTCCTTCATTTGACTCCGTTCGGTTCTTTGATAATTGCTTAATCTTTATATAGGATGATACACTTCTCTCTTCATAAGAGGTTTGGCTGACTGCCATTGAGATGGTCCTGAGATGTTGTCTCCAGTTTTTTTGTTTTTAAATGCAGTCAGCCAAACCTCTCTATGAAGAGAGAGTTGTTGTCTCCAGTTACATGGAACAAGACTGAAAATTTAAACATCTTTAAGGGGCAATAACTGAGAATATGACCTCTCTGTAGCTCCAGTCTGCAACAGATTGGGCTACCTCTATACGTCCATCTGTTTGTGCTTTAAACCTTGGTTTGGTGTTATGGTGGGGCAGTTTGTCCTCAGATAGCTGTATAGGAGGTTAAAGCTCATGTTGCATAACATCAAGACCATTCTTCAGGTGGTCATTATCTTCTCTTTTTTTTTTCTTTGGTCTGTTTTACTGAGTAGCTGTTGTAATGCTTTGCCTTAAAATAGCTTATTGACTTTTCAACCCTGTTGACCTTTTTGAGGGATGAAAAGCAATCAAGTCTGTTATCTCCTTCCCAAGCCAATCAGATGCAGTCCATTGATCCTATTTTTTTCTTGCTGTATTATTTTGATTCCATTTTTAACAGCAATAAGTAAAAGTTGCTTTCTCATTGCCATTGCATTCTGGCTACTAGCAATAGTGGAAGGCTTCCCGAATTTAACATTGTCTCTATTTTTAAGATCAGACTGCCTGCCCTTTTACATTGTTGATGTTCTCCAAAATGTCCTTTTTTTTCCCACATAATGTAAATGAATCAACTATGTTGCTGCAGGAGAGTTTGTTGGGCACAGACTGGAGGAGTATAAAAGGTCAGGTTGTAGCATCGGGCAGCACTGTCAAGCAGCCTTCTCGCAAGCAATTTATGGATTCAACAAGCCTGAGTGATTCCAAAAGTACTGAGGCATCGACAAGTATTTCTATGGATGAGCTAGGTGCTGTAGATTCAGCCGCTGTGCCCTCCACTTCCCGAGCAGCAGAGGCAAGACTTGCGCCGATTCCGAATTTCATACTAGTATTTACTTGATTGATGTCTACTTTCCAAATAATTCCTCAATATTGACCTTTTAACTTGGTTGCAGGTGGAGTATCCAAGACATCCATCTGCGGCATCTTCTACATTGGTAGAACTGACGACTCGTCTTGATTTCTTCAAAGAAAGACGTTCTCAGCTAATGGAACAGCTCCACAACCTAGATTTGAACTACGGCACAACATCTACACAAGACTTAATCTATAGACCAACATCCCCACCATGGAATTGACTGACTGGAGACGATGTTTCGTTGACACGTCGGGAAGAAGTTTGGCTGACGTCGTGTTGTATATCCTTTGACCCTATCCGGTATATCTGTATCCTCTGTAGTCCAAATGTAGTTTTGTTTAATGTTCATGTTCTATATTTAAACCTTTTTTTTTACCCCCCTTCACTTTCTGAGAGAATGTGATTGGATTTTGGATGAGAAAGTCTTTTCCTTCCGTTCTTCTAGTTATTCATTTTTTTAGTTATGGTTTTGGGTCATAAACGATGATTAAGTTAGAGGGAGTGTTCTTGTGTCTTGTCAATAGGAAATGGAGGTATGTTATTAACAGCCATATTTATAGTGAACAGATTCTGTTTGTTTGTTTGATAAATTTTTATTGTATAAAGCCCGTTCACATAAACAATTCATTGTTGAAGCGACATGGAACCGCCGCTAGATAAGAGACCTGCTTTGTTGTCAATTTCTTCAGGATGCATAAATTTCATGCTGTTGCTGATTGGGCGTAAGGCCGGTTCCCAACCGTTCCGTACCTAACTGGAATTTAATATTTGGTTTCAATTTCATTTCGGTAAATATGAAAGTGGATTTGAAATTTTTGGATTCGCAAATCAAAAATTTCGGTTTTAATGTGGGGTTTGTTTTTTCCTAGATTTTTTTGGACTCTAATGGGCCGGAAGTTCGGTCAGAATTTTTTTATTGTATATTATAAATTAATAATAAATAAATATCTAAAATTTCAAAATACACTCATTCATTCAAAATTTAAAATAAAATTATAACGTTTTAAAATTATGGACATCAAATAAAATTTTTGAGCATTATTTAAAATAAAGTAAGTATTCATTTAAAATTAAAAATAAAATTATAATTTGTTTCATGGAATTTTCGTTTTTTCTTTTTTTTGATTTCAAAATTAAAAAATATAAAAAAAAATACTTTCTGATTACAGTTTCGGTGTATCTAATTAGAGTTCTTTGGGCATCCAAAACAAGATAAATATGTAAAAATTTCATTTTCTTTCTTTAACAAAGCTTGATTTCTTAGGAAAAACAATCGCAAAGTTCATAATTGGTAGCAGGACATAGTGTCTTTACGTGGCCAAGCTTGCATTGGTAATAAATCGAAAAGGAAATAAAACTCACGTGCCCAATGGGTAGGGGTGTGCACCGAAATTTTCGGATTCGGATAGCACATATCCGAATCCGAATCCGAAAATTTCGGAAGCCGGATTCCGAATCCGAATCCGAATCCGGATCCTTAATATCCGGCTGAGTCGGATATTTCGGATATCGGATTCGGATTCGGATCGGATTCGGATTTGGGCCTGAATTGGGCCGCGCGAATATGGGCCAAATTTTAACTGTTTAATAGGCTTTTTTAATTTCATTTTACAGCTATTAGATTTGGCCTTTGGGCCAAGCTGATTTTAGCCTAAAAGAATCTGTTTTTTTGAAGCTGTTATTGGCTTTGTAATTTTACTTGGACGGTTAGACCCATTTGATATCTAATATGTAATATCCGGTAAAAATGACAAAATATATAAATTTGCAGTGATTTAGTAAACATAATGTTTTCTTTGCAAAAATTGTTCTATAAGATTTATTTTCACAACAAACCCTACAAAAACAAACATTCAAAAATAAGTTATAATTCACACGTAATAGAACTTTGGAGTTGAATGTTTAATCACATGCAAATCCAACAAAAACAAACATTCAAGTCTTACACTTACAAATTCTAATTAACAGAAATAACAAAATATAAACAAAAATAAACACTTCTACACTCCTAAATTCTAATTAACAAAAATAACAAAATATAAACACTTCCACACTCCTAAATTCTAATTAACAGACATAACAAAATATAAACACTTCCACACTCCTAAATTCTAATTAACAAAAATAAAAAATATAAACACTTCCACACTCCTAAATTCTAATTAACAGACATAACAAAATATAAACACTTCCATACTCCTAAATTCTAATTAACAGAAATAACAAAATATAAACAAAAATAAACACTAAGTCAATAACAAATGAACCAAAATGCCAACAGTAAGTTACATTAAACAAAATGTCATTCCAAGTTTCCTACTACTAAAAACAATCAGTGCTTTCCAGTTTCCATCCTGTAGACAACGAATTACTGTTAGAACCTATAGAGAGTAGAAGTAAGATAGAAAGAGAAACAAATAAATACAATATTAGAAGTAAGATATTACTCACATGATGTTAGTACCACACAATGTGATAATGTCCAAAATCCAACTCATTCAAGATTCATCCAATAAGATTCGCAAAGGATCAGCTTCCAATTCTATATAAAAAAAATGAAAACAACATTAAATACACAAAACAAAAGAAACAAAGCAATAAATTGATTGAATTTTAGAGAACATTATTACCTGAGTCCAATCTAAAGCTCTCAAAGTCCTCAACCACTTCTAAGACACGTTGAGCAGGGCTAATGGGTGTTGACCTTAGCCAATTTTGAGCACATATGAGAGCTTCAACTGTTTTTGGAGCCAATGAGCTCCGATAGGGATCAGAACGCGCCCTCCAGTGCTGAATGCGGACTCAGAAGCAACGGTAGTGATGGGAATAGCTAGCACATCTCGTGCAATTCGAGCAATAACTGGAAATTTGGTGGAGTTGACCTTCCACCACGTTAAAATGTCAAACACTGAACTAGGGGACTCCACATCCTCCAAGTAATAACGTTCCAACTCACTCTTGCAATCTAACAAATTCCTAGATGCCCGAGATTGATGGAATTCTTGCAAGATACACAACGGATTCGAACTCCCCCCTCCCCTCCCCATTGTGCTGCCACTGCTTTGAGAGTCATAGTCATCATCACTAGTTTCACTGCCCATCCTAGAGTCAACTGAAGATAACCCATCATTGTAGTGCCTATACAACCGCTCAACATCCACTTTCAACATCTCAATAAATTTTTCCCCTTCCTCAACACCCATAACCTTCTTGAACCAAAATTCTAGGGTGACAATCTTGTAACGTGGATCAAGGATAGCAGCCACAAACAAAAGCCTATTAATCTTTTCAACATCTCCCCAATATTTTTCATACTTCAACTTCATTCTAAAAGCCATGGCACTCAACAAATCATCATGACTATCACAATATGCCATCAAGTGAGTATGAATGTAAGAGACTTCTTGAAAATGCAAATTAGAAGTGGCATACATTGAACCAGAGAGGCGCATTGTAACATCATAGAAAATTTGCAAAAATCTCACAAAAGTTCTAACTTTTTCCCAATCATCATCATCAGGAGCACCCAATCCTCTCCTACCTGGCCCATTCTCATTCAAATAATTATATATATGTCCATCATCCTCCTGCAATAGCTCAAAGGCTCTCTGATATTTTTCAGCAACATTCAACATGAGGTAAGTGGAGTTCCATCTAGTTTGAACATCAAGGCACAAAGATAAACCACAATGGATTCTTTTCTTCTCCACACAAGATTTAAATTTTGCTAACCTAGCAGGAGAAGACTTCACATACTTTACCAGGTTCCGAACCTTAATGACAGACTCATCAAGTTCTTTCAACCCCTCATTGACAATTAGATTCAATATGTGTGCACTACACCTCATATGAATGAAATCATGGCCACAAATAGTTTGATCACTAGTGAAGGTTCTTTTCTTCAACCAATCAATGGCACTATCATTGGCAGTGGCATTGTCAACAGTGATAGTAAGAAATTTGGAGATTTCCCATTCAAGCATACACTCTCTAATTCCCTCCCAATCGTTGCCCCTTTGTGATCTTGAATCTTACGAAATGCTAGGATTCTTTTGTGCATCTTCCAACTACTATCAATGAAATGTCCAGTAACACACATGTAGTTGATATTTTGGATCGAAGTCCACGTATCAGTGGTTAAACAAACCCTCTGCCCTGAAGTCAAAAACATAGCCTTCAACTCCTCTTTCTCCCTTAAGAAGAGCTTCATAACATCCCTCATCACTGTATAGCGAGAGGGCATGGGAAACCTAGGCTCAAGAGTCTTCACAAATTCCTGAAACCCAAGACCTTCTACAATCAAGAAGGGCAATTCATCTACCACAACCATCTTAGCAAGGGCTGCCCTAATCTTTTTCTCACTATACTTGGCCAATGTAATATCTTTACTCTCCCCACTATTCTTAGACTCAAAGCTTAAATGAGATTGCCTCTTGTCCGTCTTTCCCTTGATATAAAGATACTTAGAACAACTATCTAGATGATTGAGCAAAGATGAAGTGCCTTGTAACTTGGAGTGACAATTAAAACTTGTCCACAATAGTTACATGTACACTTTGGGAGTTTACCACCACCAATCGGTAATCTTGTAAAATGATCCCATGCCTTAGATCTATTAGACTGCCTTCTAGGCAATGGTGGTCGCCCACCACGAGTTGCTTGAGTATCAGAAGGCCCCTCTGCCTCTGCATCAAGCTCAATAACGGGAGACATAGGATTGTCTGGATTTGGGAAAGATCCAGCACCCGAAGTAGGGGTACTCGTACCACTACCACCAATTTCAGGAGTACCACTACCACTAGTAGGTGTACCCAAATCATCAAAGTTAATTTGTTCCATCTGTTAAATTATACAACTCAATTCAGCTAATGTGATAAACAACCAAACCATTAATCAACAGCCAATAACCAACAACCAATAAAAGCAACTATATATTTTCAACAAGGATAAAATAATTTAAAGACCCCCTGATGAAGGGCAAGCTTCGTTAAACCAGCAATCAGCAATGAAAGCACTGTCAAACTGGTATCAACTTGTAAATGGTCTTAAAAGAAATAATTAACTTCATAAATTAATGACTAACTTCATAAATTAATTACTAATTCTGATATAATATATATGTATAGTATAAAATCAGAAAAAGATATATACAACAACTATAATACTATATATAGCAAAGATAAACACATTGTATAGCAACTATATATAGCAAATCAAAAAATTAAAGCAACTATATATTTTCCAGCAAGGATAAACTATATATTTTCAGCAAGGATAAACATATTTGTCATCAAAGATAAACACAATTTTCAGCAACTATATATAACAAATCAAACAATAAAAACTATATATTTTCAGCAAAGCAACTATATATTTTCAGCAAAAGCAAAGCAATTTTCAGCTATATATAGCAAATCAAAAAATTAAAGCAACTATATATTTTCAGCAAGGATAAACATATTTGTCATCAAAGATAAACACAATTTTCAGCAACTATATATAGATAAAAGCAACTATATATTTTCAGCAACTATATATAGCAAATCAAAAAATAAACAAACTATATATTTTCAGCAAGGATAAACACATTTTTCATCAAAGATAAACAATTTTTCAGCAACTATATATAGCAAATCAAAAAAAAAAGCAACTATATAAGCAACTATATATTTTCAGCAAGGATAAACATATTTGTCATCAAAGATAAACACAATTTTCAGCAACTATATATAACAAATCAAACAATAAAAAACTATATATTTCAGCAACTATATATAGCAAATCAAACAATAAAAGCAACTATATATTTTCAGCAAGGATAAACACATTTTTCATCAAAGATAAACACAATTTTCAGCAACTATATATAGCAAATCAAAAAATTAAACAAACTATATATTTTCAGCAAAGATAAATTATATATATTCCAGCAAAGATAAATACATTTTTCAGCAAAGATAAACACAATCAGCAACTATATATCAACAAAATAAAAATAATTTTTTCAGCAATTATATATAGCAAATCAAAAAATTAAACAACTATATATTTTCAGCAAAGATAAACACATTTTTTCAGCAACTATATATAGCAAATCAAAAAATTAAACAAACTATATATTTTCAGCAAAGATAAACACATTTTTCAGCAAAGATAAACACAACTTTCAGCAACTATATATAGCAAATCAAAAAATTAAACAAACTATATATTTTCAGCTATATATTTTTCAGCAAAGATAAACACAACTTTCAGGCATCAAACTATATATTTTCAGCAAGGATAAACACAATCAAAGATAAACACAATTTTCAGCAACTATATATAGCAAATCAAAAAATTAAACAAACTATATATCAGCAAAGGTCAGCAACAGGGGATAAACTATATATTTTCAGCAAGGATAAAATAATTTAAAGACCCCCTGATGAAGGGCAAGCTTCGTTAAACCAGCAATCGGCAATGAAAGCACTGTCAAACTGGTATCAACTTGTAAATGGTCTTAAAAGAAATAATTAACTTCATAAATTAATTACTAATTCTGATATAATATATATGTATAGTATAAAATCAGAAAAAGATATATACAGCAAATTAGCAAGCAAACAAGCATTTTCTGAAAAATGTTCAACAACTCGGGAAGAAACCAATTCATATAAATCTATAATACATTATACAGCAGTCAGCAACCCAATAAACCAATTCATACATGTCAACAACAACATATATGTAGCAAATCAGCAACCCAATAAATCAATTTATAAGCCAACA
Source organism: Morella rubra (assembly GCA_003952965.2). Classification (NCBI taxonomy): domain Eukaryota; kingdom Viridiplantae; phylum Streptophyta; class Magnoliopsida; order Fagales; family Myricaceae; genus Morella; species Morella rubra. The sequence goes on from CM025849.1 coordinate 33,793,100, forward strand.
ACATGTCAACAACAACATATATATAGCAAATAAGCAACCCAATAAACCAATTCGTAAGCCAACAACATGTCAACAACAACATATATATAGCAAATCAGCAACCAATAACCAACACTCCAATCTCCAACACAACAGAACCCAATAAACCAATTCAGCAAGCCCTGACCTCCAATCTCCACATATTAAATTCATTACTAATTTCTAAAATACCAAAATATACACTGACCTGAGCAACGATGAACAGCAACGCAAAACCAACACTCCAACAGCAACACACACCACACAATATCTACAATAACTTCAAATCAGAATTAAGAATGAACAACAACATGTATTTTATAATCCAATAACAAATTTTATAATGACAAAAACAACATCAAAAATTTACCTGAGGGGCTGCGAAGGATGAAGGAGGGCTGTGACTTCGTTTTTTTTTTTTTTTTTTTTGAGAGCAGTTGGTTCGGATCATCAAGTCAGTCATGCTTAAAATGACAAGGAACAAAAACATTTTTTCAAAAGCAAGAGAAAGCCAAATCACCTTGTAGAGTGTCTATACAGATCCCGATTCGCAATGTCCAGCGAAGAAACCTAAGGTGCTTCTCCACACTCCGCTGTCAATTTGCAAACTCTGCACGTGGGAAGATAACATATGAGAGAGAGAGAGAGAGAGAGAGAGAGAGAGAGAGAGAGAGAGAGATAGAGAGAGAGAGAGCGAGAGAGAGAGCTCTGAGACCGTGACTAAACTAAGAGCAAGAGGCTGCGAACTTGCGAAGGATTCAAGCTCTGTACGGGGCAAGGAGACCGGCGACAATTGGCGGCAGCTGAAGGGAGGAGACTGGCGGCGGCAACTTAGCTTAGGGTTAGGTTTTTTTTCGAAGGGAAATAGGGCTTGGAGAGTGAAATCGTGGGAGGGGGGGGGCTGAAAACTCGAAGATTCGAAGAGAGGGAGGGGGGGTAAGGGCTGAAACAGTGAAACGCGCGTTTTACTAAGGGGGGAGATGAAACGCGCGTTTCACGCAGCCTATCACATCGGTCGGGTCGGGTCCAATCGGATTCATATTCGGTTATCCGACTCCGACCCGATTACTAGGTTTTTAAATAAACCATATCCGACTCCGAATCCGAATCCGACTCCACCCGACCCGGTCGGGTCGAGACGGGTCGGATCCGGATCGGGCAGTCGGATCGGGCGCGTTTTGCACACCCCTACCAATGGGTAGATCAATTGACAAAAACTATCATAATAAATCTCACATTGATTTAAATACACCCACCAATTTTTATTTTATTTTTTTATCACGATTTATATTCGAAAAGCTCAACGAGACTGACTCAAAGGGAATAAAGGGGGTGTTTGTTTGCCAAATTTTAGGAATATTTCTGAAATTTTGAGAATCTTTACTTTATTGAGATTTACTGAGATTTGTGAAAAGTAAGTGTGTATGTGTAAAAGTTAAAAATTTTGGAGTGTGTTTGTTTTTTGAAAATGTTGGTGCCCAAAATATTGGGGTAACAAACACCCCCAAAGTATTAAAGGAGATAAGGAATGAATAAAAGAGCATCAAAAAAATAATTCTGAATAAATAAAACGAAAATAAGAAGAAACGTCTTTAGAAAACTCCTTTTCTTTTTTTCCTGAAGAATCACTTCTCTTTTCTTATTGGTCCATTGGGTAGGCCTACGTGGGGTCCGTATTAATCCCACCCGAGTCCGCAATCATAATTCTCAGATTGTTGAGAAACTTCTCCCACTAATATTCTCTGTGCCTCTACATTTTCCGTCTCTTCTTCCGGCTCGTTCCTGAACTTTCTCAGTCAATAGTCGATGAATTATCACAAGTATGATGTTTCGCCCGAATTGCGTGATTCTTGCTCGTTCTCTCTAAATTTTCCTTTTCTTATTTGTTAATATGTGCTCGTTTAATGTATATGTCATCGATATATCGTGTTCGGCTATGTTTGATCTCTGAGAAAATGGAAAGTAAATGTTAGCATATTTTGAGAAATATGTTTTCTGGTTTATTGAATTTTCAAAGTGGTTGAAATTTCCGTCTTGAAGAGTGGAAACTTGAAGTTTCGAATCTTCTCTTTGTTTTGGCCTTTTGTCTCCCACGTTTTATCAGCAAACAAACCCAGTTTGGGGGGTCGTAGAATATGGAAAAAAAACACGGGTTCGAGACATAATTTGTGTTCCTGTTAGAAAGGCAGAGGCATTGTCATTATTTCATTGTTTTATTGTTCTTCTTTTTCTTTTTTCGTGTTAACAATCTGTGACTTAAATGGGGAAGTAATTAGTTGGAAGGTGTAATATCCCCTAAAGCAATGATGGGTTGTTCTTTCTTCAGACCGATTGTATTTCTGATGCGAATAGTTGATTTTATCATGAGCGTCATAACTGAGAAAATGGAAAGTAAATTTTAGCAAATTTTGAGTAATATGTTTTCTGGTTAATTGAATTTTCAAAATGGTCAAAATTTTCGTCTTGAAAAGTGGAAACTTGAAGTTTCGAATTCTTCCTTTTGTTTTGGCCTTTTGTCTCCCACGTTTTCTCAGCAGACAAACACAATTTGGGGGATCTTAGAATATGAAAAAAATAAAAACACGGCTTCTAGACATAATTTGTGTTCCTGTTAGGAAGGCAGAGACATTGTCATTGTTTTATTGTTCTTCTTTTTCGTTTTTCCTGTTAACAATCTGTGACTTAAATGGGGAAGTAATTAGTTGGAAGGTGTAATATCCCCTAAAGCAATGACGGGTTGTTCTTTATCCAGACCAATTGTATTTCTGATGCAAATAGTTGATTTTGGTGGCAGGTTATCTGTACCCGTTATTCTAGGTGGCTAAACTGTCCAATTTGATGACTTAAGGATGAATTTTGGGTTTCTTCATGGTATCCCGTGGTTTAGGTATCAACCAAACAATGATTTAGCGACGGGAATTAACTCCACAGTTGCCCTTATCGAAAAACCTAACCAAAACTCACGCTTTTGTATCAAGTTGTGGGGATGGTCCCTGCTTTCATTGTTCCCATGGGCAATCAATGCGACAGATAAAATTGAAACACCAGCTACTGTTAATAGAGGTTTAAAGAGGCGAGTGCAATCTCATGCAGCTGTTGATAATGACAGGATGGTGGTGCCCTTGCACTTTAGACCATATGTTTCTAAGGTTCCATGGCATACAGGTGTAAGAGCATTTCTTTCTCAGTTATTCCCACGTTATGGCCATTATTGTGGACCTAATTGGTCAAGCGGTAAAGATCGCGGTTCTCTAATTTGGGACAAGCGGCCAATTGATTGGTTGGACTTCTGCTGCTACTGCCATGATATTGGTTATGACACTCATGATCAGGCCAAGCTGCTTAAGGCTGACTTGGAGTTTCTTGAGTGTTTGGAGAGGCCACATATGAGTACAAAAGGAGATCCTCAGATTGCTTTTCTTTATAAGACGATGTGCATAGCAGGTATACATTCCATTATAACCCTGTTGTTTAGTACATACTTCCTGCTAATTGAAATCATAACATATTTTTGTTTGGTTCTTGTTAATCTTGGTGGGGGTGGGTGAAGGTCATGTTCTTCGGGATGTCATTGCTGTTCTGATTTTAGTGTCTCCCTGAGCGGCAGGTCTCAAGAATGTACTGATACCTTACAGAAGGCACCTTCTGAAGCTACGGTCTGATCAACCTTTGAAATAAGATTGATCATTGGTTCTGAGATGTAGGGACCAATTCTATGTTGGAGTGAAGCAGATGGTCACAAGATCCCTGGGGCAGGGCGGGGTGGGCCGGTGGTGAGAGCATTAGGCTCATTATTTAGTCATTTATTCATTTCGAAGTTTCTCTTTGTGAGAGCTTCAGAGGAAGTTAGGATCATTGTGCTATCTAAAATTTGAATGATATCTAAACCGCCTTTGTATCTTTCAACAGTATATATATGCACTATATGTTTTAATGTACAGATGTGAAGTTTTATATTGTATCGAACATTTCGTTGGGTGTGTGCAGATATGTGTAGTAGTTGTCTTTGAGGATGTCTGAAGAGTCCAGATTTCTTTCTTTTCTCTTCCCCCATTGATAAAGGTTCAGCTCTGCAAACGAAAAGTCTGCTGAATCTGAATTTTATGCTGGCATGTGATTTATATGCTGTTTTATCAATCTGAATCAACAGGTGAAAGTATAGATTCTATATAAATCCTTCATAGTATGGGTTACACCAATCTAGCTGATTCCAATGTGTAAGAGTTCTGAGCTAGTTCGTGGATCATGGTGTATGATACTCGGAGATGGACTGTAGTTTTGTGTTTGTTCCTGGATCATAATCATTTCCTACGTGGAAAGGAGGATACTAGATCACAGAACAAGCAGTAGCTTCGTTTATGGTAGAATATATCATTTAGTAGGTACTGGAAGTTGCTAGGTAACACTATCATGATTCAGGTGGGGTCTCGGATTCTGTCTTTTATTCCTGGTTTGTATGTTGAGAGCATACAAGGACTTGGCTGCATTTTTGGGTTATTTATTTTAAACAATATGACATGACATGAGGCCTTACAATCCCATGGGAGTCAGGAGTGCTGCATTAATTCCATTTAAAAGATGTAAAAATAAAAGCTTATTACGCACTCTTCCCTGTATTTTAATTTGGTCAATGGTGTGGATTGGTTGGTTCGAAAGTCTCCTGGGGAAAAGAGTTTTATAATAAAGATCCAACCTTCTAATTATATTGGTAAATGCCGTCCTTGTTGACGAAGGATTTAATTTTCTGGGTTTACAAGGTAAATTCTCTGCACCCGACTCATAGACCTAATTGAGTAGATGTTGTCTTTGAGGATGTCGAACGGATTTCAAATTTTCTCAAAAACCCAAGGTTCAGCCGACGTGGTCTGCCGAATCTGAGCAGCTGATCACATATGCTGTATATCGAATCAACAGGCAGAAGTTCATATCAAATTTTAAGCTGGGTTTTGGGAGCTTCCAATGTCAGTTAAAGAGTTTCAAATGGTTCATTTTGATGGGCAAGTCAGCTCTAGTAAGTAGGTACTAAAGGCCTCGGGCCATACACTTGGCTGCCGATGACATGAGGCCTTACAATCCCAAGTCGTGCTGTGATGTAAAAATAAAAGGCAGTAAATTTTCAAGGATTTTGGTTCGAAAGCTGAGTTTTATAATAAAGATCCAACCTTCTAATTATATAAATGACGAAGGATTTAATACAAGGTAAATTCTCTGCACCCGACTCATAGACCTAATTGAGAGATGCATTAATCGGACTGACCAGTAGCGTAATGACGAATTTCAAATTTTCCCAAAACTGACCCAACAGTCCGAATATTGGTTTAATTAATAATTTACTCGCAAGTGGGAGAATTCAAACTCACATTCACCAATTAAAAATACGATTCATCTAAGAGCAGAAGTCAAATAAGCTATCATTTGTCTTATCGCCATTCAGCTCTAGTAAGTGACTAAATGGCCCATCTTAGGTTTGGGCTGAGTAAGAAAATAATCGTTATATACTACATAATAGTTAATAGAAACATCCTCAAACATATCAATTATACTAATTATGGGGAAAAATACATTTTTCACCCATGAACTACTATATATTTTACACTTTGCACCCTAAACTACCAATTTTGACACATTGCACCCTCTAACTACCAATTTTTAACACTTTGCACCCTTTATCAAATTTTCAAACTAAAATGACGATAATGTCCTTAGATATTGTTGTCAATTCATTAATTTCTCAATGGTATTATTGTCAAATGGAGGGTGCAAAGTGTTTAATATTAGTAGTTGGAGGGTGTAATGTGTCAAAGTGGGTAGTTTAGGGTGCAAAATGTATAACATTGGTAGTTTAAGGGTGCAATGTCTTAAAGATGTAGTTTGGGGTGTAATGTGTCACTACTCCGGTAGTTTGTGGGTGAAAAGTGTATTTTCTCCATTTTATAATAAAGGTTTGATGGAGAAGATTCACCCATGATTACGCGGGCCAAGTTTTTGTTCCAAGTTGAAGGTGGGCCCTACGCAGGTCGTTAGGAAATTAATTGCTAATCCAGTGGGCCGGAACATGTTCACGTCATCGCATTTAATACTATGCCGAGTGCGCATCGAGGCTTCACTTGCCACTTGTGCTTAACTGTTGGGGTCACATATCTCAAACTAATATTCTGTTCGAAGTGAGTCATTTTCATTACTTCATGTTTTTATTTTTACTTGCTTTGGTTTTAGTCCATAGGCAGAAAATGTATAAATTTGCATGATTGAGGAAATTATATTTAATTGTTTCTGATGGGGAAAGATTTTCTGGCTCAAAAAAAGGTTATTGAAACCCAATAAGAAGGGAAGTGAAACCCGGGCCAAATGGAAAAGAAGTTGAGACCCACTTTAATACAAACAAAATTCTAGTCGACTGGAGAGTTAACCCTGTGAGAAAGCCCGACAGGCCTCATAAATGAGGATCACATCAAGTATAAAAAGGAAGTCATAAGAGGAGTTAATCATCCGATTCCCTGACAAAGTCGATACTAGGAGAAATAAAAATCTCGCCATTAAATGCATTAATAGAAACCGTCTTCTCAAGAGCCAATGGGAAGAAGAAAGGGCAAAAGATGAATAATAGATCAAGGCCCAATACGACCTGGCCCAGAAAAAAAGAAGGAAGAATATTAGAGAACTATGAAAGATAGAAAGGTAAGGAAAAAGGACTCTCTCAAATATTTCTTCATTTGAATTATAAAACCATGGAGAAAAAGAAAATAATGGTGACTGATAATGGGAGAACTCCCCCCATAGGAAGAACTTTGACTTCTAGTGTGTTATTTTACTTGCAAGAGGAAAGAAATGAAACCTTGGGCCTTTTCATCCCTCCCAAGTACTGGACTTCAAGTCTAGTTTCTCCGAGTTTTTGGCCAAATAGACATTGTGATGGATCGGTTCAAAATGACTCCATCAGTTTCTAATCGAGAAAATTATACTTACTTGTAGGAAATGTGGCCTTTGAATTACGAAATTTATAATATGGCCTTGGAATTACCAATTTCGATTCTTCATCTCAAATTTGAAATATTAATTTAAATATGCAGTTTTAGGCCATAAAATGTCCCAATTATCTTTTACTTCGAATCAAAAGTCTAAATATCCTTACTTGAAAAAAATGCAAAATAATGAAAACTTTAAGTATTGTTTTGTTTTTTTGTTGGGTAACAAGAGACAATATGTGACATTTTTTTGTGCGTCGGGTTCTAATAGATTTGACCCAACTTAATCGTATTGAAGAACTTAATATCACTACAAATCCCGGAGACATGCAACCGCCCCTTATTATATTCATAATTTAAGTCGTGAGTTTTGTTGTTGTGAAAATTGAATTAGGCTGACAATCCGACTGATGATACTTCCAATCAACTTATCTACGCCTCGATCAGTTTTAAGTAAACGACATTTCATATATTTTTACTCTGCAAGGATGCAAATTGCAAGGAGTTTTTGAATTGAGTTAGCTCAAAGGCCATATTCCAAAAACGGTGACAAATTGGAAGCAAGTATTATGTTTTTGTGCTTAAAAAAAATATATTATGTTTTAGTTTTGTTATGGTTTGGTATAAAATTATTTCTTTCTCTTTTTAGATGGGTATTCTTATACTCAGCCTATGTTTGGATGGATAAATTCAAAAATTTCTAAGATCTAGATTTACACAAATTTCAACAACTTTTAAAAAACTGTTATATTATTTTAAAAACTCTAATAACTTTTTCATTGATTATAATCAAATTTATATTATTTCTTATAAAAAGATTTATAAAAAGAAAATATTTTACCCATCCAATAAGGCCTAAAAAATCTTTAATTTTTGATGGCCTATTTGAAAATTGGGTTTAGTCATGGATATGGGGAAGGGGTCTTGCCCAGTCCAGGGTTAAGGAAAATTCAAAGCAGCAGTTTAACACGATTTGGAAAACTATTGCTTTATGCCTTTTATTTATACAATAAAAAAATGTTAAATAACAAATAGAAATTGACTCACCTTTCTCAAGTCTCGAGTGGAGCGAGAAAAGGACCTGAAAAAGCCGTCGACGGGGATGATTACACCTACCCGTTACCTGGACAATCTTGACCGTCTGCTGAAAATCAAATCTTTCTTTTTTAAAACATTATTTTTAAGGTAGTCGCCAATGGAGTAAGCGCCACGGTTTCAGCGCTGGATGTCTGAAATTGTATCAAAAGCATGGACCCTACCTGACTCATCTTCCACAACTGGGCCAGAGGAGTCCTTAACGAGTAAGCTGCACTCCCTTCTTCGGAGCGTGCAATAACCACTTCTTTCATTCTTTCTTTTTAATTTTCTATCCTTTTTTTCCTGCATCCTACAACGGATAAATTATAAATTTTAGTGTTAATATCACTTTGAACCCTCTAGTTATAAATATAATTTTTAAGAGAGGTCTAAACTGTCACCTTTAATACATTGATCTTACAAACTACCGAATTTCATCAATTTGCGCATCTAAAAAGGATTTAACTATCAAAATCGTGCCACGTGTATTATGAATGAGACACCTGGCACGATTTTGACCCTCAAATTTTATTTTAAAGCGCAATTTAATTAATTATGAAAGTTAGATGGCTCATTGTGTCAAGATTGATAATTTAAACCTCTATTTGAAATTACATTATCAATTAGAGGGTAATGAGCTTGCATTAACTCTCGTGGCATTAGTTTTTGTTAAGTTAGATCTATCCAAACTTAATGCATAAGATACGCTCAAAATTTTCTTAAGTCTAAAGAAAAAAAAATACTGATTGTTCTAATCTCTTTTAAGAAGTTGTTTATCAATTAATTGATAATATAAAAAAGAAATAGTTTTTGTTGTCTCTTGAAGGGTGTTTGGTTATGACAAATGAAACAATTTATGGTAACAATCTGTCTTTTTCTTCGTTTTTTTTATATTTTTATAATTCCTTGTTCCTTGTTCTTCCGATGTTTTAGCTAGTTTTTAAGCAATATCTGCTGGAAGGAAAAAGATTGAGATCTTTTGTAACTTTAACAAAACAAAATGTTATCACTTTTAATCACCAGCCATTCTTGGGTTTGTCAGTTTGTCAAAAATGTATTTCGTTAGTTTTAAGTCTAGTTACTTAATGGGAATACACGTTACGACCAATCAAATTTCAACACTTGTATACTACTCCAATCAGATTCTACCATGAAGTTGTCGCTCTGGATCTGATATATAAAACTCGTTAGGTAACTGTACTTTAGACTAACAAAAGGAGACGAAAATACAATATTGCTTAAATAAAAAAATTTCAGGTACAGTTGGTGACTAAAGTGAAAATATAGAGACTATTTTTTAAATCTGTAAAACTCAGAGACTAAAAAACGTCTTTAACCTTTTTGTTGTTGTTGTTGTTCTTATTTGTCGTGACAGTTTGAGGTGTTTGTAAGGGTTTTCCATCCCATTTGTTTGCCTGTTTTTTTTTTTTTTTTTGGTGTTAATGCCAATATGATTCCTCAAAGAAAAAAATGTTTTATTTTTTTTTAATTGTGCCACAGGCAAAAGTATGATAACCACTTGAGTAAAAGGATAGTACGATTTGTTCTTATTCGGAAAAAGGGTTTAAAGAAACAAACTTTAACGACTTTAACAACACAATATCCGGCAAGAAACCAATAGTGTAAGTTGGATTCTAATCAAGAAAACATGCAAAAGTAGTGCCCAATCTACTCCTTTTGTTTGTAGACGTGCATTAGTTGGCTAGAATCTTATAACCTCTTATCTATATATCCTTTACTTTCACCATAACCATTAAAATTAAGGATTAAAGACTTTTTTTTCTTGGATTTTACACTTTCTTTTTAAATGGTCCTCGGATTTCATCATGATCACCAATAGTATTTGAATTTTTCTATTTTGTCAAAAATATCATTCCGTTAGTTTTAAATCTAGTTACTTGATGATGATACATCATACATATTACGACCAATCAGGTTTCGACACATAATTGTTGTTCTGGGCCTAACGTGTAAGGTTTGTTAAGTGACTATATTTGAGGTTAACGAAAAGACCGTATTGATAAAATTAAAAAACTCAGACTAGTGGTGACTAAAAAGAAAACTCAGAGACTAATTTTTAAAAGTGTGTAAAATTTAGAGACTAAAAAAGCCTTTAACCCTAAAAATTGTTATCTATCCATTCATTTACTGTTTCAACATTACAAATATAAATTCTTACCAAGAATAAGAAGTAAACGTGGGATTTTCTTTCACCTCTCATGAAAATTCTTTGATGGCTGTTTGTTTTCACATAAAATAACATAAATAAAAAACATTTTTGGAACAAAATTATTAACTTTTTGGTATTTGGTCGATGTCTTAAAAATAGATTTTTTTTGGTGTTTAGTTCTATTTGTTATTGTTTGATTTGAAGTCTATCTTAGCTTCTCATAGTTTTATTCAAAACAGACTATTGTGTGAAGAAGAGAGGTTAAAAATGACTACATCTTCTAAAGAGGCCTATTTTTTATGGACTCTATTTAAAATGTTGGATTCATTTAAATTTTTTATTATCATCGTAGATAATAAATAAATAAAAAGTGACTATTGAGCGCCTCAACTATCTTCAACCAAAACTATAACTCGAAAACAAAAAATTGAATAATTAACAATCCGAGGTCAACTAGAAGTAGGAAGAATGAAATAGGGAATGGGGAGGAAAACGGCGTCGTTCTAGCAATCGCCGACGCCGCCTGGCGCCTGGGAACAAAGACCATTGGGCGCGTTATTGCCTAAACAGAAACCAACGAAGAACCGAAAATGCATAAATGGAAAAGGTACAATTTTAAGGTCAAATAAAAATAGGGAAAGGAAAATATAGATTATAGCCAATGGAAACGCCGCCGTTTATTGCCATTTTGCTTACTGCGAAGTGCGAACCGAACCAGCCCGCAGGACGTTAACATACGTCTCGAGAGAGAAGAAAGAAAGCACGTTGATATAATTCTATAAAATTTCTAACCTCATCCCCTTTTCTACCCAGGACCAAACACCTCTCTGTCTCTCTCTTTCTCTCTCCTCCTTTCTCTCTCTCTCTCTCTCTCTTTAAACGAGCCAAACCCTAACAAGGACTTTCGTCTTCTCCACAATCTGATGCTGTGATTCGAGATATTTTATCTGGGTGGATCCGATTCGCGAGGTGATTTCTTCATTTTATTGTCTTTTGTAATTTTGACGTTTATTCTTCTGCTTGTGGAATTTAAGAATTGTTTTGTTTTTGAAATTTGCATCCAATTTGATCTAATTGTGGCACAATTTATGGCAATATCTGATCTGGTTTTCTTTCTCTTTGTTTCAATTTCTTTCTGGTTCAGTGCTTTATCAACGTGAGTTTCTTGTTTCTACGGAATTGTTTCACTGTTTTACCCTGCGTTTGGACGCCGATAAAATCGAGGAAACGATAAAGAAAAACGGAAAATAAATTGAACCATAATCTGTCTAATTGAGTCGAACATTGTGCCAGGCTCAAAAGGCGAAGGTTATTTTTTTCGTTTTCTTTTAATTTTTGGTCAAGAATCCCGTCTCGGGGTCCGGTAACCAGTCATAAATTTTGGAAATTTTATTTTCACCCTTTCTCAGAAGTCGAACAGTGGGCTTGTCACAATTGTGGAAGATGATATATATTGCTGGAATCCGGAGTTAAATATCGTGATTACTCTAACTGGGGGTTTGTTTCTTACTGTTGTCTTTCGTTCTGAATGTTAGATACGGCTTCGGTTTTGCATATACAATTAAATCTTTTTATTTCAGTTTAAGGAGGATCACTATGTTCTTAATGGTAGACATGGCTTCGCGTTTGCATATGCAAGTAATTGTTTTATTTAAGTTTTAGGAAGATCACTATGCACAGAAGAATCATGGTCTCAAGATGTGTTACAGGGGTTTAGAAGTTTTTGGGGAAATATCTTTGGAAATTATTTGAAACTCGTGAGATTTTGAAGAAAGATGGTTTTGGTTAAGTTTTTTGCTAGTTTACGAGTAGAGTGTTATTGAGATAATCACAGTTTTCTTTCTGATTTCATCTTGTCTTTTACAAATTTAAACATCGCCGTTGATGAGCTGCCTTTAATCAAGGATTACAACCTGATTGATCATTTATGAGGTTGTATTTTTATCTATGTAAGCAGGCTACTTTAATTTGAGAGAAAATGAGAACAGGAAAAAGAAGCTTGTAGTATCTTTAAAGGTATGTTTAATGTAATGGAGAAAAATGATGAAGGAACTCGGAAAAGAAGTTTGTAGTACCTTTAAAGCAAGATTTAATTGAATAGAGAAAAAAGACAAAGGAATTCCAAGCAAAATATATGGCCTCCTGAGATTATGTTAGCAGTGGTTTGTCAATATCCTTGGTGCTGGACATAACCATTCTTTCCAATTCTCTCCACATTGTCCTCAATTTCCAATGGAATTTCAATAGTCATATTTGCTTCTATCACAATCCACTTAGTGAGATTTGTGCCCACTTTCTTATCTTTCCTCTTCTCAATCTAAAACAGTGGGTCTCCAAATGAGTAACAGTTAAAACTCTGTGTTCGATTATTGATGATGTTGACCACTGGTTATATTTCTTTTCATTTTCATGTGGTGAATTTGATGCGGATTGGTTCACTTGAGAGTGCCCAGGAATTCTTCTCTTTCTTTCATCACTCTTTATTGGAAATCTGTACCCATTTTCTTGTTTGTCTTGGAACTGATGATTGTGTGCCTGGAAATGTCCTGCAGTTTTAATGCTGTTTGAAGTTGGGCGTTCATATTAAATGGATGATGGTTGAAGAGATGGATAAAATATCTGCTCCTTCATCAAGGGAGCGTGCCCAACGCCTTTATGAGAAGGTATCACTTTTCCCCCCACTAAAAATTGAGCTTTTACCGTCCTAGTTATGGGGCACAGTCGTCTAATTAAGAAGCAACTCATTTGTGGCTGCCTAGACAGAAAAGAAAAAAACTAATTTGTGGCCGGTAAAATTGTCACTGAAGATTTTCGCTTGGTGAATTTCTCTCCCTCTCTCTTTTTCTCGCTGTTAGTTTGCACAAAATATCATTTCTTTAAGACGACATTTTCCTTTATACAGAATATGGAATTGGAGAATAGGCGTCGGAGGTCTGCCCAGGCACGAATCCCATCGGATCCCAATGCTTGGCAACAGATGCGTGAGAATTATGAAGCGATAATTCTTGAGGATCATGCTTTCTCTGAGCAGCACAACATTGAATATGCTTTATGGCAGTTGCATTACAAGAGAATTGAGGAATTGAGAGCACACTTTAGTGCTGCTCTAACTTCTGCAGGCTCAAACACATCACAGGGTGGGAAAGGCCCTGCACGACCTGATCGAGTTGCAAAAATAAAACTGCAATTCAAAACCTTCCTATCAGAGGCAACTGGGTTTTACCATGATCTAATTTTGAAGACCAGAGCTAAGTATGGGCTTCCTCTGGGTAATTTCACTGAAGATTCAGAAAATCGAATGGTAACGGAGAAAGATGTGAAGAAATCTGCTGAAATGAAAAAAGGTCTGATATCTTGTCATCGTTGTCTAATATACTTAGGTGACCTTGCCCGTTACAAAGGATTATATGGGGAGGGTGACTCTAAGAGTCGCGAGTTTGCGGCAGCTTCAAGTTACTATTTGCAAGCTGCATCTCTTTGGCCATCTAGTGGGAATCCTCATCATCAGGTTTTACCTCCGTTGCTATTCTGATGTTTATCCTAATATATCCTAATTGTTGATTGTGACATTCTCCATTATTGTCTCAGCTGGCTATATTGGCTTCCTATTCGGGAGATGAACTGGTGGCTGTTTATCGATATTTTAGGAGTCTGGCAGTGGATAGTCCCTTTTCAACTGCGAGAGATAACCTGATTGTTGCATTTGAGAAGGTATCAATTTGAGTTTATTGGTCCAGTAAACATAGTCTTTGTTGAGATGTTTCTTTTCTTGAAAAAAAGTTTAATAGCATTTGTACAGATATTGTTAATTTCTTACCTATATGAGTTCTTTGTTGTGTTCTGATGACTTAACGGTGGGCCATTAAACATCTTTCACTGCATTCGGCAGTTTTCTTGATTATTTACCAATTTAGCAAATGAAGTGCTTCTCGTATTATGGAACCGTAAAAGCTCTCTACATTTGTGTAACAGTGGAAACCTTGTGTTTGATCTTGAAGACACGAACCACATGACATCAGTGGATATTTATATGTTGGTGGATTTGGGATGCACAAACCTTATTTAAGGGAAACACACTCATTCTAAAATTTTATATTGGATAATATCACTTGAAATATTTACCTAAGTCTTGTTCTGAACTAATTATGATTGGGTACATTGATCTTACGAGACTTTGGTTCCCATACGTTAGGCATCATGCAAAACAATGATTTGGGTGGAGTTGTAATAACCTAAAATCAGGTTCCATGTTATACATAACCATTTATCACATATATGCATGTATGACGTGTGGAATATGTGGTATGTATGCATGGATGTATGTAGGTATATAGTTGGATGGAAACAATAAATAGGATCTTCTTTCAACTACAATATTTTCAAATTTCTTTTCAAGTAATGAAATAGCTTGTTGGATATGCTTTTTTTTGAAATACTAATTGGTGGCTGACTCTTACAATCATTTAAGTTCCGAGTCTCACATTTTTGGATCTGAGATGGAATGAATAAACAAGCAGAACTATTATAACTGTTAAGTTTATTTTAGGCTGAATTACTCCATTGGTCCTGTGGTATGTTGAAATCTCAAACTGATTCTTAGGGTATTTTACGTCCTAAAGTAATCCATGTGAAATATTACCATCCCAATACAGTCCTTTCCGTCAATTGATGCTTGTATCTAGATGGCAAAGTCCTACGTGGCTAATGGGGATATATCATAACCCAGACGTCCATGTGTTCATTTCCCGTGCTAAAAAATTAATGAGTACCGCCCTGGTGTATGCTGCCATGTCAGAGTGGATGTCCTGGCTAGATCAGATTTGTCACATGGAGGTGACACTCATTAATTTTTTACCATGAGATGTGTTCCCGTTAGCCACGTTAGACTTTGCTATCCAGATGCAGGCATTAGTTAGATGGAAAGAGCTATGTTGGCATAACAATATTCTACAGGAACTACTTTTGGATGAAAAATTACCTTGTTGACTAGTTTGGGATCTCAAAATACCACAAGGACCAGTGAAGTAATTATGCCTTTATTTTAATTAGTGGTTGAATGAATTGTGTGATGACAATTACTGAAGTTTGTGGGCTTTTGACTCTCATCAGATTTATATAGTTGTTTTTTTTGGGACCCAAACTATAAGCTATTTTCAGTTGGACCAGTGAAGTAATTATGCCTTTATTTTAATTAGTGGTTGAATGAATTGTGTGATGACAATTACTGAAGTTTGTGGGCTTTTGACTCTCATCAGATTTATATGGTTGTTTTTTTTTTGGACCCAAACTATAAGCTATTTTCAGTTTTACGCTTCTGTTTTCAGTCATTGTTTCTGCACCCATAAAATAACTCTTCAGGTTGACCTTAATATGCTTCTCTTTCTTTTTCATTTTTTCTTGGCGCTCTTGGTAGAATCGTCAGAGTTACTCTCAACTGTCCGAGGATATTAAAGCTTCTGCAGTCAAGGAGTTGCCTGTTCGGTTGACTGGGAATGGAAGAGGGAGAGGGGAAGCGAAACTTGCATCAAAAGATAACAACTTAGAAGGCAGCCAGGTTAAGGACGGAACATCCAATGTGCTTGACACCTATAAATCCTTCTGCATCCGTTTTGTTCGCCTCAATGGCATTCTTTTCACACGCACAAGGTATTTTATCTGGAACCTTTTCAAATATGGATATATAATTTGCTGAACATTGTGGACTGACTCTGTCTCTCATCTGTGTGTGGTATTCTGGCTTTATGATTTCTAGCCTCGAGACAGTTGCAGAAGTTCTCGCTGTGGTTAGCAGTGGACTGCGTGAGCTTCTGTCCACTGGGACTGAAGAAGTGCTGAATTTTGGTGCTGATGCTCTTGAAAATGGACTTCTCATTGTTAGGCTGATCGCCATTCTTGTATTCACAGTTCACAATGTAAGAAGGGAGACTGATGGTCAGTCATATTCGGAAATTGTACAGCGTGCTGTTCTACTTCGAAATGCATTTACGGCAGTTTTTGAGTTGATGGGGCACATATTGGAGAGATGTGTGCAGCTGCGAGATCCTTCTTCAAGTTACCTCTTACCTGGCATTCTGGTGTTTGTTGAATGGTTGGCATGTTGTCCAGATATTGTGGCAGGCAGTGATGTGGATGAAAAACAGGAAACTGTTAGATCAAGATTTTGGAAAAATTGCATCTCTTTCTGGAATAAGCTGTTGTTCAATGAACTTGTGTCCCTAGATGATGATGAAGATGAGTCTTGCTTTAATAACTTAAGCAGGTATGAAGAAGAGGAAACTGAAAACCGGCGTGCTTTGTGGGAGGACTTTGAGTTAAGAGGATTCGTGCCGCTTCTTCCTGCACAAACCATTTTGGATTTTTCAGGGAAGCAGTCCTTTGGAGGCGATGGCACTAAGGAAAAAATGGCACGTGTAAAAAGAATTCTAGCCGCTGGGAAGGCTCTAGCAAATGTTGTTAGGGTGGATCAAGAGACTGTGCGTTATGATTCAAAGGTCAAGAAATTTGTTATTGGTGTTGAGCCTCAGATCTCAGATGATCGTATGCTTACTAACACCTATGCGGCAATTCATACCAATGGTATAATGTATGAAAAACAGATGGAGAAAACAACAAATTTTGGTGTTCTGCCGCCTAATCCTGGGTCATACATGGATGGAGAAGAGGAGGATGAAGTAATAGTTTTTAAGCCAACAGTGGCGGAGAGGCAATCGGAGGTGATTGGTTTGGAGTGGACCCCTTATGAGGGCCTAGAGCCTGGTCAACATGCTTCTGCAGATGATCTGAGATTTGTTAGTAGTTCTGTTTCAGCCCCCATAGGTAATCTTCAGCAGCAGAATGTTCTTGGTGCAGGTTCCCAAGTGCCTGCATCTGTTAGTAATATAGTTCCTCATTATCTCCAACCAATTCCATCTTATGCTTCAAAATCCTTGGTGGAAGAGGAAGCTCTTCTTGCTAAGGACTTGAAAGGTCTAAGGTTTTTGGAAAATGGACATGTTGTGAAATCTGAGCTACAAGATATCAGCATACCTAATCCTACTGCTCTGTCAGCTTCCATCCAACAAGCTGTTAGTGCTAACGCTAATGGTTTGTCTTACGGTTTTTCCAGAGGTCCAGAAGCTGTGATGCTACCCAAGATGGATGCATTTGCATCTTCTGGGCTTATGTCTGACCATATGGCCGTAAAGGTATCATCAGCGTTGCCAGCAGGTTTGAGAAAAAATCCAGTTAGTCGGCCTGTTAGGCACATTGGGCCTCCACCTGGTTTTACCTCTGTTCGCTCCAAGCAAGTTAATGAACCCTTTTCAGGTTCAGAGTTGGTGACTGAGAATCCACTAATGGATGATTATAGCTGGTTGGATGGATATCAGTTGCCATCGGTGACAAAAGACTCTGGGCCAAATAGTTCCATCAATTTCCCCCCTTACTCAAATTCCCTGCCTATCAATGTCAGCAATGGCTTGAGTGGGACGGTCAGCTTTCCATTTCCTGGAAAGCAAGTTCCCACCATGCCATTCCCAGCAGAAAAACAAAAAGGCTGGCAAGAATACCAGGTGCTTGAACAGCTAAATCTACACCCTGAACAGCAGTTGCAGCAACAGCATCAGCATCCACTCATCAATGGAAATCAGCGCTTTCCTCCACCACCTGAGCAATATCAAGGGCACTCTATTTGGACAGGTCGTTACTTCGTGTGATGTCAATGTGAGAGTTTAGGCGGTAAGATCAAATTCTCTGCGCCTGAAGTTGTAGTTGATAGTTACTACTTCCATTGTCTTATCGGTATTATTGTCGTCATATTTAGAGTTCATTATTGATTATTATATTTAGAAACTTTTTCTGATCTGACATGCTACCATTCCTCAGGTCCTTGAAAATGATTCTGGTGAATGTACTGCATCCTTTTGCAACCCAATTTAAACTCCAACTTTGTAGCCTTGTCAATGTTGAATATTTGTTGGAGCAGGGGTGGCATCAGCTTTCTTGCTGGCACTTACTTCTAGACAGGTGAGTACTTTTCTAATTATATATTTGCACATATACGTTCATTAGCAGTGTGTGTGTATATGTTGATGGGTGGGTGTGTAATGTGTACGCACAGGAGTTCTTGTTCGAGTAGGAAGATCCTAGATGTTTCTTCGAAGTTTTTGTTCCCCTGTTGCCAAGCCTTGATTCGCTAATTGTCAACAAGAACACATGCATTACCTATTGAGTTGGTTGATATTTAGGGTTCTCAGTGATATATAAGTACTATATCTGTTATGCGTAGCCATTAGCCTGTAGCTTGGGCTTTTTATGACTGGTAAACTATTTCCTATAGAAGGCAAACGGTTCTATTTGTAGGTTTCGAGTCCTTCTAGTCCTAGATTACCTTCTCCTTTGATGTTTCTCCAAGTATTTTTTTCTTGAAAGAGAAAAGATGATAGGTTTAGTACATAGAATCTTGCATGATTAGAGAGTGTTATTGTACTCGGAGAAAAAAGTGGGAATATGTGTGCTTTTTTTTTCCCTCGGGGTGAGGTCCGTTTCATTGGAAAATACCAAATACGCTATCTTGGGCCCAAGCATCAAAATTTTCTCAATGTCGTAGAGGAGGTAGGGGGAGATCAAGTCTGTGGTTGCCCTATGTTTCAGCTTTACTGTAAGCTGAAGAAACTTAAGATTGCCTTAAGACAACTTAACAAGGAAGCTTTTTCTAATATCTCAGGGAGAGTTGAGAATGCTAGAACAAATATTAATACAATGCAGATGCTGCTGCAGGAGAATTCACTGAATTCCATGTTGCTAAGAGACGTGACTGAAGCAGTCAAGAAATACTCGTCCCTCCTAAGGGCTGAGAAGAAATTTTATAAGCAGAAAGGGAGGATTCAGTGGCTGAACCTTTGAGACCAAGACGGAACCTCTTAAGTTGTTAATATTGGCCCTAGATAATGAAATCATCTAGAGCACTCATCCAAGGAAGCCAGTCATTAGATAAATTGTCAATATTGGTCTAGATAACTTTACTTTGCGTCATATTTTGTGCTGGTTGCCTCACTTTTGTTTGGTGCAAACTTCAAATATGGTCATATGACAACTAACCAAGTGATTCATAAAAGTATCTGGATATGTCTGCATAAGTGTAGGCGATGTAAAAGATCTAACCATGACATCCCTGTTGGCCAAAGTGTTCATATCTTCTTTCAGTGCATCAGATATATTTTGGCAGTTTAGTGAGGACTTAGTGGTTGGAAGCTGGTAATAAACTCTATTGCTTTACTAATTATGTTGTGAGTTTGGAGGTGATTAGTTGAAGTATATAATGGTTGGCCACTCGTATTTCAGGTTAGCTTATTGAAATTAGTGGAGAGGCGGAGGAATAATATGATGTATATCTGAAAAAATGCTTTAGTAGATTTCTTGCAGGGGAAGTAGACCTCGCTGTGGTTGTCATTATAGTTGTGAGAGGATGAAATCTGTTTTGGTCTGCACCAGCCGTGCTTGAATCGGCATGTAGCAGTACTACCTATTATCTGCATCTATCCATCCTCAATGTCTAGATAGACTACATTATGAGAGGGAACTTTTGATCCTAGTATCAGCTGAATTTTATGCTTGCCATCTTTCTCTTGTATGATACGTACAGATTCTGTTGGTTTGGTGCGGGCTCTACACTAAAAAATCTTCTACATTTGGTTGGTCTAATACTCGAATTTCCTCCTTTTGTTTCTATTTTTTTTCTACAGAATCATCGAGCTCTCCAGCCTGGAGGGAGGGAATACGGAAACATCGCGAAGTTCGTAACGGTTGGTCTAATACTCGAATTTCCTTTTTTTTTTTTGACAGAATTCATTGAGCTCTCCAGCCTGGAGGGAGGGAAATATGGAAAGATCTCGAAGTTTGTAAGAAGTAAATGCCTTTATCTGGTTACTTGGGATGGATAGAACGTGTTAATAAGATCATCTGTTGGTTGTGGCCGTTATGTCTCAAGCAATTGGTGGAATAAAGATGTGCTCCCCCATTCTACTCAACTGTTACGATAGTCAAGCTGTCAAAAACTTTGCTACAGTCTTCATCTGGCAGCAGATAATACGTAATGCTTCTTGACTGAGCTCTTTGCTGTGAAGGTTTGACAGACTTCAGTTGGGAAGGTTGCTGGTTGTGATCTGGGTATCAGCAATTTGGACAGCGGGATATATGATTGGATGCATCTTGAAGAGTATATTTGGGTGGAGTGCTAGTGTGATGTGTATGGTCGTTGTCTCATCAGGATTAAGGACTTGTTAAATGTGGTTATTATGCTCTAGTGGGCTATTATATATCGTTTAGTACACGATACGTGATATTTTCATGGCATTTTCATGGCGAAGTCGGGTTTGACTCGAACTTTTTATGAATAAATAATCTGCCGTGCTATCGTTAAGAGTCTGGATAATCTTCTGTGATCAGATTTGGTTTATTTCCTCTACAATGTTGTAATGGAATTGATAGCAACCAGTGGTTACAATTCTCTTCCTAAGAAATAACTTTGTTATACATCTCCTACAAGCATATACTATACCAATTGAATTATTTACAGAAGATTAGCTATAAAAAACTATTGAAAAAGAGACCAAGATGAAGTAATGGTGGAAAACAAGTCATGCAAGTAAAGGATGAAAATAAGTGTGGACAAAGTTTTTTTGACTCTTTCAGAACATCTACGTCGCAGGGGATTATTTGGTTGGAACTCCTGGGTTTGAAGTCTTGAAGTCATCTTGAACTACTCTTGCGTCTGAAAGGTTTGCTGCAGTCTGATTTCTAATTAGCAGATCGAATCTTTCCTTGTGAGCTCTCTTTAATTGCAATAATTGTGCAAGAAACTTTGTACCCATTGACTGAATAGAAAATCGTATGAGAAACCAAATCAGGTCCGTCTTCGTGGGAAAGCTCAAAAGTGGGGTAAAAAAAAAAAACAGAGAGAGAGAGAAAAGGCTTGTCCAGTGAACAGAGTGGGAGACCGGTTGATCATGTGGTTGACAGCTGCTTTACAGAGTAAAGTCTCCACGCTCATAGCCAAAAGTGACTCAGTCGAGTTTGATTGGTACATGTGGCCTATGTGGATTGAATTTAAGTTGCTTTCTAATAATAATTGCATGCCTCAGTCCACTAATAATAATTAAAAAAAAAAAACAGATCGCATTCAATATCACTAGCCTTGAATGATGTGATAACATACTTTATTTTTCGGGCACTGATTTTAGACAGACCTAATTTAACTTAGTCATACTTAAGTGGACTTAACACCACGGAAAACTCTATGAATTGACTTCTCACCATGCGAATCAGGAAAATTAGGAGAGTTTTTATTATGGGGGAGTCAAATCAGGAATTGTCAGTCGACAGAGATTACCCTTGAACAACTCATTCACATTCATGTGGGGCAGATTAAATATCCCTAATATGAGATACATGATATTTTCATGTGCACGTATAAGTTGATAATAAAAAGGGAAAAAAAGAAGAAGCAGATAACATTCAATATCACTTAATCTTAAATGATGTTATAAGTTGATAATATCTTATTGGGCAATCCATGTGTATTGGATTTAAACAAACCTAATTTAATTTCGTCATATCTGGGTAGATTTAACACCATTATAAATTTTATGTAGTGACCTTTTACTACGCAAATGAAGTAAGTTGCGAGAGTTTTTATTGTGGGAAGTTAAACTAGGAATTGTCAATCGACAGAGGCTACCCCTGATCAACTCATTCACATTCATGAGGGGCGGCTTAAAGATCCCTAATAGGAGATTTCATGTTATATTAACACCCATGATCTAACACACATTAGGTTAGACAATTTTGTTCGATTATTTTTTCTATGATAATTGAGATTCTTTGTAGTTTTTTTTAGTAAGGATCAATTTAAAGAGAGATAAAACATGTAAAACTAAATACTGCTGGAGTAAATTCTCAAGAAATTAAATCTTAAAAATTTCCATAACCTCACACGTTTGAATGGCTCAAGTGGACAAGAGTGAATTTTGCTATATTTCAATAACTCCTTTGTAAACACGCTACCAATAAATATAGACTGAGATTTGAGAGAAGTCAAAGAAATCATTATCCGTGACTGAATCACTTAATTGTCTCACGTGCCTACCTGATCTTAAGCCGGATTTGTTTAATCTCCACGACAACAATCTCATTGGATCAGTGATCTTTCACGTAAAAGGATAAAAGATTAAAGAAAACTCTTAACACAGCATATGCTTGCTCAAGATGTATGAACTCTTCAACGTAAAAGAAGGAAAAGAGAGAATATGCCTCCTCAAACTGCTGGGGCCCCTTACACTTTTTTATATATATACAGAACAAGCTATCGTGTTTCGTAATCTAATTTGCTCGGTATCGATCGGCCAACCTCGTCTGAACACGAAGAAAACTGGGTTGAGATCATGATCACTACGAAAGTGGAAAACTGTTGCCTGTGGGCGTCGTCCCAAATCAGAGTGCTGCATCAATAATGGCGCACTCGATCGGCATGCCTGACGGGAGACATGTGGCTTTCGTTTTCGTTGCTGTTGGTATGTATTTTTCAAATTTTATTGGTGGTGGTTACCCACTTATATGCTTCATGCCCATCGCATGTCAACAAAGGTGGAAATGGTTCACCTTTACTTGCTAAGCCATCCATTTTGGATTAAGATACCCTCGAGTTTCAATTTGTGCGAAGTCAAATATTCTTTTCACTCTTGAATTATTAGGTCATTTACTCTTTGAACCTTAAACTATCATTTTTGAGACATTTCACCTTTAAATGTCGACAATATTGTCAAATTGTCACCTTATATATATATATATATATATACGATTTTTGTTAAATGAATTGAAAATTGGACAAAAAATGAACCATGATGTTGTGTCTACCTTCTTAAGACTAGAAAAAATGATAAAATTAAAGTAGTAGACTATAAACAGAAGCCAAAATGTGATCTGAAAGACAATCAAAAAATCAAAATCAAAACGAAAAAAAGTCAAACAATTTCACAAATTAAGAGTAATTTCGTTTCTAGTCTAAAGAAAGTATATATAACACATATAGTTCATTTTTGTCCAATTACCGGTTCAATTTAATAAAAATCATATATGTAGAGTGAAATGTGACAGTAATTGATAGTTCGAGAGTAAAATATCTCAAAGTTTGTAGTTTATAGTTTAAAGTGTGAATGACATCATAGTTTAGAGATAGAGTATATTTAATTCAAAAAATATTTATCAAACTTCTTTTTTACTATATTTATAAAATGTCCGTCATTTAAGATAGACATAATAAATAGACTTCATTGTAAGGCTTATATTGCTTAAAACTTTATATGGACAATATTTTAATATTATGAAATTCACTTATTATATCTCTCTTTTTCTCTCCAAATTGCATCAATTGACAGGATACTAATATAAAAAATTGATATGATAAGACACTCTAGGAATTTTAGGAGATCTGTTCTTTGATTTATATTGAAAAAGAAAATAAATGTCTAGGAGGTGAAAACTAACACATTTTATTTTTATTAGTTTAGAGACACAACGGAGTATACTTGACATTAATATTATTTATGTAAAATTACTTGATACGCTACGTCTTCTAGTATTTAATACTTTTTGTATTTTTTTTCTCTCTTCTAATTTATATTATTGGAAATTTTATATTTTTGGAGACAATTCTGACACATGAGTTTACTTGGAAGTAAATTTTATATTTTTCTAATTATGTGATAGCTCTGCTGCTTGAAAAACACAAATGATTGATTCGTATTTGAAGTTGGTCTTGATGGTCATAAAAATAGAGATAAAGTGTTCATACGATAAGCCTAATTGGACCGTCGGATCTTGATTCGAGTTTTCTATACAGCAATCCTTCTTCAGCACTATAAAATTGCTGGTCAAATAGCGTGTTTGATCGTCCAAATCGAATAGATCTAACGACGCACATGAAAATCAAAAGGTAATATATTATAGAAGGGGATTGCCGCGGCTTCTTTCTGGTGACTGCAAACATCCAATTAATGCAGGCGCGACTGTTTAGGTGAGATTTTAATTGTTTAACACGGGGTCTACATTCGATGTGATTTCCTTGGATATATTTTCTATTACAGAAGCATAATTTTTTTTATAAAATGTTTCCTTTTTTTAATATTTATTTTTAATAATATAATTTTTCATCAATAAATTATCATAAATTTTATACTTTACACCATAAATTATTATGTTTGAAATATTTCACATATAAATTATCTATTCCTGACATGTTTTTACGTTTATTTTTTTTTATTAAATTAAATAAAAATTACTTTTTTAAAATAAAATGACGATTATGCTTTTAAAAAAAACTCAAATATCAAGTTACATTTAAAAGATGTAATTGGCATTTCATATTTAAAAAAGTCAATTTTTGTCTAATTTGATAGAAAAATAGATGGAAGGTGCAATGTGTTAGAGATGAGTATTTTGTAGTGTAATATCTCAAACATGATAGTTTAGAGTGTAAAGTGCAAAATATGTGGTAATTAATAGGTGAAAATATATATTTCTCTCTTTTTTTAAGTAACGAGATAAATCTAGACACCTATTCACATGTACAGTTTGGACAGATTTATATAATGAGTTGAACGCCAACACGCCACGCCCTATCATGCCATACATGCCAAGTAAGTCCTCTTGTTATGAGAGTGACTCTAAAAAATTGTTTACACATGAAGAGATTCGAACTTGAGTATAAGAGAAATCTCCTATACTTACTTTTTTATTAGGTTTGGACGAACTTGACCGGACTTAGGAACTGAGTTGAGAGTCTAACAACAAATACTACACACTTTGCGTCTCATCCCAAGTCATATAGCTTTTCTTGTTGGAGGCTCAAATAGGAAGCAAGTGATATCAAAAGTCTTGCGTGGAGATTGTTAATTAACTATCAAGCCGGAGAGATCATGTTTTTTGACATTCTCAAAAAGTTATAAAATTAGTGTCGGTGGTTCATTTATAAAAAAAAAAAAAAATTATTTTTCTATAGGAACTCGCTAATGTACCTAAATACAACAATTTCAACGTTAATGCTTTAGGCTTTTGATGAAGGTGAAAAGCCACATCTTCCTCGAAGCCATAAAAACTATTTTTTGATTTCTCTTATTTACTAACTTAGAACTGTGCACATTAACCCAATGATGGAAATTTTAAAATCTTAGCTGTTATTTTCATTCCAAAAACTCATAATTTCATTGTTAATTACCTTTAAAAATATGTTTAACCATTTAAATTTTTATGTCAAATGAAAATATAATTGTTATTCGAATTATGATCTGATCTTTTCTAATTTCTTATCTGAATTGGATCCAATTAAAATAATAACTTATATATATAACAATTAAAAATATTTGTAATAAAAAGTTAAAAGGTCTACTTCTTTTCTCTACGACAAGATGATCATGATCAGCATCAGTTGATAGTAGTTGGAAATATGCCATGAACTAATTTATAGAATTTTACAAAATAGGGAAAAAAAAATCCATAATTCTTTGGATGCCGGCAACCACAAACACTTATAGTGGGTTTTACCTTCTTTGTCCATTCAAAAAAATCTGGACAACGTGGTGCTCATTCATTGTTTGTTACTTTGTTTGTTTGTTTGTTTTTAATTTTACTTCGCTGTAAATGCCGTCGCTGTCACAGAATCGTGACGACAAAATTTACAGCAATAGCATTTTGTTCCATATCCACTGTCCGTGTATGAAAGCGTATTCCACCTCGAGTCGCCTTTAAAAGCAGCTCACAAAGCGCCACAAAAGAAGATCACGGACTCTCTCTGGGACTTTGCCGAAAACTCTCGTATTCCCTCTCTCTTCCTCTCTCAAGGGGAAATGGGCACCGAAAGAATTTCTCCAATGGCGAGCAAAGTATTTGCGATGCTCCTCCTCTTGCTCCTCCACAACCCAATTCAAGCAAGTCCAATAAAAACCATTGTCGTGCTAGTGATGGAGAACCGGTCCTTCGACCACATGCTGGGTTGGATGAAGAAACTCAACCCAAAAATCAACGGCGTCGACGGCTCGGAATGGAACGCCCTCTCTGTCACTGACCCCAACTCCAAGCGCTTCTACTTCGACAACAAGTCCCATTATGTAGACCCAGATCCGGGCCACTCCTTCCAAGCCATTCGGGAGCAGATTTTCGGCTCCGCCGATACCTCGGCGCACCCGGCTCCCATGATTGGCTTTGCCCAGGAGGCCTATTCCATGGATAACACCACCAACATGTCTAGGAGTGTCATGAATGGGTTTCCTCCCAACAAGGTTCCTGTCTATCAAGCTCTTGTCTCCGAATTTGCGGTGTTTGACAGGTAAGGCAGAAAGGATCTCTTATTTTGTACTGTTCATGGTAGCTTGGGGAAAAAGAAGAAGACCGAATAGACTGCTTAAGAATATGCATGGCTTTTAAATTAAGCTTTACTTTTCGAGCATAATTCGCTGGCTCTTGGATTTATTCTAAATTTTTAGAAGACATTAACTTATCTTTCTTGTCTTTTTCCAACAAAAATTCCGTCTCTTTTTCTTTTTTAATCTTTTCTGGTTGTGTTCGTGTTCTGAGCATAAATTTTTTGGGCACTCACGCTTGGAATTCGTTTCCATAAAAAAAATGCAGGTGGTTTGCTTCAGTACCAAGCTCGACACAGCCAAACCGGCTTTTCGTGCACTCGGGAACTTCAGGAGGCGCAACCAGCAACATAGGGTCGCTTCTCGCAAAGGGCTACCCACAAAGGACCATCTTCGAGGACCTCGACGCCGCCGGAATATCCTTCGGAATATACTACCAGAACCTCCCCACAACGTTGTTCTACAGGAACCTGAGGAAACTCAAGTACGTGGGCAAGTTCCACGAGTACGGCTTGTCGTTCAAGAAAGACGCAAAGGCAGGCAAGCTCCCCGGCTACGTTGTGGTGGAGCAGCGGTACTTCGACCTCAAGGGTTCTCCGGCCAACGACGACCATCCTTCTCACGATGTGTATCAGGGGCAGGTGTTCGTAAAGGAGGTGTACGAGACGCTGAGAGCAAGCCCGCAGTGGAACCAGACCCTCTTCGTGATCACCTACGACGAACATGGTGGGTTTTACGACCATGTGCCGACGCCGGTCCGAGGAGTTCCCTAGCCTCGGACCGGCGTCGGCACATGGTCGTAAAACCCACCATGTTCGTCGTAGGTGATCACGAAGAGGGTCTGGTTCCACTGCGGGCTTGCTCTCAGCGTCTCGTACACCTCCTTTACGAACACCTGCCCCTGATACACATCGTGAGAAGGATGGTCGTCGTTGGCCGGAGACCCTTGAGGTCGAAGTACCGCTGCTCCACCACAACGTAGCCGGGGAGCTTGCCTGCCTTTGCGTCTTTCTTGAACGACAAGCCGTACTCGTGGAACTTGCCCACGTACTTGAGTTTCCTCAGGTTCCTGTAGAACAACGTTGTGGGGAGGTTCTGGTAGTATATTCCGAAGGATATTCCGGCGGCGTCGAGGTCCTCGAAGATGGTCCTTTGTGGGTAGCCCTTTGCGAGAAGCGACCCTATGTTGCTGGTTGCGCCTCCTGAAGTTCCCGAGTGCACGAAAAGCCGGTTTGGCTGTGTCGAGCTTGGTACTGAAGCAAACCACCTGCATTTTTTTTATGGAAACGAATTCCAAGCGTGAGTGCCCAAAAAATTTATGCTCAGAACACGAACACAACCAGAAAAGATTAAAAAAGAAAAAGAGACGGAATTTTTGTTGGAAAAAGACAAGAAAGATAAGTTAATGTCTTCTAAAAATTTAGAATAAATCCAAGAGCCAGCGAATTATGCTCGAAAAGTAAAGCTTAATTTAAAAGCCATGCATATTCTTAAGCAGTCTATTCGGTCTTCTTCTTTTTCCCCAAGCTACCATGAACAGTACAAAATAAGAGATCCTTTCTGCCTTACCTGTCAAACACCGCAAATTCGGAGACAAGAGCTTGATAGACAGGAACCTTGTTGGGAGGAAACCCATTCATGACACTCCTAGACATGTTGGTGGTGTTATCCATGGAATAGGCCTCCTGGGCAAAGCCAATCATGGGAGCCGGGTGCGCCGAGGTATCGGCGGAGCCGAAAATCTGCTCCCGAATGGCTTGGAAGGAGTGGCCCGGATCTGGGTCTACATAATGGGACTTGTTGTCGAAGTAGAAGCGCTTGGAGTTGGGGTCAGTGACAGAGAGGGCGTTCCATTCCGAGCCGTCGACGCCGTTGATTTTCGGGTTGAGTTTCTTCATCCAACCCAGCATGTGGTCGAAGGACCGGTTCTCCATCACTAGCACGACAATGGTTTTTATTGGACTTGCTTGAATTGGGTTGTGGAGGAGCAAGAGGAGGAGCATCGCAAATACTTTGCTCGCCATTGGAGAAATTCTTTCGGTGCCCATTTCCCCTTGAGAGAGGAAGAGAGAGGGAATACGAGAGTTTTCGGCAAAGTCCCAGAGAGAGTCCGTGATCTTCTTTTGTGGCGCTTTGTGAGCTGCTTTTAAAGGCGACTCGAGGTGGAATACGCTTTCATACACGGACAGTGGATATGGAACAAAATGCTATTGCTGTAAATTTTGTCGTCACGATTCTGTGACAGCGACGGCATTTACAGCGAAGTAAAATTAAAAACAAACAAACAAACAAAGTAACAAACAATGAATGAGCACCACGTTGTCCAGATTTTTTTGAATGGACAAAGAAGGTAAAACCCACTATAAGTGTTTGTGGTTGCCGGCATCCAAAGAATTATGGATTTTTTTTTCCCTATTTTGTAAAATTCTATAAATTAGTTCATGGCATATTTCCAACTACTATCAACTGATGCTGATCATGATCATCTTGTCGTAGAGAAAAGAAGTAGACCTTTTAACTTTTTATTACAAATATTTTTAATTGTTATATATATAAGTTATTATTTTAATTGGATCCAATTCAGATAAGAAATTAGAAAAGATCAGATCATAATTCGAATAACAATTATATTTTCATTTGACATAAAAATTTAAATGGTTAAACATATTTTTAAAGGTAATTAACAATGAAATTATGAGTTTTTGGAATGAAAATAACAGCTAAGATTTTAAAATTTCCATCATTGGGTTAATGTGCACAGTTCTAAGTTAGTAAATAAGAGAAATCAAAAAATAGTTTTTATGGCTTCGAGGAAGATGTGGCTTTTCACCTTCATCAAAAGCCTAAAGCATTAACGTTGAAATTGTTGTATTTAGGTACATTAGCGAGTTCCTATAGAAAAATAATTTTTTTTTTTTTTTATAAAATGAACCACCGACACTAATTTTATAACTTTTTGAGAATGTCAAAAAACATGATCTCTCCGGCTTGATAGTTAATTAACAATCTCCACGCAAGACTTTTGATATCACTTGCTTCCTATTTGAGCCTCCAACAAGAAAAGCTATATGACTTGGGATGAGACGCAAAGTGTGTAGTATTTGTTGTTAGACTCTCAACTCAGTTCCTAAGTCCGGTCAAGTTCGTCCAAACCTAATAAAAAAGTAAGTATAGGAGATTTCTCTTATACTCAAGTTCGAATCTCTTCATGTGTAAACAATTTTTTAGAGTCACTCTCATAACAAAGTTGGACTTACTTGGCATGTATGGCATGATAGGGCGTGGCGTGGCGTGGCGTTGAACTCAACTCATGCATATATTAGGCCAAATCTGTCCAAACTCGGTACATGTGAATGGGTGTCTAGATTTATCTCGTTACTTAAAAAAAAAAAAAGAGAGAAATATATTCTTCACCTATTAATTACCACATATTTTGCACTTTACACTCTAAACTATCATGTTTGAGATATTACATCTACAAAATACTCATCTCTAACACATTGCACCTTCCATCTATTTTTCTATCAAATTAGACAAAAATTGACTTTTTTAAATATGAAATGCCAATTACATCTTTTAAATGTAACTTGATATTTGAGTTTTTTTTAAAAGCATAATCGTCATTTTATTTTAAAAAAGTTAATTTTTATTTAATTTAATAAAAAAAAATAAACGTAAAAACATGTCAGGAATAGATAGTTTATATGTGAAATATTTCAAACATAATAATTTATGGTGTAAAGTATAAAATTTATGATAATTTATTGATGAAAAATTATATTATTAAAAATAAATATTAAGAAAAGGCGAAACATTTTATAAAAAAAATTATGCTTCTGTAATAGAAAATATATCCAAGGAAATCACATCGAATGTAGACCCCGTGTTAAACAATTAAAATCTCACCTAAACAGTCGCGCCTGCATTAATTGGATGTTTGCAGTCACCAGAAAGAAGCCGCGGCAATCCCCTTCTATAATATATTACCTTTTGATTTTCATGTGCGTCGTTAGATCTATTCGATTTGGACGATCAAACACGCTATTTGACCAGCAATTTTATAGTGCTGAAGAAGGATTGCTGTATAGAAAACTCGAATCAAGATCCGACGGTCCAATTAGGCTTATCGTATGAACACTTTATCTCTATTTTTATGACCATCAAGACCAACTTCAAATACGAATCAATCATTTGTGTTTTTCAAGCAGCAGAGCTATCACATAATTAGAAAAATATAAAATTTACTTCCAAGTAAAACTCAACTCATGTGTCAGAATTGTCTCCAAAAATATAAAATTTCCAATAATATAAATTAGAAGAGAGAAAAAAAATACAAAAAGTATTAAATACTAGAAGACGTAGCGTATCAAGTAATTTTACATAAATAATATTAATGTCAAGTATACTCCGTTGTGTCTCTAAACTAATAAAAATAAAATGTGTTAGTTTTCACCTCCTAGACATTTATTTTCTTTTTCAATATAAATCAAAGAACAGATCTCCTAAAATTCCTAGAGTGTCTTATCATATCAATTTTTTATATTAGTATCCTGTCAATTGATGCAATTTGGAGAGAAAAAGAGAGATATAATAAGCGAACTTCATAGTATTAAAATATTGTCCATATAAAGTTTTAGGCAATATAAGCCTTACAATGAAGTCTATTTATTATGTCTATCTTAAATGACGGACATTTTATAAATATAGTAAAAAAGAAGTTTGATAAATATTTTTTGAATTAAATATACTCTATCTCTAAACTATGATGTCATTCACACTTTAAACTATAAACTACAAACTTTGATATATTTTATTCTCAAACTATCAATTACTATCACATTTCACTCTACATATATGATTTTTATTAAATTGAACCGGTAATTGGACAAAAATGAACTATATGTGTTATATATACTTTCTTTAGACTAGAAACGAAATTACTCTTAATTTGTGAAATTGTTTGACTTTTTTTCATTTTGATTTTGATTTTTTGATTGTCTTTCAGATCACATTTTGGCTTCTGTTTATAGTCTACTACTTTAATTTTATCATTTTTTCTAGTCTTAAGAAGGTAGACACAACATCATGGTTCATTTTTTGTCCAATTTTCAATTCGATTTAACAAAAATCGTATATATATATATATATTATATAAGGTGCAATTTGACAATATTGTCGACATTTAAAGGTGAAATGTCTCAAAAATGATAGTTTAAGGTTCAAAGAGTAAATGAACTAATAATTCAAGAGTGAAAAGAATATTTGACTTCGCACAAATTGAAACTCGAGGGTATCTTAATCCAAAATGGATGGCTTAGCAAGTAAAGGTGAACCATTTCCACCTTTGTTGACATGCGATGGGCATGAAGCATATAAGTGGGTAACCACCACCAATAAAATTTGAAAAATACATACCAACAGCAACGAAAACGAAAGCCACATTTCTCCCGTAAGGCATGCCGAGTGCGCCATTATTGCTGCAGCACTCTGATTTGGGACGACGCCCACAGGCAACAGTTTTCCACTTTCGTAGTGATCTCAACCCAGTTTTCTTCGTGTTCAGACGAGGTTGGCCGATCGATACCGAGCAAATTAGATTACGAAACACGATAGCTTGTTCTGTATATATATAAAAAAGTGTAAGGGGCCCCAGCAGTTTGAGGAGGCATATTCTCTCTTTTCCTTCTTTTACGTTGAAGAGTTCATACATCTTGAGCAAGCATATGCTGTGTTAAGAGTTTTCTTTAATCTTTTATCCTTTTACGTGAAAGATCACTGATCCAATGAGATTGTTGTCGTGGAGATTAAACAAATCCGGCTTAAGATCAGGTAGGCACGTGAGACAATTAAGTGATTCAGTCACGGATAATGATTTCTTTGACTTCTCTCAAATCTCAGTCTATATTTATTGGTAGCGTGTTTACAAAGGAGTTATTGAAATATAGCAAAATTCACTCTTGTCCACTTGAGCCATTCAAACGTGTGAGGTTATGGAAATTTTTAAGATTTAATTTCTTGAGAATTTACTCCAGCAGTATTTAGTTTTACATGTTTTATCTCTCTTTAAATTGATCCTTACTAAAAAAAACTACAAAGAATCTCAATTATCATAGAAAAAATAATCGAACAAAATTGTCTAACCTAATGTGTGTTAGATCATGGGTGTTAATATAACATGAAATCTCCTATTAGGGATCTTTAAGCCGCCCCTCATGAATGTGAATGAGTTGATCAGGGGTAGCCTCTGTCGATTGACAATTCCTAGTTTAACTTCCCACAATAAAAACTCTCGCAACTTACTTCATTTGCGTAGTAAAAGGTCACTACATAAAATTTATAATGGTGTTAAATCTACCCAGATATGACGAAATTAAATTAGGTTTGTTTAAATCCAATACACATGGATTGCCCAATAAGATATTATCAACTTATAACATCATTTAAGATTAAGTGATATTGAATGTTATCTGCTTCTTCTTTTTTTCCCTTTTTATTATCAACTTATACGTGCACATGAAAATATCATGTATCTCATATTAGGGATATTTAATCTGCCCCACATGAATGTGAATGAGTTGTTCAAGGGTAATCTCTGTCGACTGACAATTCCTGATTTGACTCCCCCATAATAAAAACTCTCCTAATTTTCCTGATTCGCATGGTGAGAAGTCAATTCATAGAGTTTTCCGTGGTGTTAAGTCCACTTAAGTATGACTAAGTTAAATTAGGTCTGTCTAAAATCAGTGCCCGAAAAATAAAGTATGTTATCACATCATTCAAGGCTAGTGATATTGAATGCGATCTGTTTTTTTTTTTTAATTATTATTAGTGGACTGAGGCATGCAATTATTATTAGAAAGCAACTTAAATTCAATCCACATAGGCCACATGTACCAATCAAACTCGACTGAGTCACTTTTGGCTATGAGCGTGGAGACTTTACTCTGTAAAGCAGCTGTCAACCACATGATCAACCGGTCTCCCACTCTGTTCACTGGACAAGCCTTTTCTCTCTCTCTCTGTTTTTTTTTTACCCCACTTTTGAGCTTTCCCACGAGACGGACCTGATTTGGTTTCTCATACGATTTTCTATTCAGTCAATGGGTACAAAGTTTCTTGCACAATTATTGCAATTAAAGAGAGCTCACAAGGAAAGATTCGATCTGCTAATTAGAAATCAGACTGCAGCAAACCTTTCAGACGCAAGAGTAGTTCAAGATGACTTCAAGACTTCAAACCCAGGAGTTCCAACCAAATAATCCCCTGCGACGTAGATGTTCTGAAAGAGTCAAAAAAACTTTGTCCACACTTATTTTCATCCTTTACTTGCATGACTTGTTTTCCACCATTACTTCATCTTGGTCTCTTTTTCAATAGTTTTTTATAGCTAATCTTCTGTAAATAATTCAATTGGTATAGTATATGCTTGTAGGAGATGTATAACAAAGTTATTTCTTAGGAAGAGAATTGTAACCACTGGTTGCTATCAATTCCATTACAACATTGTAGAGGAAATAAACCAAATCTGATCACAGAAGATTATCCAGACTCTTAACGATAGCACGGCAGATTATTTATTCATAAAAAGTTCGAGTCAAACCCGACTTCGCCATGAAAATGCCATGAAAATATCACGTATCGTGTACTAAACGATATATAATAGCCCACTAGAGCATAATAACCACATTTAACAAGTCCTTAATCCTGATGAGACAACGACCATACACATCACACTGCACTCCACCCAAATATACTCTTCAAGATGCATCCAATCATATATCCCGCTGTCCAAATTGCTGATACCCAGATCACAACCAGCAACCTTCCCAACTGAAGTCTGTCAAACCTTCACAGCAAAGAGCTCAGTCAAGAAGCATTACGTATTATCTGCTGCCAGATGAAGACTGTAGCAAAGTTTTTGACAGCTTGACTATCGTAACAGTTGAGTAGAATGGGGGAGCACATCTTTATTCCACCAATTGCTTGAGACATAACGGCCACAACCAACAGATGATCTTATTAACACGTTCTATCCATCCCAAGTAACCAGATAAAGGCATTTACTTCTTACAAACTTCGAGATCTTTCCATATTTCCCTCCCTCCAGGCTGGAGAGCTCAATGAATTCTGTCAAAAAAAAAAAAGGAAATTCGAGTATTAGACCAACCGTTACGAACTTCGCGATGTTTCCGTATTCCCTCCCTCCAGGCTGGAGAGCTCGATGATTCTGTAGAAAAAAAATAGAAACAAAAGGAGGAAATTCGAGTATTAGACCAACCAAATGTAGAAGATTTTTTAGTGTAGAGCCCGCACCAAACCAACAGAATCTGTACGTATCATACAAGAGAAAGATGGCAAGCATAAAATTCAGCTGATACTAGGATCAAAAGTTCCCTCTCATAATGTAGTCTATCTAGACATTGAGGATGGATAGATGCAGATAATAGGTAGTACTGCTACATGCCGATTCAAGCACGGCTGGTGCAGACCAAAACAGATTTCATCCTCTCACAACTATAATGACAACCACAGCGAGGTCTACTTCCCCTGCAAGAAATCTACTAAAGCATTTTTTCAGATATACATCATATTATTCCTCCGCCTCTCCACTAATTTCAATAAGCTAACCTGAAATACGAGTGGCCAACCATTATATACTTCAACTAATCACCTCCAAACTCACAACATAATTAGTAAAGCAATAGAGTTTATTACCAGCTTCCAACCACTAAGTCCTCACTAAACTGCCAAAATATATCTGATGCACTGAAAGAAGATATGAACACTTTGGCCAACAGGGATGTCATGGTTAGATCTTTTACATCGCCTACACTTATGCAGACATATCCAGATACTTTTATGAATCACTTGGTTAGTTGTCATATGACCATATTTGAAGTTTGCACCAAACAAAAGTGAGGCAACCAGCACAAAATATGACGCAAAGTAAAGTTATCTAGACCAATATTGACAATTTATCTAATGACTGGCTTCCTTGGATGAGTGCTCTAGATGATTTCATTATCTAGGGCCAATATTAACAACTTAAGAGGTTCCGTCTTGGTCTCAAAGGTTCAGCCACTGAATCCTCCCTTTCTGCTTATAAAATTTCTTCTCAGCCCTTAGGAGGGACGAGTATTTCTTGACTGCTTCAGTCACGTCTCTTAGCAACATGGAATTCAGTGAATTCTCCTGCAGCAGCATCTGCATTGTATTAATATTTGTTCTAGCATTCTCAACTCTCCCTGAGATATTAGAAAAAGCTTCCTTGTTAAGTTGTCTTAAGGCAATCTTAAGTTTCTTCAGCTTACAGTAAAGCTGAAACATAGGGCAACCACAGACTTGATCTCCCCCTACCTCCTCTACGACATTGAGAAAATTTTGATGCTTGGGCCCAAGATAGCGTATTTGGTATTTTCCAATGAAACGGACCTCACCCCGAGGGAAAAAAAAAGCACACATATTCCCACTTTTTTCTCCGAGTACAATAACACTCTCTAATCATGCAAGATTCTATGTACTAAACCTATCATCTTTTCTCTTTCAAGAAAAAAATACTTGGAGAAACATCAAAGGAGAAGGTAATCTAGGACTAGAAGGACTCGAAACCTACAAATAGAACCGTTTGCCTTCTATAGGAAATAGTTTACCAGTCATAAAAAGCCCAAGCTACAGGCTAATGGCTACGCATAACAGATATAGTACTTATATATCACTGAGAACCCTAAATATCAACCAACTCAATAGGTAATGCATGTGTTCTTGTTGACAATTAGCGAATCAAGGCTTGGCAACAGGGGAACAAAAACTTCGAAGAAACATCTAGGATCTTCCTACTCGAACAAGAACTCCTGTGCGTACACATTACACACCCACCCATCAACATATACACACACACTGCTAATGAACGTATATGTGCAAATATATAATTAGAAAAGTACTCACCTGTCTAGAAGTAAGTGCCAGCAAGAAAGCTGATGCCACCCCTGCTCCAACAAATATTCAACATTGACAAGGCTACAAAGTTGGAGTTTAAATTGGGTTGCAAAAGGATGCAGTACATTCACCAGAATCATTTTCAAGGACCTGAGGAATGGTAGCATGTCAGATCAGAAAAAGTTTCTAAATATAATAATCAATAATGAACTCTAAATATGACGACAATAATACCGATAAGACAATGGAAGTAGTAACTATCAACTACAACTTCAGGCGCAGAGAATTTGATCTTACCGCCTAAACTCTCACATTGACATCACACGAAGTAACGACCTGTCCAAATAGAGTGCCCTTGATATTGCTCAGGTGGTGGAGGAAAGCGCTGATTTCCATTGATGAGTGGATGCTGATGCTGTTGCTGCAACTGCTGTTCAGGGTGTAGATTTAGCTGTTCAAGCACCTGGTATTCTTGCCAGCCTTTTTGTTTTTCTGCTGGGAATGGCATGGTGGGAACTTGCTTTCCAGGAAATGGAAAGCTGACCGTCCCACTCAAGCCATTGCTGACATTGATAGGCAGGGAATTTGAGTAAGGGGGGAAATTGATGGAACTATTTGGCCCAGAGTCTTTTGTCACCGATGGCAACTGATATCCATCCAACCAGCTATAATCATCCATTAGTGGATTCTCAGTCACCAACTCTGAACCTGAAAAGGGTTCATTAACTTGCTTGGAGCGAACAGAGGTAAAACCAGGTGGAGGCCCAATGTGCCTAACAGGCCGACTAACTGGATTTTTTCTCAAACCTGCTGGCAACGCTGATGATACCTTTACGGCCATATGGTCAGACATAAGCCCAGAAGATGCAAATGCATCCATCTTGGGTAGCATCACAGCTTCTGGACCTCTGGAAAAACCGTAAGACAAACCATTAGCGTTAGCACTAACAGCTTGTTGGATGGAAGCTGACAGAGCAGTAGGATTAGGTATGCTGATATCTTGTAGCTCAGATTTCACAACATGTCCATTTTCCAAAAACCTTAGACCTTTCAAGTCCTTAGCAAGAAGAGCTTCCTCTTCCACCAAGGATTTTGAAGCATAAGATGGAATTGGTTGGAGATAATGAGGAACTATATTACTAACAGATGCAGGCACTTGGGAACCTGCACCAAGAACATTCTGCTGCTGAAGATTACCTATGGGGGCTGAAACAGAACTACTAACAAATCTCAGATCATCTGCAGAAGCATGTTGACCAGGCTCTAGGCCCTCATAAGGGGTCCACTCCAAACCAATCACCTCCGATTGCCTCTCCGCCACTGTTGGCTTAAAAACTATTACTTCATCCTCCTCTTCTCCATCCATGTATGACCCAGGATTAGGCGGCAGAACACCAAAATTTGTTGTTTTCTCCATCTGTTTTTCATACATTATACCATTGGTATGAATTGCCGCATAGGTGTTAGTAAGCATACGATCATCTGAGATCTGAGGCTCAACACCAATAACAAATTTCTTGACCTTTGAATCATAACGCACAGTCTCTTGATCCACCCTAACAACATTTGCTAGAGCCTTCCCAGCGGCTAGAATTCTTTTTACACGTGCCATTTTTTCCTTAGTGCCATCGCCTCCAAAGGACTGCTTCCCTGAAAAATCCAAAATGGTTTGTGCAGGAAGAAGCGGCACGAATCCTCTTAACTCAAAGTCCTCCCACAAAGCACGCCGGTTTTCAGTTTCCTCTTCTTCATACCTGCTTAAGTTATTAAAGCAAGACTCATCTTCATCATCATCTAGGGACACAAGTTCATTGAACAACAGCTTATTCCAGAAAGAGATGCAATTTTTCCAAAATCTTGATCTAACAGTTTCCTGTTTTTCATCCACATCACTGCCTGCCACAATATCTGGACAACATGCCAACCATTCAACAAACACCAGAATGCCAGGTAAGAGGTAACTTGAAGAAGGATCTCGCAGCTGCACACATCTCTCCAATATGTGCCCCATCAACTCAAAAACTGCCGTAAATGCATTTCGAAGTAGAACAGCACGCTGTACAATTTCCGAATATGACTGACCATCAGTCTCCCTTCTTACATTGTGAACTGTGAATACAAGAATGGCGATCAGCCTAACAATGAGAAGTCCATTTTCAAGAGCATCAGCACCAAAATTCAGCACTTCTTCAGTCCCAGTGGACAGAAGCTCACGCAGTCCACTGCTAACCACAGCGAGAACTTCTGCAACTGTCTCGAGGCTAGAAATCATAAAGCCAGAATACCACACACAGATGAGAGACAGAGTCAGTCCACAATGTTCAGCAAATTATATATCCATATTTGAAAAGGTTCCAGATAAAATACCTTGTGCGTGTGAAAAGAATGCCATTGAGGCGAACAAAACGGATGCAGAAGGATTTATAGGTGTCAAGCACATTGGATGTTCCGTCCTTAACCTGGCTGCCTTCTAAGTTGTTATCTTTTGATGCAAGTTTCGCTTCCCCTCTCCCTCTTCCATTCCCAGTCAACCGAACAGGCAACTCCTTGACTGCAGAAGCTTTAATATCCTCGGACAGTTGAGAGTAACTCTGACGATTCTACCAAGAGCGCCAAGAAAAAATGAAAAAGAAAGAGAAGCATATTAAGGTCAACCTGAAGAGTTATTTTATGGGTGCAGAAAC
>CM025849.1:33833477-33870101 GCA_003952965.2 Morella rubra
TGATTTATTACAGTTCACCACTAAGTCCTCACTAACTGCCAAATATATCTGATCACTAAGAATATATACACTATTGCAACAGATGATGGTTAGATCTTTAATCGCTACTTATCAGAATATCCAGATCTTTTATGACTCACTGGTTAGTTATATAGCCATATTGAGTTTGCACAACAAATTAACAGCAAACTATATGACGCCAAGTAAATTATCTGCAAATATTACAATTTATCTAATGACGTTCCTTGGATGAGTTGCTCTAGATGATTTCATTATTAGGCCAATATTAAAAATTAAGAGGTTCCGTCGTTCAACGGTTCAGCACTGAATCTCCCTTTCTGCTTATAAAATTTCTTCCCACCCTTAGGGAGACGTATTTTTCTTGACTGCTTCAAGTCACGTCCTTAGCAAATGTTCAGTGATTCCCTGCAAGCAATGCATTGTATTATATTTTGTTCTAGCATTCTCACTCTCCGGATATAGAAAAAGCTTCCTTGTTATATTTTAAGAATCTAATTTAATCTTACTAAGCGAAACATAGGCAACCACAGCTTGATCTCCCCTAATCCTTACGCATTGAAAAATTTGATGCGTGGCCAAATGGTTTGGTATGTTCCAATAAAACGGACTCACGCCGAGGAAAAAAAAGCACCATATTACTTTTTCCGAGTACAATAACTCCAACATGCCAGATTATATAAAACCCTAATACTGCTCTTCGAAAAAACTTGAGAAAACATCAAGAGAAGAATAGGAATAGAAAGACTCGAAATAAATAGAACCGTTACTTCATAGGAAATAGTTTACCAGCATAAAAAGCCCAGCTAAGGCTAATATAAGCAAACAGATGATATACTTATAGTATGAAGAGAACCTAATGAACCCACTAATAGGGTAAATGACATGTTTGTATGACAAGTACCGAAAGGTGGCACAGAGGAAAAAATTGAAGAAACATCTAGATCATTCCTTTCGAACAAGATCTGTGTAACATACACACCCACACATAAAACATATATAAATTGCTAATGAAGCGTAAGTCAAATATTATATAGAAAAGATCACTGCTAGAATAGTGCAGCAAGAAACGATGCCACCATCTCCAACAAATATTAGGAATGAAAGGTAAAAGTTGGAGTTTAGAATTGGGAGTGCAAAAGGATGCAAGTGATCATTCACAGAAGATTTTCAAGGAGAGGAATGGTAGCATCAGAGTAGAAAAGTATCTCATTATATGCATAATGACTCGTAAATATGAACATAATACAGATAGAGACTGGAGAGTATGATAACTATCTAACTCAATTCAGGGAGAGAATATTGATTACAGTAAAATCACATGAGACATCACAAACTGAGAGTAGACTGTCCAAGTAGAGTTGCCTTGATATGCTCAGAGGGGGAGTGAAAGGCTGATATTCCCATTTTGATAGTGGAGCGATATGTTGTGATGAGTGTTCAGGTTAGATTAGTGTTCAGCACCTGATATTCTGCATGACCCCCCCCCCCCCCTTTTTGTTTCTGCTGGGAAGGCAGAGTGGGGATCTTGCAGGAAATGGAAAGCTGAGTCCCAGTCAAGCATTGCTGACTTGATGGCATCGGAATTGATGAGTAAGGGGGGAAATATGATTGGAACATATTTGGCCAGAGTCTTGTACGATGGGAATGATATTCCTATACAACCACATAATATACCTAGTGTATTCTCAGCCAACTTGACCTGAAAAAGGTTCATTAATCTGGAGGAAAAGGTAAACCAGTGGGCCCAAATTGCCGAAACGACAACTGGATTTTTCCAACCTGGAAACGCTGAAACATTTACGGCCTATGGCAGAATAAGCCGAAATCAAATGCCATCATCTGTAAGACACGTCTGGAGTCATTGAAACGAAGAGAAACCATTTAGCGTTGAGACTTACAGCTTGTGGATGAACTGAAGAGAGTAGATAGGTATGCTAGATATCTTGTAGCTCAGATTACAAACATGTCATTTTCCAAAAACCTTAGACTTTCAAAGCTAGTCAAAAAGTTACCTTTCCAGCCAAGGATTTTGAAGCATAAGATGGAATTGGTTGGAGATAATGAGGAACTATATTACTAACAGATGCAGGCACTTGGGAACCTGCACCAAGAACATTCTGCTGCTGAAGATTACCTATGGGGGCTGAAACAGAACTACTAACAAATCTCAGATCATCTGCAGAAGCATGTTGACCAGGCTCTAGGCCCTCATAAGGGGTCCACTCCAAACCAATCACCTCCGATTGCCTCTCCGCCACTGTTGGCTTAAAAACTATTACTTCATCCTCCTCTTCTCCATCCATGTATGACCCAGGATTAGGCGGCAGAACACCAAAATTTGTTGTTTTCTCCATCTGTTTTTCATACATTATACCATTGGTATGAATTGCCGCATAGGTGTTAGTAAGCATACGATCATCTGAGATCTGAGGCTCAACACCAATAACAAATTTCTTGACCTTTGAATCATAACGCACAGTCTCTTGATCCACCCTAACAACATTTGCTAGAGCCTTCCCAGCGGCTAGAATTCTTTTTACACGTGCCATTTTTTCCTTAGTGCCATCGCCTCCAAAGGACTGCTTCCCTGAAAAATCCAAAATGGTTTGTGCAGGAAGAAGCGGCACGAATCCTCTTAACTCAAAGTCCTCCCACAAAGCACGCCGGTTTTCAGTTTCCTCTTCTTCATACCTGCTTAAGTTATTAAAGCAAGACTCATCTTCATCATCATCTAGGGACACAAGTTCATTGAACAACAGCTTATTCCAGAAAGAGATGCAATTTTTCCAAAATCTTGATCTAACAGTTTCCTGTTTTTCATCCACATCACTGCCTGCCACAATATCTGGACAACATGCCAACCATTCAACAAACACCAGAATGCCAGGTAAGAGGTAACTTGAAGAAGGATCTCGCAGCTGCACACATCTCTCCAATATGTGCCCCATCAACTCAAAAACTGCCGTAAATGCATTTCGAAGTAGAACAGCACGCTGTACAATTTCCGAATATGACTGACCATCAGTCTCCCTTCTTACATTGTGAACTGTGAATACAAGAATGGCGATCAGCCTAACAATGAGAAGTCCATTTTCAAGAGCATCAGCACCAAAATTCAGCACTTCTTCAGTCCCAGTGGACAGAAGCTCACGCAGTCCACTGCTAACCACAGCGAGAACTTCTGCAACTGTCTCGAGGCTAGAAATCATAAAGCCAGAATACCACACACAGATGAGAGACAGAGTCAGTCCACAATGTTCAGCAAATTATATATCCATATTTGAAAAGGTTCCAGATAAAATACCTTGTGCGTGTGAAAAGAATGCCATTGAGGCGAACAAAACGGATGCAGAAGGATTTATAGGTGTCAAGCACATTGGATGTTCCGTCCTTAACCTGGCTGCCTTCTAAGTTGTTATCTTTTGATGCAAGTTTCGCTTCCCCTCTCCCTCTTCCATTCCCAGTCAACC
This sequence comes from Morella rubra, assembly GCA_003952965.2. NCBI lineage: Eukaryota > Viridiplantae > Streptophyta > Magnoliopsida > Fagales > Myricaceae > Morella > Morella rubra. The sequence continues at coordinate 33,836,969 of CM025849.1, forward strand.
GAACAGGCAACTCCTTGACTGCAGAAGCTTTAATATCCTCGGACAGTTGAGAGTAACTCTGACGATTCTACCAAGAGCGCCAAGAAAAAATGAAAAAGAAAGAGAAGCATATTAAGGTCAACCTGAAGAGTTATTTTATGGGTGCAGAAACAATGACTGAAAACAGAAGCGTAAAACTGAAAATAGCTTATAGTTTGGGTCCAAAAAAAAAACAACATATAAATCTGATGAGAGTCAAAAGCCCACAAACTTCAGTAATTGTCATCACACAATTCATTCAACCACTAATTAAAATAAAGGCATAATTACTTCACTGGTCCAACTGAAAATAGCTTATAGTTTGGGTCCCAAAAAAAACAACTATATAAATCTGATGAGAGTCAAAAGCCCACAAACTTCAGTAATTGTCATCACACAATTCATTCAACCACTAATTAAAATAAAGGCATAAACTTACTGGTCCTTGTGGTATTTTGAGATCCCAAACTAGTCAACAAGGTAATTTTTCATCCAAAAGTAGTTCCTGTAGAATATTGTTATGCCAACATAGCTCTTTCCATCTAACTAATGCCTGCATCTGGATAGCAAAGTCTAACGTGGCTAAGGAACACATCTCATGGTAAAAAATTAATGAGTGTCACCTCCATGTGACAAATCTGATCTAGCCAGGACATCCACTCTGACATGGCAGCATACACAGGGCGGTACTCATTAATTTTAGCACGGGAAATGAACACATGGACGTCTGGGTTATGATATATCCCCATTAGCCACGTAGGACTTTGCCATCTAGATACAAGCATCAATTGACGGAAAGGACTGTATTGGGATGGTAATATTTCACATGGATTACTTTAGGACGTAAAATACCCTAAGAATCAGTTTGAGATTTCAACATACCACAGGACCAATGGAGTAATTCAGCCTAAAATAAACTTAACAGTTATAATAGTTCTGCTTGTTTATTCATTCCATCTCAGATCCAAAAATGTGAGACTCGGAACTTAAATGATTGTAAGAGTCAGCCACCAATTAGTATTTCAAAAAAAAGCATATCCAACAAGCTATTTCATTACTTGAAAAGAAATTTGAAAATATTGTAGTTGAAAGAAGATCCTATTTATTGTTTCCATCCAACTATATACCTACATACATCCATGCATACATACCACATATTCCACACGTCATACATGCATATATGTGATAAATGGTTATGTATAACATGGAACCTGATTTTAGGTTATTACAACTCCACCCAAATCATTGTTTTGCATGATGCCTAACGTATGGGAACCAAAGTCTCGTAAGATCAATGTACCCAATCATAATTAGTTCAGAACAAGACTTAGGTAAATATTTCAAGTGATATTATCCAATATAAAATTTTAGAATGAGTGTGTTTCCCTTAAATAAGGTTTGTGCATCCCAAATCCACCAACATATAAATATCCACTGATGTCATGTGGTTCGTGTCTTCAAGATCAAACACAAGGTTTCCACTGTTACACAAATGTAGAGAGCTTTTACGGTTCCATAATACGAGAAGCACTTCATTTGCTAAATTGGTAAATAATCAAGAAAACTGCCGAATGCAGTGAAAGATGTTTAATGGCCCACCGTTAAGTCATCAGAACACAACAAAGAACTCATATAGGTAAGAAATTAACAATATCTGTACAAATGCTATTAAACTTTTTTTCAAGAAAAGAAACATCTCAACAAAGACTATGTTTACTGGACCAATAAACTCAAATTGATACCTTCTCAAATGCAACAATCAGGTTATCTCTCGCAGTTGAAAAGGGACTATCCACTGCCAGACTCCTAAAATATCGATAAACAGCCACCAGTTCATCTCCCGAATAGGAAGCCAATATAGCCAGCTGAGACAATAATGGAGAATGTCACAATCAACAATTAGGATATATTAGGATAAACATCAGAATAGCAACGGAGGTAAAACCTGATGATGAGGATTCCCACTAGATGGCCAAAGAGATGCAGCTTGCAAATAGTAACTTGAAGCTGCCGCAAACTCGCGACTCTTAGAGTCACCCTCCCCATATAATCCTTTGTAACGGGCAAGGTCACCTAAGTATATTAGACAACGATGACAAGATATCAGACCTTTTTTCATTTCAGCAGATTTCTTCACATCTTTCTCCGTTACCATTCGATTTTCTGAATCTTCAGTGAAATTACCCAGAGGAAGCCCATACTTAGCTCTGGTCTTCAAAATTAGATCATGGTAAAACCCAGTTGCCTCTGATAGGAAGGTTTTGAATTGCAGTTTTATTTTTGCAACTCGATCAGGTCGTGCAGGGCCTTTCCCACCCTGTGATGTGTTTGAGCCTGCAGAAGTTAGAGCAGCACTAAAGTGTGCTCTCAATTCCTCAATTCTCTTGTAATGCAACTGCCATAAAGCATATTCAATGTTGTGCTGCTCAGAGAAAGCATGATCCTCAAGAATTATCGCTTCATAATTCTCACGCATCTGTTGCCAAGCATTGGGATCCGATGGGATTCGTGCCTGGGCAGACCTCCGACGCCTATTCTCCAATTCCATATTCTGTATAAAGGAAAATGTCGTCTTAAAGAAATGATATTTTGTGCAAACTAACAGCGAGAAAAAGAGAGAGGGAGAGAAATTCACCAAGCGAAAATCTTCAGTGACAATTTTACCGGCCACAAATTAGTTTTTTTCTTTTCTGTCTAGGCAGCCACAAATGAGTTGCTTCTTAATTAGACGACTGTGCCCCATAACTAGGACGGTAAAAGCTCAATTTTTAGTGGGGGGAAAAGTGATACCTTCTCATAAAGGCGTTGGGCACGCTCCCTTGATGAAGGAGCAGATATTTTATCCATCTCTTCAACCATCATCCATTTAATATGAACGCCCAACTTCAAACAGCATTAAAACTGCAGGACATTTCCAGGCACACAATCATCAGTTCCAAGACAAACAAGAAAATGGGTACAGATTTCCAATAAAGAGTGATGAAAGAAAGAGAAGAATTCCTGGGCACTCTCAAGTGAACCAATCCGCATCAAATTCACCACATGAAAATGAAAAGAAATATAACCAGTGGTCAACATCATCAATAATCGAACACAGAGTTTTAACTGTTACTCATTTGGAGACCCACTGTTTTAGATTGAGAAGAGGAAAGATAAGAAAGTGGGCACAAATCTCACTAAGTGGATTGTGATAGAAGCAAATATGACTATTGAAATTCCATTGGAAATTGAGGACAATGTGGAGAGAATTGGAAAGAATGGTTATGTCCAGCACCAAGGATATTGACAAACCACTGCTAACATAATCTCAGGAGGCCATATATTTTGCTTGGAATTCCTTTGTCTTTTTTCTCTATTCAATTAAATCTTGCTTTAAAGGTACTACAAACTTCTTTTCCGAGTTCCTTCATCATTTTTCTCCATTACATTAAACATACCTTTAAAGATACTACAAGCTTCTTTTTCCTGTTCTCATTTTCTCTCAAATTAAAGTAGCCTGCTTACATAGATAAAAATACAACCTCATAAATGATCAATCAGGTTGTAATCCTTGATTAAAGGCAGCTCATCAACGGCGATGTTTAAATTTGTAAAAGACAAGATGAAATCAGAAAGAAAACTGTGATTATCTCAATAACACTCTACTCGTAAACTAGCAAAAAACTTAACCAAAACCATCTTTCTTCAAAATCTCACGAGTTTCAAATAATTTCCAAAGATATTTCCCCAAAAACTTCTAAACCCCTGTAACACATCTTGAGACCATGATTCTTCTGTGCATAGTGATCTTCCTAAAACTTAAATAAAACAATTACTTGCATATGCAAACGCGAAGCCATGTCTACCATTAAGAACATAGTGATCCTCCTTAAACTGAAATAAAAAGATTTAATTGTATATGCAAAACCGAAGCCGTATCTAACATTCAGAACGAAAGACAACAGTAAGAAACAAACCCCCAGTTAGAGTAATCACGATATTTAACTCCGGATTCCAGCAATATATATCATCTTCCACAATTGTGACAAGCCCACTGTTCGACTTCTGAGAAAGGGTGAAAATAAAATTTCCAAAATTTATGACTGGTTACCGGACCCCGAGACGGGATTCTTGACCAAAAATTAAAAGAAAACGAAAAAAATAACCTTCGCCTTTTGAGCCTGGCACAATGTTCGACTCAATTAGACAGATTATGGTTCAATTTATTTTCCGTTTTTCTTTATCGTTTCCTCGATTTTATCGGCGTCCAAACGCAGGGTAAAACAGTGAAACAATTCCGTAGAAACAAGAAACTCACGTTGATAAAGCACTGAACCAGAAAGAAATTGAAACAAAGAGAAAGAAAACCAGATCAGATATTGCCATAAATTGTGCCACAATTAGATCAAATTGGATGCAAATTTCAAAAACAAAACAATTCTTAAATTCCACAAGCAGAAGAATAAACGTCAAAATTACAAAAGACAATAAAATGAAGAAATCACCTCGCGAATCGGATCCACCCAGATAAAATATCTCGAATCACAGCATCAGATTGTGGAGAAGACGAAAGTCCTTGTTAGGGTTTGGCTCGTTTAAAGAGAGAGAGAGAGAGAGAGAAAGGAGAAGAAAAGAGAGAGAGACAGAGAGGTGTTTGGTCCTGGGTAGAAAAGGGGATGAGGTTAGAAATTTTATAGAATTATATCAACGTGCTTTCTTTCTTCTCTCTCGAGACGTATGTTAACGTCCTGCGGGCTGGTTCGGTTCGCACTTCGCAGTAAGCAAAATGGCAATAAACGGCGGCGTTTCCATTGGCTATAATCTATATTTTCCTTTCCCTATTTTTATTTGACCTTAAAATTGTACCTTTTCCATTTATGCATTTTCGGTTCTTCGTTGGTTTCTGTTTAGGCAATAACGCGCCCAATGGTCTTTGTTCCCAGGCGCCAGGCGGCGTCGGCGATTGCTAGAACGACGCCGTTTTCCTCCCCATTCCCTATTTCATTCTTCCTACTTCTAGTTGACCTCGGATTGTTAATTATTCAATTTTTTGTTTTCGAGTTATAGTTTTGGTTGAAGATAGTTGAGGCGCTCAATAGTCACTTTTTATTTATTTATTATCTACGATGATAATAAAAAATTTAAATGAATCCAACATTTTAAATAGAGTCCATAAAAAATAGGCCTCTTTAGAAGATGTAGTCATTTTTAACCTCTCTTCTTCACACAATAGTCTGTTTTGAATAAAACTATGAGAAGCTAAGATAGACTTCAAATCAAACAATAACAAATAGAACTAAACACCAAAAAAAATCTATTTTTAAGACATCGACCAAATACCAAAAAGTTAATAATTTTGTTCCAAAAATGTTTTTTTATTTATGTTATTTTATGTGAAAACAAACAGCCATCAAAGAATTTTCATGAGAGGTGAAAGAAAATCCCACGTTTACTTCTTATTCTTGGTAAGAATTTATATTTGTAATGTTGAAACAGTAAATGAATGGATAGATAACAATTTTTAGGGTTAAAGGCTTTTTTAGTCTCTAAATTTTACACACTTTTAAAAATTAGTCTCTGAGTTTTCTTTTTAGTCACCACTAGTCTGAGTTTTTTAATTTTATCAATACGGTCTTTTCGTTAACCTCAAATATAGTCACTTAACAAACCTTACACGTTAGGCCCAGAACAACAATTATGTGTCGAAACCTGATTGGTCGTAATATGTATGATGTATCATCATCAAGTAACTAGATTTAAAACTAACGGAATGATATTTTTGACAAAATAGAAAAATTCAAATACTATTGGTGATCATGATGAAATCCGAGGACCATTTAAAAAGAAAGTGTAAAATCCAAGAAAAAAAAGTCTTTAATCCTTAATTTTAATGGTTATGGTGAAAGTAAAGGATATATAGATAAGAGTTATAAGATCTAGCCACTAATGCAGTCTACAAACAAAAGGAGTAAATGGGCACTACTTTTGCATGGTTCTGATTAGAATCCAACTTACACTATTGGTTTCTTGCCGGATATTTGTTGTTAAAGTGTTAAAGTGTTTTTTAAACCCTTTTTCCGAATAAGAACAAATCGTACTATTTTACAAGTGGTTATCATACTTTTGCCTGTGGCACAATTAAAAAAAAATAAAACATTTTTTCTTTGAGGAATATATTGGATTAACACCAAAAAAACAAAAAAAACAGGCAAACAAATGGGATGGAAAACCCTTACAAACACCTCAAACTGTCACGACAAATAAGAACAACAACAACAACAAAAAGGTTAAAGACGTTTTTTAGTCTCTGAGTTTTACAGATTTAAAAAATAGTCTCTATATTTTCACTTTAGTCACCAACTGTACCTGAAATTTTTTTATTTAAGCAATATTGTATTTTCGTCTCCTTTTGTTAGTCTAAAGTACAGTTACCTAACGAGTTTTATATATAAGATCCAGAGCGACAACTTCATGGTAGAATCTGATTGGAGTAGTATACAAGTGTTGAAATTTGATTGGTCGTAACGTGTATTCCCATTAAATAACTAGACTTAAAACTAACGAAATACATTTTTGACAAACTGACAAACCCAAGAATGGCTGGTGATTAAAAGTGATAACATTTTGTTTTGTTAAAGTTACAAAAGATCTCAATCTTTTTCCTTCCAGCAGATATTGCTTAAAAACTAGCTAAAACATCGGAAGAACAAGGAACAAGGAATTATAAAAATATAAAAAAAACGAAAAAAAGACAGATTGTTACCATAAATTGTTTCATTTGTCATAACCAAACACCCTTCAAGAGACAACAAAAACTATTTCTTTTTTATATTATCAATTAATTATAACAACCTTCTAAAAGAGATTAGAACAATCAGTATTTTTTTTTCTTTAGACTTAAGAAAATTTTGAGCGTATCTTATGCATTAAGTTTGGATAGATCTAACTTAACAAAAACTAATGCCACGAGAGTTAATGCAAGCTCATTACCCTCTAATTGATAATGTAATTTCAAATAGAGGTTTAAATTAAATCTTGATACATTGAGCCCTAATCTTAAATAATTAATTGCCTTTAAATAAAATTTGAATCAAAATCGTGCCAGGTGTCTCATCACAATACACGTGGCAATTGATAGTTAAAATCCTTTTTAGATCGCAATTAATAAATCGGATATTGTAAGATCAATGTATAAAGGTGACAGTTTTAACTTCTAAAAATATATTATAACAGAGGTTTCAAAGTGATTTACATAAAATTATAATTTTCCGTTGAGGATGCGAAAAAAAGGAAGAAAATTAAAGAAAAATAAGAAGTGGTTATGCACGCTCCGAAGAAGGGAGGCAGCTTACTCGTTAAGGACCCTTGGCCCAGTTGTGGAAGATGATCAGGTAGGGTCCATGCTTTTGATACAATTTCAGACAGCAGCGCTGAAACCGTGGCGCTTACTCCATTGGCGACTACCTTAAAAATATGTTTTAAAAAAGAAAGATTTGATTTTCAGCAACGGTCAAGATTGCAGGTAACGGGTAGGTGTAATCATCCCCGTCGACGGCTTTTTCAGTCCTTTTTCGCTCCACTCGAGACTTGAGAAAGGTGAGTCAATTTCTATTTGTTATTTAACATTTTTTTATGTTAAATAAAAGGCATAAAGCAATAGTTTTCCAAATCGTGTTAAACGGCTGCTTTGAATTTTCCTTACCCTGGACTGGGAAGACCCCTTCCCCATATCCATGACTAAACCCAATTTTCAAATAGGCCATCAAAAAAAAGATTTTTAGGCCTTATGGAGGGTAAAATATTTTTTTTTAAATCTTTTAATAAGAATATAATTTGATTAAATCAATGAAAAAATTAAGTTTAAAAATAATATAAGTTTTTAAAGTGTTGAAATTTGTGTAAATCTAGATCTTAGAAATTTTTGAATTATCCATCCAAACATAGGCTGAGTATAGAATACCCATCTAAAAAGAGAAGAAATAATTTTATCAACCATAACAACTAAAACATAATATATTTTTTTTAAGCACAAAAACATAATACTTGCTTCCAATTTGTCACGTTTTTGGAATATGGCCTTTGAGCTAACTAATCAAAAACCCTTGCAATTTGCATCCTTGCGTAAAATATATGAAATGTCGTTTACTTAAACGCGAAGGTGATAAGTTATTGAAGTATCATCAGTCGGATGTCAGCCTAATTCAATTTTCACAACACAAAACTAACTTAAATTATGAATATATAAGGGGGGTTCATGCTCCGGGATTGTAGTGATATTAATTTTCAATACGATTAAGTTGGTCAAATTATTAGAACGACGCACAAAAATGTCACATATGGTTTTACCCAACAAAAAAAAACAAACAATAAAAGTTTTCTTATTTTGCATTTTTCAAGTAAGGATATTTAGAATTTTGATTCGAAGTAAAAGAATTGGGACATTTTATGGCCTAAAACTGCATATTTAAATTAATTTCAATTTGGATGAAGAATCGAATTGTAATTCCAAGGCCATATTAAATATCGTAATTCAAAGGCCACATTTCCTACAAGTAATATAATTTCTCGTAAAACGATGGAATCATTTGAACGATCAGCACAATTCTATTGGCCAAAAACTCGGAGAAACAGACTGAAGCCAGTACTTTGGAGGATGAAAGGCCAAGTCATTCTTCCTCTTGCAAGTAAAAAACAACTAGAAGTCAAAGTTTTCCTAGGGGGGAGTCTCCATTATCAGTCACCATTATTTTCTTTTTCTCCATGTTATATTCAAATGAAGAATATTGTGAGAGGATCCTTTTTCCTTAATTTCTTCTCATAGTTTCTAATATTCTTCTTTTTTTCTGGGCCAGGTCGTATTGGGCCTTGATCTATTATTCATCTTTTCCTTTCTTCTTCCCATTGGCTCTTGAGAAGACGGTTTCTATTAATGCATTTAATGGCGAGATTTTTATTTCTCCTAGTATCGACTTTGTCAGGGAATCGGATGATTAACTCCTCTTATGACTTCCTTTTTATACTTGATGTGATCCTCATTTATGAGGCCTGTCGGGCTTTCTCACAGGGTTAACTCTCCAGTCGACTAGAATTTTGTTTGTATTAAAGTGGGTCAACTTCTTTTCCATTTGGCCCGGGTTTCACTTCCCTTCTTATTGGGTTTCAATAACCTTTTTTTGAGCCAGAAAATCTTTCCCCATCAGAAACAATTAAATATAATTTCCTCAATCATGCAAATTTACTTTTCTGCCTATGGACTAAAACCAAAGCAAGTAAAAATAAAAACATGAAGTAATGAAAATGACTCACTTCGAACAGAATATTAGTTTGAGATATGTGACCCCAACAGTTAAGCACAAGTGGCAAGTGAAGCCTCGATGCGCACTCGGCATAGTATTAAATGCGATGAATAGAACATGTTCAGATCCACTGGATTAAGCAATTAATTTCCTAACGACCTGCGTAGGGCCCACTTACAATTGAGAACAAAAGTTGGCCGCGTAATCACAAGGGTGAATCTTCTCCATCAATTAAAATGGAGAAATACACTTACTCACCCAAAACTAACAGAAGTAAATGACAACACTTCAACCTCAAACACATTTAAGAAAACGTAAATCAATGTATATCATTTGCACCTAAAATACCATTTGACAATTACAGCCTCAATACTAATATTGAAACCACTCCATTGACTAATACATGAGAAATTATGAATTACACAATATTAAGGAAGTTAGCATTTAGTTGAATTTGATAAAGGGTCAAAGTGTTAAAAATTGTATAGAGGGTGTAAAAATTAGGTGAAGTGAAAATATATACAAGGGTAAAAGTTTTTCCTAAAAAGATATAAGAGAGATAAAGATCAAAAATAACTTGTAAGAGCGACAATAGTAACGTCGGATGATGTGATTATTTTTTTTACAATGATGGAGTGTTTATTAAATTAAATGTAGTATATACGATATTTTCTTTACCTCATCGCCCAAACCAAATTTCATATAATCAGAGATGCCGTCTTCAAAAAAGTGATTCTTTTATAAAATAATTCCTCACAACAACACAGGAGAAAGAGAAGATTTTCATTTGAAAAGAAGTCAGTTAGTAAGTGACTAAAGGCTGGCCGGGCGAGAAAGAAGCGTGGTATAAGGAGAAATTAGGTTTGGGCTGAGTAAGAAAATAATCGTTATATACTACATAATAGTTAATAGAAACATCCTCAAACATGAAAAAAAAAGGATCAATCACCGACAGTATATAATTTGTTCGCCTTACAGTATGCATCTCTTATTCTCTCTTAAGTATCAAATTTATAAGGAAAAATACACCCATGAACTAATATATTTTACACTTTGCACCCTAAACTACCAATTTTGACACATTGCACCTCTAACTACAATTTTTAACACTTTGCACCCTTTATCAAATTTTCAAACTAAAAACGATAATCCTTAGATATTGTTGTCAATTCATTAATTTCTCAATGGTATTATTGTCAAATGGAGGGTGCAAAGTGTTTAATATTAGTAGTTGGGGTGTAATGTCAAAGTGGGTAGTTTAGGGTGCAAAATGTATAACATTGGTAGTTTAAGGGTGCAATGTCTTAAAGATGGTAGTTTGGGGTGTAATGTGTCACTACTCCGGTAGTTTGTTGGTGAAAAGTGTATTTTCTCCATTTTATAATAAAGGTTTGATGGAGAAGATTCACCCATGATTACGCGGGCCAAGTTTTTGTTCCAAGTTGAAGGTGGGCCCTACGCAGGTCGTTAGGAAATTAATTGCTAATCCAGTGGGCCGGAACATGTTCACGTCATCGCATTTAATACTATGCCGAGTGCGCATCGAGGCTTCACTTGCCACTTGTGCTTAACTGTTGGGGTCACATATCTCAAACTAATATTCTGTTCGAAGTGAGTCATTTTCATTACTTCATGTTTTTATTTTTACTTGCTTTGGTTTTAGTCCATAGGCAGAAAATGTATAAATTTGCATGATTGAGGAAATTATATTTAATTGTTTCTGATGGGGAAAGATTTTCTGGCTCAAAAAAAGGTTATTGAAACCCAATAAGAAGGGAAGTGAAACCCGGGCCAAATGGAAAAGAAGTTGAGACCCACTTTAATACAAACAAAATTCTAGTCGACTGGAGAGTTAACCCTGTGAGAAAGCCCGACAGGCCTCATAAATGAGGATCACATCAAGTATAAAAAGGAAGTCATAAGAGGAGTTAATCATCCGATTCCCTGACAAAGTCGATACTAGGAGAAATAAAAATCTCGCCATTAAATGCATTAATAGAAACCGTCTTCTCAAGAGCCAATGGGAAGAAGAAAGGGCAAAAGATGAATAATAGATCAAGGCCCAATACGACCTGGCCCAGAAAAAAAGAAGAATATTAGAGAACTATGAAAGATAGAAAGGTAAGGAAAAAGGACTCTCTCAAATATTCTTCATTTGAATTATAAAACCATGGAGAAAAAGAAAATAATGGTGACTGATAATGGGAGAACTCCCCCCCATAGGAAGAACTTTGACTTCTAGTGTGTTATTTTACTTGCAAGAGGAAAGAAATGAAACCTTGGGCCTTTTCATCCCTCCCAAGTACTGGACTTCAAGTCTAGTTTCTCCGAGTTTTTGGCCAAATAGACATTGTGAATGGACCGGTTCAAAATGACTCCATCAGTTTCTAATCGAGAAAATTATACTTACTTGTAGGAAATGTGGCCTTTGAATTACGAAATTTATAATATGGCCTTGGAATTACCAATTTCGATTTCTTCATCTCAAATTTGAAATATTAATTTAAATATGCAGTTTTAGGCCATAAAATGTCCAATTATCTTTTACTTCGAATCAAAAGTCTAAATATCCTTACTTGAAAAAAATGCAAAATAATGAAAACTTTAAGTATTGTTTTGTTTTTTTGTTGGGTAACAAGAGACAATATGTGACATTTTTTTGTGCGTCGGGTTCTAATAGATTTGACCCAACTTAATCGTATTGAAGAACTTAATATCACTACAAATCCCGGAGACATGCAACCGCCCCTTATTATATTCATAATTTAAGTCGTGAGTTTTGTTGTTGTGAAAATTGAATTAGGCTGACAATCCGACTGATGATACTTCCAATCAACTTATCTACGCCTCGATCAGTTTTAAGTAAACGACATTTCATATATTTTTACTCTGCAAGGATGCAAATTGCAAGGAGTTTTTGAATTGAGTTAGCTCAAAGGCCATATTCCAAAAACGGTGACAAATTGGAAGCAAGTATTATGTTTTTGTGCTTAAAAAAAATATATTATGTTTTAGTTTTGTTATGGTTTGGTATAAAATTATTTCTTTCTCTTTTTAGATGGGTTTCTTATACTCAGCCTATGTTTGGATGGATAAATTCAAAAATTTCTAAGATCTAGATTACACAAATTTCAACAACTTTTAAAAAACTGTTATATTATTTTAAAACTCTAATAACTTTTTCATAATCAAATTTATATTATTTCTTATAAAAAGATTTATAAAAAGAAAATATTTTACCCATCCAATAAGGCCTAAAAAAATCTTTAATTTTTGATGGCCTATTTGAAAATTGGGTTTAGTCATGGATATGGGGAAGGGGTCTTGCCCAGTCCAGGGTTAAGGAAAATTCAAAGCAGCAGTTTAACACGATTTGGAAAACTATTGCTTATGCCTTTTATTTACAATAAAAAAATGTTAAATAAAATAGAAATTGACTCACCTTTCTCAAGTCTCGAGTGGAGAGAAAAGGACCTGAAAAGCCGTCGACGGGGATGATTACACCCGTTACCTGGAATCTTGACCGTCTGCTGAAAATCAAATTCTTTTTTAAAACATTATTTTAAGGTAGTCGCCAATGGAGTAAGCGCCACGGTTTCAGCGCTGGATGTCTGAAATTGTATCAAAAGCATGGACCCTACCTGACTCATCTTCCACAACTGGGCCAGAGGAGTCCTTAACGAGTAAGCTGCACTCCCTTCTTCGGAGCGTGCAATAACCACTTCTTTCATTCTTTCTTTTTAATTTTCTATCCTTTTTTTCCTGCATCCTACAACGGATAAATTATAAATTTTAGTGTTAATATCTTTTAATAAATATAATTTTTAAGAGAGGTAAACTGTCACCTTTAATACATTGATCTTACAAACTACCGAATTTCATCAATTGCGCATCTAAAAAGGATTTAACTATCAAAATCGTGCCACGTGTATTGAATGAGACACCTGGCACGATTTTGACTCTCATATTTTATTTTAAAGCGCAATTTAATTAATTAAAGTTAGATGGCTCAATGTGTCAAGATTGATAATTTAAACCTCTATTTGAAATTACATTATCAATTAGAGGGTAATGAGCTTGCATTAACTCTCGTGGCATTAGTTTTTGTTAAGTTAGATCTATCCAAACTTAATGCATAAGATACGCTCAAAATTTTCTTAAGTCTAAAGAAAAAAAAATACTGATTGTTCTAATCTCTTTTAAGAAGTTGTTTATCAATTAATTGATAATATAAAAAGAAATAGTTTTTGTTGTCTCTTGAAGGGTGTTTGGTTATGACAAATGAAACAATTTATGGTAACAATCTGTCTTTTTCTTCGTTTTTTTTATTTTTATAATTCCTTGTTCCTTGTTCTTCCGATGTTTTAGCTAGTTTTTAAGCAATATCTGCTGGAAGGAAAAAGATTGAGATCTTTTGTAACTTTAACAAAACAAAATGTTATCACTTTTAATCACCAGCCATTCTTGGGTTTGTCAGTTTGTCAAAAATGTATTTCGTTAGTTTTAAGTCTAGTTACTTAATGGGAATACACGTTACGACCAATCAAATTTCAACACTTGTATACTACTCCAATCAGATTCTACCATGAAGTTGTCGCTCTGGATCTTATATATAAAACTCGTTAGGTAACTGTACTTTAGACTAACAAAAGGAGACGAAAATACAATATTGCTTAAATAAAAAAATTTCAGGTACAGTTGGTGACTAAAGTGAAAATATAGAGACTATTTTTTAAATCTGTAAAACTCAGAGACTAAAAAACGTCTTTAACCTTTTTGTTGTTGTTGTTGTTCTTATTTGTCGTGACAGTTTGAGGTGTTTGTAAGGGTTTTCCATCCCATTTGTTTGCCTGTTTTTTTTTTTTTTTTGGTGTTAATGCCAATATGATTCCTCAAAGAAAAAAATGTTTTATTTTTTTTTAATTGTGCCACAGGCAAAAGTATGATAACCACTTGAGTAAAAGGATAGTACGATTTGTTCTTATTCGGAAAAAGGGTTTAAAGAAACAAACTTTAACGACTTTAACAACACAATATCCGGCAAGAAACCAATAGTGTAAGTTGGATTCTAATCAAGAAAACATGCAAAAGTAGTGCCCATCTACTCCTTTTGTTTGTAGACGTGCATTAGTTGGCTAGAATCTTATAACCTCTTATCTATATATCCTTTACTTTCACCATAACCATTAAATTAAGGATTAAAGACTTTTTTTTTTGGATTTTACACTTTCTTTTTAAATGGTCCTCGGATTTCATCATGATCACCAATAGTATTTGAATTTTTCTATTTTGTCAAAAATATCATTCCGTTAGTTTTAAATCTAGTTACTTGATGATGATACATCATACATATTACGACCAATCAGGTTTCGACACATAATTGTTGTTCTGGGCCTAACGTGTAAGGTTTGTTAAGTGACTATATTTGAGGTTAACGAAAAGACCGTATTGATAAAATTAAAAAACTCAGACTAGTGGTGACTAAAAAGAAAACTCAGAGACTAATTTTTAAAAGTGTGTAAAATTTAGAGACTAAAAAAGCCTTTAACCCTAAAAATTGTTATCTATCCATTCATTTACTGTTTCAACATTACAAATATAAATTCTTACCAAGAATAAGAAGTAAACGTGGGATTTTCTTTCACCTCTCATGAAAATTCTTTGATGGCTGTTTGTTTTCACATAAAATAACATAAATAAAAACATTTTTGGAACAAAATTATTAACTTTTTGGTATTTGGTCGATGTCTTAAAAATAGATTTTTTTTGGTGTTTAGTTCTATTTGTTATTGTTTGATTTGAAGTCTATCTTAGCTTCTCATAGTTTTATTCAAAACAGACTATTGTGTGAAGAAGAGAGGTTAAAAATGACTACATCTTCTAAAGAGGCCTATTTTTTATGGACTCTATTTAAAATGTTGGATTCATTTAAATTTTTTATTATCATCGTAGATAATAAATAAATAAAAAGTGACTATTGAGCGCCTCAACTATCTTCAACCAAAACTATAACTCGAAAACAAAAAATTGAATAATTAACAATCCGAGGTCAACTAGAAGTAGGAAGAATGAAATAGGGAATGGGGAGGAAAACGGCGTCGTTCTAGCAATCGCCGACGCCGCCTGGCGCCTGGGAACAAAGACCATTGGGCGCGTTATTGCCTAAACAGAAACCAACGAAGAACCGAAAATGCATAAATGGAAAAGGTACAATTTTAAGGTCAAATAAAAATAGGGAAAGGAAAATATAGATTATAGCCAATGGAAACGCCGCCGTTTATTGCCATTTTGCTTACTGCGAAGTGCGAACCGAACCAGCCCGCAGGACGTTAACATACGTCTCGAGAGAGAAGAAAGAAAGCACGTTGATATAATCTATAAAATTTCTAACCTCATCCCCTTTTCTACCCAGGACCAAACACCTCTCTGTCTCTCTCTCTTCTCTCTCCTCCTTCTCTCTCTCTCTCTCTCTCTTAAACGAGCCAAACCCTAACAAGGACTTTCGTCTTCTCCACAATCTGATGCTGTGATTCGAGATATTTTATCTGGGTGGATCCGATTCGCGAGGTGATTTCTTCATTTTATTGTCTTTTGTAATTTTGACGTTTCTTTGCTTGTGGAATTTAAGAATTGTTTTGTTTTTGAAATTTGCATCCAATTTGATCTAATTGTGGCACAATTTATGGCAATATCTGATCTGGTTTTCTTTCTCTTTGTTTCAATTTCTTTCTGGTTCAGTGCTTTATCAACGTGAGTTTCTTGTTTCTACGGAATTGTTTCACTGTTTTACCCTGCGTTTGGACGCCGATAAAATCGAGGAAACGATAAAGAAAAACGGAAAATAAATTGAACCATAATCTGTCTAATTGAGTCGAACATTGTGCCAGGCTCAAAAGGCGAAGGTTATTTTTTTCGTTTTCTTTTAATTTTTGGTCAAGAATCCCGTCTCGGGGTCCGGTAACCAGTCATAAATTTTGGAAATTTTATTTTCACCCTTTCTCAGAGTCGAACAGTGGGCTTGTCACAATTGTGGAAGATGATATATATTGCTGGAATCCGGAGTTAAATATCGTGATTACTCTAACTGGGGGTTTGTTTCTTACTGTTGTCTTTCGTTCTGAATGTTAGATACGGCTTCGGTTTTGCATATACAATTAAATCTTTTTATTTCAGTTTAAGGAGGATCACTATGTTCTTAATGGTAGACATGGCTTCGCGTTTGCATATGCAAGTAATTGTTTTATTTAAGTTTTAGGAAGATCACTATGCACAGAAGAATCATGGTCTCAAGATGTGTTACAGGGGTTTAGAAGTTTTTGGGGAAATATCTTTGGAAATTATTTGAAACTCGTGAGATTTTGAAGAAAGATGGTTTTGGTTAAGTTTTTTGCTAGTTTACGAGTAGAGTGTTATTGAGATAATCACAGTTTTCTTTCTGATTTCATCTTGTCTTTTACAAATTTAAACATCGCCGTTGATGAGCTGCCTTTAATCAAGGATTACAACCTGATTGATCATTTATGAGGTTGTATTTTTATCTATGTAAGCAGGCTACTTTAATTTGAGAGAAAATGAGAACAGGAAAAAGAAGCTTGTAGTATCTTTAAAGGTATGTTTAATGTAATGGAGAAAAATGATGAAGGAACTCGGAAAAGAAGTTTGTAGTACCTTTAAAGCAAGATTTAATTGAATAGAGAAAAAAGACAAAGGAATTCCAAGCAAAATATATGGCCTCCTGAGATTATGTTAGCAGTGGTTTGTCAATATCCTTGGTGCTGGACATAACCATTCTTTCCAATTCTCTCCACATTGTCCTCAATTTCCAATGGAATTTCAATAGTCATATTTGCTTCTATCACAATCCACTTAGTGAGATTTGTGCCCACTTTCTTATCTTTCCTCTTCTCAATCTAAAACAGTGGGTCTCCAAATGAGTAACAGTTAAAACTCTGTGTTCGATTATTGATGATGTTGACCACTGGTTATATTTCTTTTCATTTTCATGTGGTGAATTTGATGCGGATTGGTTCACTTGAGAGTGCCCAGGAATTCTTCTCTTTCTTTCATCACTCTTTATTGGAAATCTGTACCCATTTTCTTGTTTGTCTTGGAACTGATGATTGTGTGCCTGGAAATGTCCTGCAGTTTTAATGCTGTTTGAAGTTGGGCGTTCATATTAAATGGATGATGGTTGAAGAGATGGATAAAATATCTGCTCCTTCATCAAGGGAGCGTGCCCAACGCCTTTATGAGAAGGTATCACTTTTCCCCCCACTAAAAATTGAGCTTTTACCGTCCTAGTTATGGGGCACAGTCGTCTAATTAAGAAGCAACTCATTTGTGGCTGCCTAGACAGAAAAGAAAAAAACTAATTTGTGGCCGGTAAAATTGTCTGAAGATTTTCGCTTGGTGAATTTCTCTCCCTCTCTCTTTTTCTCGCTGTTAGTTTGCACAAATATCATTTCTTTAAGACGACATTTTCCTTTATACAGAATGGAATTGGAGAATAGGCGGAGGTCTCAGGCCAGGAATCCCATCGGATCCCAATGCTTGGCAACAGATGCGTGAGAATTATGAAGCGATAATTCTTGAGGATCATGCTTTCTCTGAGCAGCACAACATTGAATATGCTTTATGGCAGTTGCATTACAAGAGAATTGAGGAATTGAGAGCACACTTTAGTGCTGCTCTAACTTCTGCAGGCTCAAACACATCACAGGGTGGGAAAGGCCCTGCACGACCTGATCGAGTTGCAAAAATAAAACTGCAATTCAAAACCTTCCTATCAGAGGCAACTGGGTTTTACCATGATCTAATTTTGAAGACCAGAGCTAAGTATGGGCTTCCTCTGGGTAATTTCACTGAAGATTCAGAAAATCGAATGGTAACGGAGAAAGATGTGAAGAAATCTGCTGAAATGAAAAAAGGTCTGATATCTTGTCATCGTTGTCTAATATACTTAGGTGACCTTGCCCGTTACAAAGGATTATATGGGGAGGGTGACTCTAAGAGTCGCGAGTTTGCGGCAGCTTCAAGTTACTATTTGCAAGCTGCATCTCTTTGGCCATCTAGTGGGAATCCTCATCATCAGGTTTTACCTCCGTTGCTATTCTGATGTTTATCCTAATATATCCTAATTGTTGATTGTGACATTCTCCATTATTGTCTCAGCTGGCTATATTGGCTTCCTATTCGGGAGATGAACTGGTGGCTGTTTATCGATATTTTAGGAGTCTGGCAGTGGATAGTCCCTTTTCAACTGCGAGAGATAACCTGATTGTTGCATTTGAGAAGGTATCAATTTGAGTTTATTGGTCCAGTAAACATAGTCTTTGTTGAGATGTTTCTTTTCTTGAAAAAAAGTTTAATAGCATTTGTACAGATATTGTTAATTTCTTACCTATATGAGTTCTTTGTTGTGTTCTGATGACTTAACGGTGGGCCATTAAACATCTTTCACTGCATTCGGCAGTTTTCTTGATTATTTACCAATTTAGCAAATGAAGTGCTTCTCGTATTATGGAACCGTAAAAGCTCTCTACATTTGTGTAACAGTGGAAACCTTGTGTTTGATCTTGAAGACACGAACCACATGACATCAGTGGATATTTATATGTTGGTGGATTTGGGATGCACAAACCTTATTTAAGGGAAACACACTCATTCTAAAATTTTATATTGGATAATATCACTTGAAATATTTACCTAAGTCTTGTTCTGAACTATTATGATTGGGTACATTGATCTTACGAGACTTTGGTTCCCATACGTTGGGCATCATGCAAAATGATTTGGGTGGAGTTGTAATAACCTAAAATCAGGTTCCATGTATACATAACCATTTATCACATATATGCATGTATGACGTGTGGAATATGTGGTATGTATGCATGGATGTATGTAGGTATATAGTTGGATGGAAACAATAAATAGGATCTTCTTTCAACTACAATATTTTCAAATTTCTTTTCAAGTAATGAAATAGCTTGTTGGATATGCTTTTTTTTGAAATACTAATTGGTGGCTGACTCTTACAATCATTTAAGTTCCGAGTCTCACATTTTTGGATCTGAGATGGAATGAATAAACAAGCAGAACTATTATAACTGTTAAGTTTATTTTAGGCTGAATTACTCCATTGGTCCTGTGTATGTTGAAATCTCAAACTGATTCTTAGGGTATTTTACGTCCTAAAGTAATCCATGTGAAATATTACCATCCCAATACAGTCCTTTCCGTCAATTGATGCTTGTATCTAGATGGCAAAGTCCTACGTGGCTAATGGGGATATATCATAACCCAGACGTCCATGTGTTCATTTCCCGTGCTAAAAAATTAATGAGTACCGCCCTGGTGTATGCTGCCATGTCAGAGTGGATGTCCTGGCTAGATCAGATTTGTCACATGGAGGTGACACTCATTAATTTTTTACCATGAGATGTGTTCCCGTTAGCCACGTTAGACTTTGCTATCCAGATGCAGGCATTAGTTAGATGGAAAGAGCTATGTTGGCATAACAATATTCTACAGGAACTACTTTTGGATGAAAAATTACCTTGTTGACTAGTTTGGGATCTCAAAATACCACAAGGACCAGTGAAGTAATTATGCCTTTATTTTAATTAGTGGTTGAATGAATTGTGTGATGACAATTACTGAAGTTTGTGGGCTTTTGACTCTCATCAGATTTATATAGTTTTTTTTTTGGGACCCAAACTATAAGCTATTTTCAGTTGGACCAGTGAAGTAATTATGCCTTTATTTTAATTAGTGGTTGAATGAATTGTGTGATGACAATTACTGAAGTTTGTGGGCTTTTGACTCTCATCAGATTTATATGGTTGTTTTTTTTTTGGACCCAAACTATAAGCTATTTTCAGTTTTACGCTTCTGTTTTCAGTCATTGTTTCTGCACCCATAAAATAACTCTTCAGGTTGACCTTAATATGCTTCTCTTTCTTTTTCATTTTTTCTTGGCGCTCTTGGTAGAATCGTCAGAGTTACTCTCAACTGTCCGAGGATATTAAAGCTTCTGCAGTCAAGGAGTTGCCTGTTCGGTTGACTGGGAATGGAAGAGGGAGAGGGGAAGCGAAACTTGCATCAAAAGATAACAACTTAGAAGGCAGCCAGGTTAAGGACGGAACATCCAATGTGCTTGACACCTATAAATCCTTCTGCATCCGTTTTGTTCGCCTCAATGGCATTCTTTTCACACGCACAAGGTATTTTATCTGGAACCTTTTCAAATATGGATATATAATTTGCTGAACATTGTGGACTGACTCTGTCTCTCATCTGTGTGTGGTATTCTGGCTTTATGATTTCTAGCCTCGAGACAGTTGCAGAAGTTCTCGCTGTGGTTAGCAGTGGACTGCGTGAGCTTCTGTCCACTGGGACTGAAGAAGTGCTGAATTTTGGTGCTGATGCTCTTGAAAATGGACTTCTCATTGTTAGGCTGATCGCCATTCTTGTATTCACAGTTCACAATGTAAGAAGGGAGACTGATGGTCAGTCATATTCGGAAATTGTACAGCGTGCTGTTCTACTTCGAAATGCATTTACGGCAGTTTTTGAGTTGATGGGGCACATATTGGAGAGATGTGTGCAGCTGCGAGATCCTTCTTCAAGTTACCTCTTACCTGGCATTCTGGTGTTTGTTGAATGGTTGGCATGTTGTCCAGATATTGTGGCAGGCAGTGATGTGGATGAAAAACAGGAAACTGTTAGATCAAGATTTTGGAAAAATTGCATCTCTTTCTGGAATAAGCTGTTGTTCAATGAACTTGTGTCCCTAGATGATGATGAAGATGAGTCTTGCTTTAATAACTTAAGCAGGTATGAAGAAGAGGAAACTGAAAACCGGCGTGCTTTGTGGGAGGACTTTGAGTTAAGAGGATTCGTGCCGCTTCTTCCTGCACAAACCATTTTGGATTTTTCAGGGAAGCAGTCCTTTGGAGGCGATGGCACTAAGGAAAAAATGGCACGTGTAAAAAGAATTCTAGCCGCTGGGAAGGCTCTAGCAAATGTTGTTAGGGTGGATCAAGAGACTGTGCGTTATGATTCAAAGGTCAAGAAATTTGTTATTGGTGTTGAGCCTCAGATCTCAGATGATCGTATGCTTACTAACACCTATGCGGCAATTCATACCAATGGTATAATGTATGAAAAACAGATGGAGAAAACAACAAATTTTGGTGTTCTGCCGCCTAATCCTGGGTCATACATGGATGGAGAAGAGGAGGATGAAGTAATAGTTTTTAAGCCAACAGTGGCGGAGAGGCAATCGGAGGTGATTGGTTTGGAGTGGACCCCTTATGAGGGCCTAGAGCCTGGTCAACATGCTTCTGCAGATGATCTGAGATTTGTTAGTAGTTCTGTTTCAGCCCCCATAGGTAATCTTCAGCAGCAGAATGTTCTTGGTGCAGGTTCCCAAGTGCCTGCATCTGTTAGTAATATAGTTCCTCATTATCTCCAACCAATTCCATCTTATGCTTCAAAATCCTTGGTGGAAGAGGAAGCTCTTCTTGCTAAGGACTTGAAAGGTCTAAGGTTTTTGGAAAATGGACATGTTGTGAAATCTGAGCTACAAGATATCAGCATACCTAATCCTACTGCTCTGTCAGCTTCCATCCAACAAGCTGTTAGTGCTAACGCTAATGGTTTGTCTTACGGTTTTTCCAGAGGTCCAGAAGCTGTGATGCTACCCAAGATGGATGCATTTGCATCTTCTGGGCTTATGTCTGACCATATGGCCGTAAAGGTATCATCAGCGTTGCCAGCAGGTTTGAGAAAAAATCCAGTTAGTCGGCCTGTTAGGCACATTGGGCCTCCACCTGGTTTTACCTCTGTTCGCTCCAAGCAAGTTAATGAACCCTTTTCAGGTTCAGAGTTGGTGACTGAGAATCCACTAATGGATGATTATAGCTGGTTGGATGGATATCAGTTGCCATCGGTGACAAAAGACTCTGGGCCAAATAGTTCCATCAATTTCCCCCCTTACTCAAATTCCCTGCCTATCAATGTCAGCAATGGCTTGAGTGGGACGGTCAGCTTTCCATTTCCTGGAAAGCAAGTTCCCACCATGCCATTCCCAGCAGAAAAACAAAAAGGCTGGCAAGAATACCAGGTGCTTGAACAGCTAAATCTACACCCTGAACAGCAGTTGCAGCAACAGCATCAGCATCCACTCATCAATGGAAATCAGCGCTTTCCTCCACCACCTGAGCAATATCAAGGGCACTCTATTTGGACAGGTCGTTACTTCGTGTGATGTCAATGTGAGAGTTTAGGCGGTAAGATCAAATTCTCTGCGCCTGAAGTTGTAGTTGATAGTTACTACTTCCATTGTCTTATCGGTATTATTGTCGTCATATTTAGAGTTCATTATTGATTATTATATTTAGAAACTTTTTCTGATCTGACATGCTACCATTCCTCAGGTCCTTGAAAATGATTCTGGTGAATGTACTGCATCCTTTTGCAACCCAATTTAAACTCCAACTTTGTAGCCTTGTCAATGTTGAATATTTGTTGGAGCAGGGGTGGCATCAGCTTTCTTGCTGGCACTTACTTCTAGACAGGTGAGTACTTTTCTAATTATATATTTGCACATATACGTTCATTAGCAGTGTGTGTGTATATGTTGATGGGTGGGTGTGTAATGTGTACGCACAGGAGTTCTTGTTCGAGTAGGAAGATCCTAGATGTTTCTTCGAAGTTTTTGTTCCCCTGTTGCCAAGCCTTGATTCGCTAATTGTCAACAAGAACACATGCATTACCTATTGAGTTGGTTGATATTTAGGGTTCTCAGTGATATATAAGTACTATATCTGTTATGCGTAGCCATTAGCCTGTAGCTTGGGCTTTTTATGACTGGTAAACTATTTCCTATAGAAGGCAAACGGTTCTATTTGTAGGTTTCGAGTCCTTCTAGTCCTAGATTACCTTCTCCTTTGATGTTTCTCCAAGTATTTTTTTCTTGAAAGAGAAAAGATGATAGGTTTAGTACATAGAATCTTGCATGATTAGAGAGTGTTATTGTACTCGGAGAAAAAAGTGGGAATATGTGTGCTTTTTTTTTCCCTCGGGGTGAGGTCCGTTTCATTGGAAAATACCAAATACGCTATCTTGGGCCCAAGCATCAAAATTTTCTCAATGTCGTAGAGGAGGTAGGGGGAGATCAAGTCTGTGGTTGCCCTATGTTTCAGCTTTACTGTAAGCTGAAGAAACTTAAGATTGCCTTAAGACAACTTAACAAGGAAGCTTTTTCTAATATCTCAGGGAGAGTTGAGAATGCTAGAACAAATATTAATACAATGCAGATGCTGCTGCAGGAGAATTCACTGAATTCCATGTTGCTAAGAGACGTGACTGAAGCAGTCAAGAAATACTCGTCCCTCCTAAGGGCTGAGAAGAAATTTTATAAGCAGAAAGGGAGGATTCAGTGGCTGAACCTTTGAGACCAAGACGGAACCTCTTAAGTTGTTAATATTGGCCCTAGATAATGAAATCATCTAGAGCACTCATCCAAGGAAGCCAGTCATTAGATAAATTGTCAATATTGGTCTAGATAACTTTACTTTGCGTCATATTTTGTGCTGGTTGCCTCACTTTTGTTTGGTGCAAACTTCAAATATGGTCATATGACAACTAACCAAGTGATTCATAAAAGTATCTGGATATGTCTGCATAAGTGTAGGCGATGTAAAAGATCTAACCATGACATCCCTGTTGGCCAAAGTGTTCATATCTTCTTTCAGTGCATCAGATATATTTTGGCAGTTTAGTGAGGACTTAGTGGTTGGAAGCTGGTAATAAACTCTATTGCTTTACTAATTATGTTGTGAGTTTGGAGGTGATTAGTTGAAGTATATAATGGTTGGCCACTCGTATTTCAGGTTAGCTTATTGAAATTAGTGGAGAGGCGGAGGAATAATATGATGTATATCTGAAAAAATGCTTTAGTAGATTTCTTGCAGGGGAAGTAGACCTCGCTGTGGTTGTCATTATAGTTGTGAGAGGATGAAATCTGTTTTGGTCTGCACCAGCCGTGCTTGAATCGGCATGTAGCAGTACTACCTATTATCTGCATCTATCCATCCTCAATGTCTAGATAGACTACATTATGAGAGGGAACTTTTGATCCTAGTATCAGCTGAATTTTATGCTTGCCATCTTTCTCTTGTATGATACGTACAGATTCTGTTGGTTTGGTGCGGGCTCTACACTAAAAAATCTTCTACATTTGGTTGGTCTAATACTCGAATTTCCTCCTTTTGTTTCTATTTTTTTTCTACAGAATCATCGAGCTCTCCAGCCTGGAGGGAGGGAATACGGAAACATCGCGAAGTTCGTAACGGTTGGTCTAATACTCGAATTTCCTTTTTTTTTTTTGACAGAATTCATTGAGCTCTCCAGCCTGGAGGGAGGGAAATATGGAAAGATCTCGAAGTTTGTAAGAAGTAAATGCCTTTATCTGGTTACTTGGGATGGATAGAACGTGTTAATAAGATCATCTGTTGGTTGTGGCCGTTATGTCTCAAGCAATTGGTGGAATAAAGATGTGCTCCCCCATTCTACTCAACTGTTACGATAGTCAAGCTGTCAAAAACTTTGCTACAGTCTTCATCTGGCAGCAGATAATACGTAATGCTTCTTGACTGAGCTCTTTGCTGTGAAGGTTTGACAGACTTCAGTTGGGAAGGTTGCTGGTTGTGATCTGGGTATCAGCAATTTGGACAGCGGGATATATGATTGGATGCATCTTGAAGAGTATATTTGGGTGGAGTGCTAGTGTGATGTGTATGGTCGTTGTCTCATCAGGATTAAGGACTTGTTAAATGTGGTTATTATGCTCTAGTGGGCTATTATATATCGTTTAGTACACGATACGTGATATTTTCATGGCATTTTCATGGCGAAGTCGGGTTTGACTCGAACTTTTTATGAATAAATAATCTGCCGTGCTATCGTTAAGAGTCTGGATAATCTTCTGTGATCAGATTTGGTTTATTTCCTCTACAATGTTGTAATGGAATTGATAGCAACCAGTGGTTACAATTCTCTTCCTAAGAAATAACTTTGTTATACATCTCCTACAAGCATATACTATACCAATTGAATTATTTACAGAAGATTAGCTATAAAAAACTATTGAAAAAGAGACCAAGATGAAGTAATGGTGGAAAACAAGTCATGCAAGTAAAGGATGAAAATAAGTGTGGACAAAGTTTTTTTGACTCTTTCAGAACATCTACGTCGCAGGGGATTATTTGGTTGGAACTCCTGGGTTTGAAGTCTTGAAGTCATCTTGAACTACTCTTGCGTCTGAAAGGTTTGCTGCAGTCTGATTTCTAATTAGCAGATCGAATCTTTCCTTGTGAGCTCTCTTTAATTGCAATAATTGTGCAAGAAACTTTGTACCCATTGACTGAATAGAAAATCGTATGAGAAACCAAATCAGGTCCGTCTTCGTGGGAAAGCTCAAAAGTGGGGTAAAAAAAAAAAACAGAGAGAGAGAGAGAGAAAAGGCTTGTCCAGTGAACAGAGTGGGAGACCGGTTGATCATGTGGTTGACAGCTGCTTTACAGAGTAAAGTCTCCACGCTCATAGCCAAAAGTGACTCAGTCGAGTTTGATTGGTACATGTGGCCTATGTGGATTGAATTTAAGTTGCTTTCTAATAATAATTGCATGCCTCAGTCCACTAATAATAATTAAAAAAAAAAAAAAACAGATCGCATTCAATATCACTAGCCTTGAATGATGTGATAACATACTTTATTTTTCGGGCACTGATTTTAGACAGACCTAATTTAACTTAGTCATACTTAAGTGGACTTAACACCACGGAAAACTCTATGAATTGACTTCTCACCATGCGAATCAGGAAAATTAGGAGAGTTTTTATTATGGGGGAGTCAAATCAGGAATTGTCAGTCGACAGAGATTACCCTTGAACAACTCATTCACATTCATGTGGGGCAGATTAAATATCCCTAATATGAGATACATGATATTTTCATGTGCACGTATAAGTTGATAATAAAAAGGGAAAAAAAAAAAAAGCAGATAACATTCAATATCACTTAATCTTAAATGATGTTATAAGTTGATAATATCTTATTGGGCAATCCATGTGTATTGGATTTAAACAAACCTAATTTAATTTCGTCATATCTGGGTAGATTTAACACCATTATAAATTTTATGTAGTGACCTTTTACTACGCAAATGAAGTAAGTTGCGAGAGTTTTTATTGTGGGAAGTTAAACTAGGAATTGTCAATCGACAGAGGCTACCCCTGATCAACTCATTCACATTCATGAGGGGCGGCTTAAAGATCCCTAATAGGAGATTTCATGTTATATTAACACCCATGATCTAACACACATTAGGTTAGACAATTTTGTTCGATTATTTTTTCTATGATAATTGAGATTCTTTGTAGTTTTTTTTAGTAAGGATCAATTTAAAGAGAGATAAAACATGTAAAACTAAATACTGCTGGAGTAAATTCTCAAGAAATTAAATCTTAAAAATTTCCATAACCTCACACGTTTGAATGGCTCAAGTGGACAAGAGTGAATTTTGCTATATTTCAATAACTCCTTTGTAAACACGCTACCAATAAATATAGACTGAGATTTGAGAGAAGTCAAAGAAATCATTATCCGTGACTGAATCACTTAATTGTCTCACGTGCCTACCTGATCTTAAGCCGGATTTGTTTAATCTCCACGACAACAATCTCATTGGATCAGTGATCTTTCACGTAAAAGGATAAAAGATTAAAGAAAACTCTTAACACAGCATATGCTTGCTCAAGATGTATGAACTCTTCAACGTAAAAGAAGGAAAAGAGAGAATATGCCTCCTCAAACTGCTGGGGCCCCTTACACTTTTTTATATATATACAGAACAAGCTATCGTGTTTCGTAATCTAATTTGCTCGGGATCGATTGGCCAACCTCGTCTGAACACGAAGAAAACTGGGTTGAGATCACTACGAAAGTGGAAAACTGTTGCCTGTGGGCGTCGTCCCAAATCAGAGTGCTGCAGCAATAATGGCGCACTCGGCATGCCTTACGGGAGAAATGTGGCTTTCGTTTTCGTTGCTGTTGGTATGTATTTTTCAAATTTTATTGGTGGTGGTTACCCACTTATATGCTTCATGCCCATTGCATGTCAACAAAGGAGGAAATGGTTCACCTTTACTTGCTAAGCCATCCATTTTGGATTAAGATACCCTCGAGTTTCAATTTGTGCGAAGTCAAATATTCTTTTCAGTTCTTGATATTAGAATTCATTTACTCTTTGAACCTTAAACTATCATTTTTGAGAACATTTCACCTGTTGACATATTGTAAATGTCAAACATTATAAATATATATATAATATATATATATACGATTTTTGTTAAATTGAATTCGAAAATTGGACAAAAAATGAACCATGATGTTGTGTCTACCTTCTTAAGACTAGAAAAAATGATAAAATTAAAGTAGTAGACTATAAACAGAAGCCAAAATGTGATCTGAAAGACAATCAAAAAATCAAAATCAAAACGAAAAAAAGTCAAACAATTTCACAAATTAAGAGTAATTTCGTTTCTAGTCTAAAGAAAGTATATATAACACATATAGTTCATTTTTGTCCAATTACCGGTTCAATTTAATAAAAATCATATATGTAGAGTGAAATGTGATAGTAATTGATAGTTTGAGAATAAAATATATCAAGTTTGTAGTTTATAGTTAAAGTGTGAATGACATCATAGTTTAGAGATAGAGTATATTTAATTCAAAAAATATTATCAAACTTCTTTTTTACTATATTTATAAAATATCCGTCATTTAAGATAGACATAATAAATAGACTTCATTGTAAGGCTTATATTGCCTAAAACTTTATATGGACAATATTTTTAATACTATGAAGTTCGCTTATTATATCTCTCTTTTTCTCTCCAAATTGCATCAATTGACAGGATACTAATATAAAAAATTGATATGATAAGCCACTCTAGGAATTTTAGGAGATCTGTTCTTTGATTTATATTGAAAAAGAAAATAAATGTCTAGGAGGTGAAAACTAACACATTTTATTTTTATTAGTTTAGAGACACAACGGAGTATACTTGACATTATTTGATATTATTTATGTAAAATTACTTGATACGCTACGTCTTCTAGTATTTAATACTTTTTGTATTTTTTTTCTCTCTTCTAATTTATATTATTGGAAATTTATATTTTTGGGAGACAGATTCTGGACACATGGAGTGTTTTTTTTATATTTTTTTTTTCTTGATTGACACATGAGTTTTACTTGGAATTAAATTTAATATTTTTCTAATTATGTGAAGCTCTGCTGCTGAAAAAAAAACAAATGATTGATTCGTATTTGAAGTTGGTCTTGATGGTCATAAAAATAGAGATAAAGTGTTCATACGATAAGCCTAATTGGACCGTCGGATCTTGATTCGAGTTTTCTATACAGCAATCCTTCTTCCAGCACTATAAAAATTGCTGGTCAAATAGTGTTTGATCGTCCAAATCGAATAGATCTAACGACGCACATGAAAATCAAAAGGTAATATATTATAGAAGGGGATTGCCGCGGCTTCTTTCTGGTGACTGCAAACATCCAATTAATGCAGGCGCGACTGTTTAGGTGAGATTTTAATTGTTTAACACGGGGTCTACATTCGATGTGATTTCCTTGGATATATTTTCTATTACAGAAGCATAATTTTTTTTATAAAATGTTTCGCCTTTTCTTAATATTTATTTTTAATAATATAATTTTTCATCATAAATTATCATAAATTTTATACTTTACACCATAAATTATTATGTTTGAAATATTTCACATATAAACTATCTATTCCTGACATGTTTTTACGTTTATTTTTTTTTATTAAATTAAATAAAAATTAACTTTTTTAAGAATAAAATGACGATTATGCTTTTAAAAAAAACTCAAATATCAAGTTACATTTAAAAGATGTAATTGGCATTTCATATTAAAAAAGTCAATTTTTGTCTAATTTGATAGAAAAATAGATGGAAGGGTGCAATGTGTTAGAGATGAGTATTTTGTAGATGTAATATCTCAAACATGATAGTTTAAGTAATGTAAAGTGCAAATATGTGGTAATTAATAGGTGAAGAATTATATTTCTCTTCTTTTTTTTTTTAGTAACGAGATAAATCTAGACACCCATTCACATGTACCGAGTTTGGGACAGATTCTGGCCTAATATATGCATGAGTTGAGTTCAACGCCACGCCACGCCACGCCCTATCATGCCATACATGCCAAGTAAGTCCAACTTTGTTATGAGTGACTCTAAAAAATTGTTTACACATGAAGAGATTCGAACTTGAGTATAAGAGAAATCTCCTATACTTACTTTTTTATTAGGTTTGGACGAACTTGACCGGACTTAGGAACTGAGTTGAGAGTCTAACAACAAATACTACACACTTTGCGTCTCATCCCAAGTCATATAGCTTTTCTTGTTGGAGGCTCAAATAGGAAGCAAGTGATATCAAAAGTCTTGCGTGGAGATTGTTAATTAACTATCAAGCCGGAGAGATCATGTTTTTTGACATTCTCAAAAAGTTATAAAATTAGTGTCGGTGGTTCATTTTATAAAAAAAAAATTATTTTTCTATAGGAACTCGCTAATGTACCTAAATACAACAATTTCAACGTTAATGCTTTAGGCTTTTGATGAAGGTGAAAAGCCACATCTTCCTCGAAGCCATAAAAACTATTTTTTGATTTCTCTTATTTACTAACTTAGAACTGTGCACATTAACCCAATGATGGAAATTTTAAAATCTTAGCTGTTATTTTCATTCCAAAAACTCATAATTTCATTGTTAATTACCTTTAAAAATATGTTTAACCATTTAAATTTTTATGTCAAATGAAAATATAATTGTTATTCGAATTATGATCTGATCTTTTCTAATTTCTTATCTGAATTGGATCCAATTAAAATAATAACTTATATATATAACAATTAAAAATATTTGTAATAAAAAGTTAAAAAGGTCTACTTCTTTTCTCTACGACAAGATGATCATGATCAGCATCAGTTGATAGTAGTTGGAAATATGCCATGAACTAATTTATAGAATTTTACAAAATAGGGAAAAAAAAATCCATAATTCTTTGGATGCCGGCAACCACAAACACTTATAGTGGGTTTTACCTTCTTTGTCCATTCAAAAAAATCTGGACAACGTGGTGCTCATTCATTGTTTGTTACTTTGTTTGTTTGTTTGTTTTTAATTTTACTTCGCTGTAAATGCCGTCGCTGTCACAGAATCGTGACGACAAAATTTACAGCAATAGCATTTTGTTCCATATCCACTGTCCGTGTATGAAAGCGTATTCCACCTCGAGTCGCCTTTAAAAGCAGCTCACAAAGCGCCACAAAAGAAGATCACGGACTCTCTCTGGGACTTTGCCGAAAACTCTCGTATTCCCTCTCTCTTCCTCTCTCAAGGGGAAATGGGCACCGAAAGAATTTCTCCAATGGCGAGCAAAGTATTTGCGATGCTCCTCCTCTTGCTCCTCCACAACCCAATTCAAGCAAGTCCAATAAAAACCATTGTCGTGCTAGTGATGGAGAACCGGTCCTTCGACCACATGCTGGGTTGGATGAAGAAACTCAACCCAAAAATCAACGGCGTCGACGGCTCGGAATGGAACGCCCTCTCTGTCACTGACCCCAACTCCAAGCGCTTCTACTTCGACAACAAGTCCCATTATGTAGACCCAGATCCGGGCCACTCCTTCCAAGCCATTCGGGAGCAGATTTTCGGCTCCGCCGATACCTCGGCGCACCCGGCTCCCATGATTGGCTTTGCCCAGGAGGCCTATTCCATGGATAACACCACCAACATGTCTAGGAGTGTCATGAATGGGTTTCCTCCCAACAAGGTTCCTGTCTATCAAGCTCTTGTCTCCGAATTTGCGGTGTTTGACAGGTAAGGCAGAAAGGATCTCTTATTTTGTACTGTTCATGGTAGCTTGGGGAAAAAGAAGAAGACCGAATAGACTGCTTAAGAATATGCATGGCTTTTAAATTAAGCTTTACTTTTCGAGCATAATTCGCTGGCTCTTGGATTTATTCTAAATTTTTAGAAGACATTAACTTATCTTTCTTGTCTTTTTCCAACAAAAATTCCGTCTCTTTTTCTTTTTTAATCTTTTCTGGTTGTGTTCGTGTTCTGAGCATAAGTTTTTTGGGCACTCACGCTTGGAATTCGTTTCCATAAAAAAAATGCAGGTGGTTTGCTTCAGTACCAAGCTCGACACAGCCAAACCGGCTTTTCGTGCACTCGGGAACTTCAGGAGGCGCAACCAGCAACATAGGGTCGCTTCTCGCAAAGGGCTACCCACAAAGGACCATCTTCGAGGACCTCGACGCCGCCGGAATATCCTTCGGAATATACTACCAGAACCTCCCCACAACGTTGTTCTACAGGAACCTGAGGAAACTCAAGTACGTGGGCAAGTTCCACGAGTACGGCTTGTCGTTCAAGAAAGACGCAAAGGCAGGCAAGCTCCCCGGCTACGTTGTGGTGGAGCAGCGGTACTTCGACCTCAAGGGTTCTCCGGCCAACGACGACCATCCTTCTCACGATGTGTATCAGGGGCAGGTGTTCGTAAAGGAGGTGTACGAGACGCTGAGAGCAAGCCCGCAGTGGAACCAGACCCTCTTCGTGATCACCTACGACGAACATGGTGGGTTTTACGACCATGTGCCGACGCCGGTCCGAGGAGTCCCTAGCCCGGACGGGATCGTGGGGCCCGAGCCCTTTAACTTCACGTTTAATCGGCTGGGAGTAAGGGTCCCCACCATAGTCATCTCGCCTTGGATTGAGAAGGGCACAGGTAAGTCGTAGCAATTCGATTACTCTTTCTGATCCAAACACAGTGGGAATAAAATCTGGTTATATATATTACAAATGTGTTAGGACGAGGAAAATATTATTATTTTTCACTAATAATGTCTTTTCTTGATCTGTTATCAACATATAACTAATTAACCTGTCTATTTTTATCCTTTTTGAAAATATCGTTTCTTTTATTTCCTTCTGTCCAAAAACAACTCTGAACTGCTTTAACCTTCCTTTTATGTGTTCATATAGATTAATATCCAACTGTTTGTTTAAATTTATAGCTTTTACATTCTTCAAAAAAAAAAATATTTCAAATTTATTTGAGTTAAATATACTTTTCACCCTCATTGGATTTTGACATTTTACACTACAATTTATTATTTTTATCGTATTGTATTTTCTTTTAAAATATTCAGTTAATTTAGATAGTTTTATAAGAGTAAAATTGTAATTTAGAGAAAAAAAATTCTGTCTAAACTAACGGAGATTTTTAACGGTGAGTTTAAAACATTTAAAATCAATAGTTGTGACTACGATACGATAAAAATAATAAATAGAATAAATAGAGATATAAAGTGTCTAGTCCCTCAAATTAGAAAGTATAAAAGGTATTTATCTCAAATTCTTTTCTTTCTAAACATTTATTTCAGCTCTTTGACTGCATGTCAACCCGTGTATTTATAAGTGCATGTTACGTTAAAATAAATAAATTTTATAGCCAAATAATATATTCTTGTTTGGATAAATATCCATATAGTTTTTTCATGGGGCAAAGTTCTTAATTAGTTATCTTATCGTTGTCAATGTCACCAACTACCCATATCAAAGAGTAAGGTAAATATGCATTTGGTCCCACTTACAGCTCAATTCTTCTCAGTTCTTCCAAACTCCAACATAAGCTGCACACCAGAATACC